>VZSF01010394.1:0-335409 GCA_013398295.1 Chionis minor | reverse complement strand
GCCATCCCTGGAGGTATTTAAAAGATGGGTAGCCGTGCTTAGGGACATGGTTTAGAGGTGGTTTTGGCAGTGTTAGGTTGATGGTTGGACTTTAATATTAAATTGGTTGGACTTTGATATTAAATGTCCCTACCAACATAGACGATTCTATGATTGTTCTTCCCCATGAACACGCAGAGCTGCTTTCTGTCCAGCCACTTCCCAGCCCCAATGCTTGCAAGAGGTGTGGCTCGGAGCTTATCTTTGAGCTCCGTGGTGTTCCTTTTGGCTAAGGAACTGCTATGGTGGGGCTTCTTACATAGTTCAGTTTTTACTAGCATGTCATTTCCTGCACCCAAAAGAAAAAATGAAGATTAGTTCTGTTGTTGTTGTGCATCTCTTTTAAACTATAAAGTGGTTGTGTTAATAAAATTCTGACACGCTTACGCTAGCACAAGCTATGCTGATGTGTAGTGAAAAAATTAATGTACTCCTTGGTTATAGAAAATGTGATATGTAGAAATTATCTACTTAATATGAACCATTATTAGAATGCACTTTTTGGCCTGGCAGCTACTTAAACTTCTGATTTCTCAAATTTATAAACAGGAGACTAACACAAAAGGTGAAAGATGCTTCATTTTATGTGGAAGTGGTGTTTTGAGTTAACTTTGCTACAGATCCAAGAAACTTAAAACGTTCTGTTCCCCTTGTACATGTTTCCTTGCTTAGTCTGTACAGTGGATGATCTTGCGCTGTCCTTTGCTGTGTCGATCAAAGTTTCTGTCTCGGTGCTGTGTCTCTAATCAAGTCCAATAACTGATTGCTCTAGAGAAGCCTGAGAGTGTGACAGATATGCAGAGATGATGTCTCAGAATGTTTCCTAGCTTTTAACTATTGTTTTTTCAGCATTTCCACAGCTGGATGTTTCCTTTCTATTAACTGGACTTGTGATGAATTTCTTCTGCATATATCTGTGCCATTGTTTTTTGAACCTATGTAAAATTTTAGCAGCTGCAGAACAGTGAATAAGAACTTTATATGCCGTATGAAGCACCCTTTTCCTAAGTTTGCTGAATTTCCCACTTGCTAGTTTAGAGACAGTGAGCAACGAATCCCTTTTTATCTCTTTAAAGTCACTTGCAACTGTATAGGTGTGTTAAATCCCTCCTTCAGTCTTTTTCGTGGTTGAGAAGCCTATTCTGTGTAGTTAATCTTCAAAAGAAATGTGGTCTGTGTGTTTGATCCGCTTTGTTACTGTCAAACAAAGACGGGCAGACAGAAGATAGAGGATCCTGAAAGGAGGGAGAGTTTAGGAAAGGAAGCGATCTGACGAGGACAAGGAGAAAGAGGGAAATGAAGGGAGATACCGTGTAGATACATGTCATTCAATCTCTGTCATTACAGAGGAGAGTACCAAATGCCTGAGAAAAATGTGATGTGATGCAGATGTAGTATTATTCAGCCACTTACACCCCCCACCCCCAATTAATTAACAGCTTATTAAGCTAAATATAATGCATAATAAATTACATGCAAGTTTCAAAATTGGAAGTGTGCGGCCTTTGTGTACTTGTGAATTTGGGTAGAAGAGTGAGTGTAAGAACAGTCACTTGCAGTTGCAAGAGGCAGAGCTTGGCTTGCACAGGCTTCTGTGAGACTTGGTGACTGGATGTGGATATATTCCTATGTTGTTAAACATGCAAAATGAAAAGGTTTAGCTTTCCCGTGCTGTCTCTCTCTGTAAAGATGATATTCCTGTTTTACTGCTTGACAGCTGAAGGGTGTCATCAGGTCCTGTGTCTCAGCTGAGAGGTGGTTATTTCTTGAGGTGTCTTACCTTAGCTGGCTCTTGCTTGTCTGCCTGCATCTGTGCCAGTCCTGACCTCATCATATACTATGAATTATATTTTTCTACGGAATGCAGATGTGTATTTCACGGTGTACAATTTAGCTTAATATTACTTCCGAAATGTTGTGACACGCACTTGATTTCACTATTTGTTAATTGGAATATTAGAGTGTAAACTTTAAGTAACTTGCATTAAAGAAAGTAAGTAGTACACTTTTGAGTCATAGCATCGTGGGATTACTTGACTGCATTGAGGAAATGAAAAGCTGAATTTTGTGTTTGAGAGCTATGAAGGTGTCTTCAGGCTTGTGCCCTCCGCCCCTAAAACTGAACTTAAACTTTCCCCTTTGACTCCCGTGACCGCCTGCTGCAGTGCACTTGGTGCTCTGTAACGCCTGTGTACTATCATGCCTTCATTTCCTTCTCCTGGGCTGGCTTACCCCAGAACGCATTTGGATTCCTCTCACATCCCTCTCTGTTTGGCAAGTGCCAGCATGTGTTATGGCTGGTTTGGAGCGAGGCGAGTGCTTCAATTGACCAGTTGATTGCTGCTGCTCAAAATGGATGGGAGCCAAGTTCTGTTTCCCTTTTCCACAATGCAACTGCTAATTTGTATGTCTTGCTTCTACCCAGCAGCTGATTTCTGTGAAACTTAGGGGAACTCAGCATCTCCAAGACCTCTGTTTCTCTGTCAAATTTGGCTGAAATTGGCCTGCGTGATTAGAATTCATCAGTGTGACGGGGCTGCTGGACAGACTGCATAATATGTAATCATTGTTTTCTAAGGGTAATTGAATTCAACTGCGTTTTAAAAACCTTTTGCGTCTGTTCGCTAAAACAAAAATGAAGAAACTAGACTTCATGTGAAATGGTTTATCTATTTAATCTGTGAAGTATTTGTTTTTTCCAAGTGTTGAATATAAAAGGAGGGAGGGGAAATTTGGCAAAAGTGTCTGTCTCTTCCTTACGCTCATTAGTTCAGCAGCTAGAGTGTTTCAGTATAGGCAAAGTGGGTACCAGCTCAGGCCCTGGGGATTTGAACCATGTATTCTGCTTCCTGTGGGAGAGTGCTTTGTCTGTGAATCTGTAATATACGCCGTGGTGAAATAGTCTTTCTTCTTTGATGCCATTCCACATTTTATAAATAATCAAACTTCCTTTAGAGTTGCCTCAGCATCTCAGGCAAATTACCCCTTAGGCTTAGTGAGTCAGTCTGTTGTTTTAGGGTTTTTTTCCTTTGTTTCTGTGTGTATTTTAACATTTGGAGCAACTTCAACAGAAGGAACCGACAAAGGCTCAGACAACTAGCACTGAAACTGTGGGGAGATGCTAATGTTCATGCAGTGCTATGATTTGAATTCTAATTTTTGTGCACGATGTTGTTGTTTGTACAATTATCCACTGCAGTTATTCTTTGCTGGGAAAATGTGCAGCTGCAGTAAAGTATTTTTAATCCCTTCATGTTTCTAGAAGGAGAAACTAAGCTCATCATTCAAGACAGGTTGGAAGTGACCATTTCCTGAAAGACTTGAGAGGTAGATAAAATTTCAGCACGTGCAGAAAGGATATTACCAGCATTTGTCCAAAATAAAAAAGGCTGAGAGGGATGTTCTTCTCTTGTAGTTTAGTTTATAGGGCTTATATGGTTATTGGCAGATAACTAACCTGCAAAGCATAAGAAAACAATATTTCAAGGAGATTCTCTTCATAGAAAATGGAAATTTCAGTGCATCTTATCTTGATTTGAGGCAATGCCTTCAAAATACGGAAAACAATGGTCCTATGCGTTGCTTTGCAAATCTTGCATTTTCCTCACTCTGTGATAAGGAACCATGACTTGTCCTAACTCTTAAGTTGCTTATGCTGTTCTCCCTGAAAATCAGAAAGAGGAAGTTGTGAATTTGACTTCACTATTTATGTTGATGCATTAGTTTTGTTCACTACCACCTCCTCCCTTACCTGGCAGAGATCAAGAGCAGGTACATACTAAGCTATTTAGCTTTTAATACTTCAGACAGAAGCAGACTAGAATTTAACTGTCTGTGAAACTTGTAAGGAAAGCAGAACCTGAAGTAGCTGGGCAGGGGGAAGGGATTCATGAAGGATGGCAGAATTGCAGTTAATTCTAAATTTCAATTAATCTGCAATACACTGAATAGATAATGAGAACATGGATCTCCTCTTATCATGTTTCCACACTTGCTAACATATTAACTCCAGCCAAATAACTCTAAAGCAAGAAGAGAAAGAGCAAGAAAAGAGGAGAAAAAGAGAGAAAAGAATTTAAAATTAAGCAACAGGTTACCTGACGGAATGGCTGTCATACTAGTTACCTGTTTATGACAGTAAAGACAGACTTCATGTTGTTATTCTCTCTGAATATCCTTTCTGAATACTGCTGAAAGAACATCAGACGGCAGAAAACTGAATGGTCTTGGTTGAAGTGATATTAAAAAAAAAAAGCAGAGACAAATTTACTGACTTCTGTCTTTTTTTTTTCCTAGCTTTGTTCTTCATCCTTCTATGTCACTTCTGTCACCCTTTTTTGTCTGTGTCCTTTGTGTTTCTTTGTACTGAAGCTTGCACTTTTCAGTCATATAAGCAGTTTAAAGAGTTTTTCTGGGTTTTGTTTTTTGGGGTTTTTTTTTGTTTGGTTGGTTGGTTGGGTTTTTATGGTCAAGGGAAAGCTGTAGTGTATAAATGCTGCTGATGGTTGGAGCTGAGCACCTCAAGTCTTAGTCCGTCTACAGCACCCCCCACCCCATAGCTTGCTTGCAAATTACTGCACCTCACCAGTAAACATAGGTGGAGCTGTGAAATATGCTTGTACTTGGTATTTTATGAGTTTTCATGATCTATTGTCTTGTTGCCTCTAGGAGGTGGAGATGGAGTTCAGTTACTTCAGACACATTAAAATTACTTTTAAAAAATTACTTTAAATTACTTACAAGCAGCATGTATCTGTATAATTCAGATCAAGAATACGTTGTGTGTGTTACTATACGGCTTATTGTGAGGTGAGACTTCACTCTAAAGTTTGTGACTGCAATTTTTAGCACAGACATCAAATTTAGATATATCCCTCAATTAAACTTCAGAGCAGACACGGGTGTATGATTACACATGTGAAGTTAGGCAAAACACATAGTAAAAGGGTCTGTGCTGGCTGTGGAAGAATGAGATGATGCCTGGCTCAGGAAAGAGTCTGCGAGTAAAAAGGGAGTTCTCTGAACAGATTCGTAAGAGCAAAGCAACTTCATGAGATCAGCACTGTAAGTCATATGGCTATTTGACCAGTCTTCCTGAAAGCCAAATTTTCTGTTGTCCAGACGTTAACTTCTAGATAGTAAATAGCGTAATAGTTTGCCGAGTGCAGGCACTGACTATTGGCCTTTCAAAGTGTTATTAGTAATGTCAGAGAGATGGGGGCAGTCATGTTTGTGGAGAGGGATGTGAAAATGGTCTCAGGAGGAATGTACTTTCTTATTTTATTTTTGAGCAGATCCTTAAATCTGTAAAGATAAAATAAATAGTTGTCCATAAAGGATAAGCACACTGAGTGTACAGGAAGACAGAAGCCCTTACTGCGTTGTTTAAGTAGGCATTTACGGCTTGTCAGTGGAATACAGAGAGGGGGAAAAGGAAAATGCCTTCTATTTAATCTCTTGGTTGATTCTATCAAAAATATTTTCCTGTGCTCAGCATGAATTAAAAGAGCTCTGATGTATCAAAATATTTCTGAACCTTTAAGGTCATGAGGAAACTTTATAGCCCATATATCATGACATTAATAAAATAACATGTTGCCAGAACAGAAGAATGGCAAGCCAGATGCCAGGTTGCTTTGTCTGAGCATACTTGGCAAAGTACTCTTTACCTGCCTTCCTGGAGATACTATTGAGTCTCTCTGTAATACTTTCCTGGTGGTCTCCTTATTCTTGGGTGGTGATCGGGACAAGACTGCTTTGTGTCAGACACGGAAAGCTGAGAAGTGGGAATTCTGACTAGGGATGGAAGCAGAGCTATGAGGAAAGCTGGAGTGGGGATTTTCGGAAGTGTGGAGTCAGTGCATACTTCTGAATTTATATGAAAGTGCTAACTGTCAGACAACAAAAAGTGTAGTTGCAAGAAGGACATTCAAAGTTAATGCTTGTCTTATTGACACTTTAAAGTAAAGTCTAGCTGCGCTTAATTCCATATTGTGAAAGGAAGGTAATGTCATCTCACCTTATAGAAGCTCTTGAAGGTAGGTTTATTTCATGTTGTTCACCTGGATTCTCTGATGACAATATCCTAACAACAATAACAACAAAGAAAATCGTAAGGGTGGCATAATTTTGTATTTAGTATGCCCTGCAAATAGTAGCTATTGAAAGTAAGAGTGACTGCCTAGTATGGTCTTGCCTATGGCTGAAGTGGTGTGTATAAATACACCTAAAAGACTGTTTATGAAACCTCAGTTTGACCTTTAATGTTCTGGTATTGTCTTTGAAACCTTAGTGGGTCTTTAATATAATTTTTATGTGGTAATACATAGGTCTTGAAAGCAACCTGTAGATTTTCAGTATATCCCATCAGATAAATTACTGAGAGCTTTATTTTTCTGTTCCTGAATTTTCTATCTGCATGTGAAAGTATGGTTGTAAAATCAACTTTAGACTGTTGTGAGAGGCAGTGCGAGATGGAATTGTGTGAGGGTTTTTTTGTGGTGCTCACAGGATGAAACAATAAGGATGGCAGGATTTCTGCATTATCGCTACTGTTAACTGACTTCATACCACTTGCTGCAAATTTGAGTTACACAAAGTAGAAACTTAGGTTGGTGTCTATTCAGTGAATAAACAATAGCAAGTTTCTCTGAAAACAGACACCTGCATTAGCAGATGTTCAGAGGCATTACAATTCTGTGCCTTATTTGCTTGTCATGGGTCTCTTTCTTTAATGTTGAGGCAGTCATTTACTTTCTGGTGGTAAAATATTCTAGACCAGACTTTTCAAGCACTTTGTGGCTGTAGCTGTGCTGGTGGCTGTGAGGGTTGCGGTGCTGTATGTGCTTGGAGGTGGTGATTTCCAGGAGGGACATCGTTCAATCATCCTAACCTAACACTGTCTCCCTCTGTGCGCTTCCGGAATCTATTGCAGCAGCCATTGGTGCTGTAGGTGTAAAAGTAACTTAGTGTTTGAAGTAGCAGTTTCCTTGAAATCAACCGGATCAATCTATATCATTATTGTGAGCCATTAAGTTCAGTCATCGGTGGAGGATGGTAGAATGATTTGTTAACTTCTTAGGCAAGTCCTCTACAAGACTGTCTGTGTAGTAGCTGTTTCTATCTTCGTATTAGAGAAAAGAGTGGGAAGAACAAGTGTAGTTCCTCCAAAGAAGGACTTTTTCTTCGATATTTAGGGAAGTAGGGGATTTCTTGGGATTCTCAGAAGGCTTTGAGATATTTTTAATATTTCTGAGGAGAGAATTTCTTTCTAGTGTTATGATTCTGCCTATTTTGTAGAGGCTTTATCTTGTTCTCTGACCTACTGAAAGGCTATCTTGCAGTTGCATTCAGATACTGGGTAAATCTTAGCCTGTGCTCTGGAAAGTATAGCTGTTGCCTTGATGCCTGGTGTCAAGAAGGTGTAGTCTAGGAGTTATGCTCCAACAGTAGACACAAGTTTAATTCTCTGTCCAGATTTAGTTGTCTAAAATTTAAATGCCTGTGTTGTGCTAGTTACTCTTAAGTCTCCATTAAATTTACAGAAATAATTACCTCCAGAAAGCCATTCATCTCTTTCGAAGCTAGGTGTCCAAGATAAGAAAGATAAATTGCTGTGGCGATTACAAATGGAGCAGAGAGTGACTCGTTCAGATTCAAATATCTAGCTTACCCTCTGCAGTGAGGGTCACTGCGTCTCATCAGAACTTCAGATGGCACTAGTTCTGTTGCAGATTGCTTCTTCCTCTTTCTAGCTGTGGAGATATATATATGAAGTATAAGTTGGCCCTCGCTGTGAACCTTTGAGGCTCTGAAGGTTTGGATGAGTTACTGCTGTTTGCTTCAACTTTTGGTTCTGGAGGTGCAGTTCAGAGGGTCACTGATAGTTCATAAAATGTTCCTTTTCACCTGAGCCATTTTTAAAAGAGTATTTGTTTTCTGGGTTGTTTAGCTGTAGTTAAGATGGATGTATAATACAGTCCAGTGATTTTTTTTTTTAGCATGGTAGACAATATTAATTTGTTTTGCCTTTTAATTATATTTTTAATTACAGCAACAGAGGTAATAAATCATTGTATATAAAGTAAACGTGCTTTTTCATCTGCCTTTTCCTTGGAGGATGTGGAGGAAGATAACAGAGGAAGGAATGTGTGTTAGTGTGTGTATGTGATCTTCGCAGCATTTCTGAACATGAGCTATAATAACTGTGTTGCTTCAAATGTTTAGTTCTTGATTAAAAAGACTCCAAATTTGCTCATCAGAATACCCACTTTTTGCCTCTGAATGCTCCCTACCTCAAATTCAATTTTGCCTTCAGTGCTTTCGTGAGGTAGAGAAATGTTGTTATCGCTCTTTTATGGATGGCAGCTGTGGCAGAGGCTTTGCTTTTTCATTGTTGGGGAAAGAGGGCAGCGTGCCCGTGTGAGCCGAGTGCCAAGTCCTGTCGGCACGAGGGCTCAGTTACGGTACCTGGACAGGCAGGTGTCTGGTGCCAGTTGAGACCAAGAGCTGGCAGGTACGGCACACAACTTGCAGGAGTCTGGTGCGCACCTGAGCTGGAAGCTGGTGGTGTCTCAGATAAAACTACTAGGTACCTTAATAGAGAGCTCTTCAAATTAAGCACATGAAGATTTCAAGATCCCTGTTGCTGGAATACCTTCATTTTTGGCATATTCGTGTGGTGGTTGAATGTTCCAGTTCCCTGGCAAAAACAAAATCGTCAGTCTAAACTGAAGGTTTTCGCACGATTTCTTCATTACCATTAGCTGGTAAATGAATTTCTTTTTAAAGTAGGAAACTTCTAAAACTAAAGCTATTTGTAGAAAGGAAACATAACTTGTTTTTTGCAAGCGTAGGTATTTCTCATTTGTAAATACCATGCAACATGCCCTATTATAATTCCTGTGTGTTTTGATTTAAAGTATGACAGGTTGGTGCCAAATTTTTAATAGCTCACAATGCTGTGAGTTGTCATGAGTTGTCTTACACTGTTAGTATAGTAGTAGGTATGTAGCAATACTTAATTGTAAATGAAATAAATCCTTGTGTTAGTGTATTGCAGTTCATTTTCACTGCTTAGATTTTGATATTTTTTGTTTCTTGTAGTTATAGAAGACAATACAAGACTAAACTAATTGTGACAGTTTCACTTCTAATTATGCAGGCATAATTGTACTGGTAAACTTTCTTAATGTGTTTACACTGTTGTAGAGGTATGCTGTGCTTGTGACTACCTCAGAAAATGCTAATGATGCTAGGAATGGTGCTACAAAAC
This sequence comes from Chionis minor, assembly GCA_013398295.1. Taxonomy (NCBI): domain Eukaryota; kingdom Metazoa; phylum Chordata; class Aves; order Charadriiformes; family Chionidae; genus Chionis; species Chionis minor. The sequence goes on along the minus strand of VZSF01010394.1, from coordinate 326,096 downwards.
CTTAAATTCATAAATCCTGAGAAATTTTAAGTTGTCTGTATTATATTGCAGCAAATAACTTTGACAGTGTAGTTCCTATTTTAACCGCTGTATGCAGAAATGTAAAACCGTAATTTCAAAACTTAGGGTTGTTGCCTGAATTCGGGTTGTGACAGGTGGAAGCAGGGTCACAACAACAAACAAATCTGGCTTTGTCAATTCTGTAATAGTGTTCAACCAATACTCTGATTTATCTCAGCTGTAATTGTATACAAATGAATTGGATTTCATATTGAATGCTGGATGTGAAGCTGAAAGTTATAGTTAGGAGTAACAAAACACCAGAGAATCATTAATCTGAGAAATTTAGTTGTTTGAGGCTTTTGAAAGCTGCTGTCATGCTGGCACACTCATTTGTGTCCTTTCCCTGTGCCCCAGAATATTTTCAGGGGAACTCAGGTGAAGATAAGAGTTGACTTGAATTTCCAAAAAAGTTTTGTTTTCTTGTGAAGAAATATCTAAGGTTTTGTGGTCTCTGCATTTTGAGGCATCAAGTTTGTTGCATACTATAAATCCCTTCCTAAAGAGCGGACTATTTTTTATGTAGTGGCATTGAAAACTTTTCTTCCTGGCTGTCAATAACAGTAAGGTCTTTTGCTATCTAGTTGTTTCTGCTGCTTTTGGATCCATCCCAGTGTAAGTTCCAAGCAGAAAGGAGCTCCTGTGTTGGGTTTTTTTTCTTTCATCTTGTGTAATTTTTACTTTTTTTAATGCTGAAACCTTGTATTTTGTTGTCATCCTTATATATTGGTTTTTTTCAGTTTACTCTGATCTGCAATAATGGTAGCCATTGTAGATATGTCTTCTCCTCAAGGGGAATGAACTGGAGAAAGAAATGAAGTTTCTTCAACAGTAGTTACAGTAACCGGTAAATGGTTGGAAGGGATCAGCTGTTTGTAGTGTTGGCTTCCAACTTGGGCATCAGCGTGTTAGAGTCAACTCAAAGACATTTTTGCAAATAATGAAGGAACCTACTAGCTGTTTAATTTAATTGCTCGTTGTGACTTAGTTTATTTGCAGTAGCTGTTAACTGCTGTTTCATTGGTCGTTTGTAGTCTGCAGCTAGTCTATGCCAAACAGCAATGTTATAGGAGGATAAAGGTAACGTACCTTTAGAAGCACTGTGAGAATCTTTGGAAACAGGTGATCCATGTAAAAACAAATTCTACAACGTCTGCATCACCATCAAGTGGAGTCTTTGAAAGTGGTGGGGTTTTTTTTGTTTGTTTGGTGGGGTTTTTTTTGTTTTGTTTGGTTTTGATCTACAGTGGTAGTGTTATGGGGTCTATGATGGGCCAAGGATAAAAGGAAGCAACATTTATAGAAGACGTAATGAATTTGGAAAAAGTGAGCAGCCTTTTAGGCTCAGAATCCTTTCAGTTTTTAACAATGAGCGAAAGGCAAGGTAAACACAAATCAATGTAGATGTAGTTTTTCTAGATCAGCAGCTAAGCTTTTATACTTTGTATCTCTTGGGGGGTGGGGGGTGTGTGAATTTAGCACCCAGTAGAGAGAGGGAGGAGAAGGTGGGAGCAGGGGCACTCTTTCCTTGAAGATCATGCCTGAGACTTTGAGGTATGTTATTTGATTTATGAAAAAGGTTTTTCTCGGTGTTTGGGAGTTTTGCTTATTGATTGTTTCAATTCCTTCTGTGGTGCAGTAACTTAGTTTTGCCTGGGAAGTTTTTCTCTATATGTTGAGGCTCTCAAATGTGAATACTCCTATGCTTTATGTGTCTTGACTTTAGGAATCTGATAAATCTTCATGAATGCTGCATCTGTGTGTAAAATTGGGAAATTGTGTTCTGAAGTGTTTCGCTATGGCGTGATGTTATCTTCTACTTAGCAGAAGGAGGTAAACATCAGTATACAGGTGCATGTCTCCAGGAATGCAAAATTGTTGCAGTATGCTGAAAATTAACTTGCTTTTAATTTATTTCCTTCCTGTTTTAGTAGGATGAGAATAGGAACGGCCCTTTGCTCTAACACAGCTTAGGCTAACAAGTAAGCATTTTTCTTCATGATCTGTAAGAGGGCAGGTTAGAACCAGCATGTTTCATACAACTTGATAAAAAGCTTGACAAACATACTTTAAGAAGGTTGTGAAGCCCCGGTACTTCTAGTAAAAAACAGTCGCCTCTTGAGAGTTTGTATGGATTGGGATTGGGGAAATATGCTGAATTGCCTGACGAGTTTACAGAAGTGTCTTTACAAGCAAAGATATTTTATAGCACAAATATGCTGCTTTGTTAAATGAAGGAAGGGAATGGATTTACTTTTTTTTTGTAGCTAAAGGTGGTTGTAGCTACTTTAACTATCTGCAAGCTGCTCTTTTGATGGCAAAGCGTACCACATCTCCATAGAAAGGTTTGGGACTGCCACTGGGAAGTCCCAGATAATCTTTGTCCTGAATTTCACTACTGCAGATACGCATAGTTTCCTTTTTTTTTTTTCCCCTGGGAAGGATATATTCATTCTTCTCTATTGTACTGGTGCAGCCACCCGAATTCATCATAGCAAAAATTTTGCTGTAAGATGCTGCCAGCAACTACTTGGCTGCCATCCCACAACAAGAATAGCCTGCATCCAAGTTCTGATGCCAAATCATGTGTAGGTTAACCTTTGTAACCCATTTCAAGTCAGCGTGCAGTGTCTCTGGGGAACAAATCTGGCCTATTTATAGGAATACTCTGCCTGTATTCGATAGCTTGCATGCAAACTATGCAGTTAATGCCTCTAGCAGTTGTTGAGGAGAAGCTTCCCCGCTGTGAGGCAATGTCTGTGAGAAACTGCCCTTGTAGAAAGTAAATCCTCTTTTCACCTTAAGGTTCTACATGACTGAGTCATTGAATATGGAAGTATCAGTAAGGTGCCTGTTGCTGAAATAGTGTCATCTGCAGGAACAAGGTACAGTTCATGTCTCTTTCCTTTCACCTGATGTAGGACATGAGTGGTAACTAGCAATATTTAAGTGAAAGAAGTTGTGACCTGTGATCCAGAATGTCACATGAGGACTGTAAACACCGCAAGGCATACTGTAAGCTGACATCAGTTAAATTTCAGATGCCATACTTGAATGCTGGCACATAATATAGTGTAATGGTCCAGCCACTAGCAATTCGCACAGAGGGAAAGTTTAAATGACCAGGTGTTCCCCAAAATCTGAACAGTAGGACAAATCTTTTGAGATAAAAGTTGGCAAATATTCTGTGTTTTGTTTGTTTGGGGCTTTTTTTTGGTGTGTGGGGTTTTTTTTTGGGTTTTTTTTTGTTGTTTTTTGGTGGTGTTTTCCTTTCTCTAAACTGGCTTTAATTAGAGGTGACAAATCGGTTTTTCTTTCCAGAAGATAATTCATCTCCCCTTATAATAAATTAGTATCACAAGGAACAGGTTAAGGTAGGGGTCTAACTGTATGAAGTACTCCCTCTTTCTTATTTTACGTCTCTAATCTATTCATCTGGTTTATCTCCATCCAGGATTCGGTTAAAATTGTTGGTCTACAGTTGGGTAACAAGATTACCTCCAAAATGCCTGCTTTTCGCTGTATGTAAAATTGAATGATTCACACTTCCTTAAACGTGGCAGCAGAAAAGCACTGGAAGAAAAGATTCATGGGCTTTAGCCACTGTTGCTGCTCCTTTAGGTTTTTTTTCATGTAAAAATGAGAATCTTAAGACGCTCATGCTAACATTGTGTTATGTAAACAGTTTGATGATTTTCCAGTGTTTTCATAAACAAACATAATAGGATGACAAGCAACCACAAACTGAAATTTAAGAAACGAGGCATGACAAATTTTGACAAGGAAAAAGCAGTACTGTGTTGTATCTTTAATGAAATTTTTGGAGTTTTGTAGATACTTAAGAGAAAATGTAGTTTACATACAGCAGTCACAGTTGCGTGTAAGATGGGGGATTACTTAGAGTATGAGACAATATCAAACCTGACAGATTGCAAGCACTTCAGCGGCAAGTCTTTAGAATTTAAAATGAACTTTGAAAAGGGTGTGGAATGGAAGGGGAACAAAGGCAACGCATTTCAATAGCTATAATGCAGATTGTTTTGTGGGTCTAGGTAGGGTGAGTCACCTGTATATTGTAGAATATATATGCAGGAAAATATTCTGAGGATTTTTTCCTATTTTGTTACACACCATACAGAGTAAGACGCAGTAACATGCTGTTGAGTGGTGCATAGAAAGCAACTGTTCTGGTTGTTAAGTATGGTGTTTGTAAGATACCTGAAAATGTTCTTTCACTTTGGTCAGCGCTGTAAGGCATTAGCTGCAGTTAGCGTCCAGCTTGGGTACAGCACTTCATGGAAGGTGTATGGGTGGGGAGAAGGGAAGAGAGGAAAAAGTAAGCCGAGAGCTAGAAAACAGCACAACATTTGAGGGAAAGGCTAAAAGAGCTGGGGTGGTTCAGTTTAAAAAGAGAAGCCTAGGAAATTGAAGTCTTCAAATATTTAAAAACTATGTTCTCCTCTCATAGCTGTCTGTAATACTTTAAGGGCAATAAGTATCAAGGTGTGGTCAAGGAATGTACACCTGACCTACACCTACTTCTGTACATATATCTACTAAGTATATTTGGGTAAATTTATTTTGCTTGTAGGATTAATGTGTGACCAGTACTGAAAATAAAATAAGTGTTGACTAGATAAGTTACTATATGATTTATAGGCTAGCACATACATCCTGTATAGGTGAGTTTTATAATACCGCAGTAACACGGAGAATGGCATACTTCCAAGGAAATGTATTTATATCGTGGTCTTTTCTCTGAGAATATAGTGAACTGCCCATTTGAAAGCTGTCTTGTTGTATCTCGGTCATAAAGCCCTGATATCTTACATGCCTTCTTGCATATTATTACATGAGTTCAGCTTACTTTTTTCTGCAGTCCTTCAGTTTGAGAGTAAGAACTATTTAAGATCCATGGGGAGATGGAGATAGGGAAGGGAATAGAAATGAACCCTTCTCCCATTAAAACTGCTATGTGTGCTTATCTTAAAACTTCAGTTATTTTAGATAAATGAGGAAACACATCATCCTCGTGGGTTAATTAAAAATGTCGACAAATAACGGCTATACTCATAATGTCACTATTTGAAGACAAAATGAACAAAAAGAGAGGCAGGCTAGAAAGGAGAGCATTTACAGAGATCCTTGCTTTTGTAACTGTCATTGATTAGGTGAAATCTCAAAATACCTGATGAGGTTTTGCAGAAGTTTTTAAGCTGATCATAAACCCCATTACTTTCCCAGGGTTAGCTTTGAGATTCAGAAGACTGAAACAAAAACGTTGATTTTGATGATTAGGAAGTATTTCTAAAAACAATTCATAGATTTCAGCAGTAACAAATAGTTTAATGATTATGAGGAAAAAAATTGGTGATTAGCTCATGTTTGTATTTGTGGGAGCTGCTTTTCCTTTGTTTGAATTTTGGTATGGTTAATGGAATTTACTTTTTGCTGCCATGCTTCCTGTTTCAAGTTTTTAAATGTTTCCTTTTGTTTCACATAAAACGAAGTTGTTGATGGTAGACTTGGCTTTTCTATGCAGTGAAATGCCAGAAGCATCACAGTCTCACTTTGTACCTTGCAATAATAATTTAGCATAAATATTATAATTGCTGTATTTACCTTCATTTTATAAGCTGGAAAAACATAGTTATAAATTGTATGAATTAGAAGGCAGCAACGGCAGTTTGAGTGCAGGAGGAGAAGAGAAACAGTACTAAATTGATTAAAAAATGAAATAACCAAGATGGTTCTGGAACCTACATATTGACAAATGCATGCTTATGAAGATGCAACCCAAAATTTGACAGCAAGATAATGATTTAAAATTTATCCTATTTTTGCCCAATCGAGTCTTTTTAATGCCATTAGGTTAGTGCTGGTAATACATAATTATTTGATAGCCTTACTGTCATCCTTCTCCACACCCTAATTCTAATCCTGCCTTTCTTTTGTGCCTGTCTTAAATAAGAGAATGGTTTCTGTGGGTGAAGGGTTTGTGTGTGCTCAGGTTATTCAGTGCAGATTTCCAGTGAGAGCCATGGGAGATGGTGGTTTTAGGGGTGCTCTGTGTCACCAAACTGCAGACTTCTGTCATTTAGTCAACTAAGTGGTGGTGGGATCTAAACTTTGGATGACCGATGGTGTTGGTAGGCTATAATGAATAGCTATGTTCCTGCCAGGCTTTGAGCAAAGCGATCTTAAAAAATCCAGCCAAATAAAATCTCCAAATATCAATTGTAAAATTGCATTGAGATTCTTAAAAGTGGTTATATAACATTTAGAACTTGTAGTTGTGACCGATTTGGGGGGGGGGGTCGGGGGGGGGAGAGAGAGACCAAATCAATATCAGTAACACAAAGACTCAATTGCCTACATTTATCTATGTGATAGTTTCTTACAGATCTGTTTCAGTATTGGAGGCGTTATTGATTCTCAACTCCTTCCCAAGTCATTAGTTGATGAAAATACGTACTGAGTTCCTGTACGGTAAATTACCACTTCATTAGTTGTGTTGTATATGCTCAGAGCTGGTCTTGCTTAATTCTTGTCTGGCTTTTTATAGAAAGCTGAGCTCTGTAATCTGTCATGTAATCAGCTTGGTTACACAGGGGCCGTATAGGTATCAATTGTTTATATACCTTATAAATGTTGGTAAATTAAGACATTAAATTATAAAAGAGTTGTAACATTTGAAGGCATGTGCCTTGAACCCACACGGAGACAGCAGTAGAAACTGCAACACTTTATGCTCAGGTGGAAAACTTACCACGTAGAGTATTAGATGTATTCTCAACTGGGATTTGGTATCTTTGTCTCTCTTTACCAGTATTAGCAACTGACTTTAGATTTCTCTTGTACTTAAATTTAAAATGTATATGTTAATTAAGTGATTTGCTAAATAGCTTTTGCTCCAAGGTATGAAAGAAAACAAACAAAACACTGACCTGAAGGGCCAACAACAACATGTTTGAAATTGTGCCATAATTCCAGTTGAATTTAAAACTATGGAAATAAAAGTTAAAAAAAAAAAAAAAAATATATATATAAAAACAAAACATGGAGATAAGAATAAAATGCATTAACTGAAGGTCCCATAACTTTAGATTATTAGAAACCATGCCTATATGTTTGCATATTAAAATGTAATGTTCAGGTACAGTTGCAAACTGGATTGGACATCTTACTGTATGGCCACAGAGGGCAGTGAGCTTTGCATTTTGGTATCATCTAGAACTATGTATGATCATCACCAACTGCCACCTTGCTGTCCAGTCCTTTGTCTTAATATTTGTGGTATGCAGTGCAGACCAATGGAATGTAGCCACTGTTAACTAATCCTCTAGAGGAGGGACCATGTTTTAGTATGTGAGAAAGGATTCTTCTGTGGACTTGTGCCCTAACAATTCAGTTTCTGAGAACCTTTGTTAAAGGATCAAAGCTATTTCAGCAACAGTCTTCCCACCCCCTCCTCCCTGCCCCCATCATCCCTCCACTCATTTTATTTGCCTTTCAGTTACTAAGTTGTAACAGCTGATGGTGGGACATCTTCTATCTGCTGGAAGTATTGACTTCACCTGAAACCTCGCAGGGTTCTCAAAAGCCTACAGATTCCAGTCTCTGTTGCGGCTTATATGAATTTGCTCATAAGAGTCTATGTAACTCCTAGGTTTTCATGTGATTACTCCTTTTAAAAATACTGTATCATGTTTTACTGTTCTTCATTCTTCTGGTAGAGGTGTTGATTTAAAGCATGTCAGCAGTTTTGCGTTTTGATTCTTGTAGAGCCCTTGGGTAAATACTTGCTGGCCCTGGTGGGTCTTGTTATTGCTATATTTATTCTAAGACCTTTTATATTGTATATCAGTTTGAGAAACATGCTTAGATATGTTTTTCAACAGTAACTGTAGTTTGGAAATCTTCCAAATCTCTGTTGTAGAGATATAGTTTAGAAACATTTTTTTGTTTTTAAATAACAGCTTATATATTATAGCTTTTTCTTTCTTTATCAATCCTTTTGCATCTCGGTCATTTACCAGCCTTGACATCTGTCAAGTTTCTTGCATCTGCTTTGAAATGCCTTTATTGTTAGCTTCTATCAGGTTAATCATCCACAATATTTTTGGTTGGTCTTTATTTGACTTCATTTTTGGTTGGTTGGTTAATTAACCTCCTTTTTTCCTTTGAAGCATAGACATTAATTTTGGGATTTTAAATATAAAATTCACAACCCCTTTACCGTTTTGCCTAAGCCATCAGTAATAATGGCCTTGGAGTGAAGTTGGGAAGTCACGAAAACATTAAACTTTTAATCATGAAGTAATAATTCCTCACAGCTTCAAAATATTTTTACGGTATCTTAATCTTTTTATGAGCTTTTGTCTGTTTTCTTGAACTTGATAGCAGCTCATTTTATCTATAAGATTCTGTACGTAACTATCTGAACAGTGAAGCAAGAGCTCTATACTTTTTTTTTAATCTTCACAATAAAAAGATAGTATGCAGCCACTGAAGCAGAATACAGTTCTCAGTTTGACTCAGACACTCCTAGTCTTACACAGATGGTGGTGAAATAAGTGATTTCTGTGTCTGCATTTCAGTGTGATTGATGATTTACCTCTGGGTTATGGAATTTGGTTGGTTACTTCCAGTAGAGAAAGTTACGCTCTGTGGCTCCAGTGTTCATCCAGGACTGAAAAAGCAGAAATACAGTCATGGGTGAGACGGGCAGAAGTTCTTTCTATACAAGTGCTAAGTAGCTGGTGATTGCAATCTTTTATTTGGGGAAAATTCTGTTTTCTTTCATCCTTTCAATCCACTTAATTCCCTACTTCCTAAAAGGTGTTTCCGATTTTGACATCTTTAATATGAAAAACTTAGACTTTGTTAGATAATTATTGAATGTAAACCCCCTGTCAAAATATCAGTAGCATTTGCAGCTGTTTTAAAGTTGAAAATAAAATGTCTGTTTACTTATGTAAACCTTGAGAGTAGTTACCTTTGCATACAGTCGCAGTGCTGCTAATGCGATTTAGAAGTGTATCACAAATAATACCCTAAAAGTACAGCTGTACAATTTATTAAAACCTACCACATGCAGATCTGACAACTTAATTTTTAGCTTTTATCCTGTCCTTCAGTGATTTCTTACCCTGTTTACAGATGCCAGTGAAAAGAGATGAGCGTTACAGCATTCAGTGAAGGCCATCTGATGCGAGCTTTTTGAAAGCATAAGGAAGTAAATTCGACAGCTGCGCAGCCCTTTCAGAGAGTACCCTGCTTAGTAGTTTCGTGTCTATTCAAGGGAGGCTTCTCCACATGCATTTTTCCCTTTCTCAGTCGCTTGCTTGAAGAAGAGCGGCAAGTGTCCCGAGACCAGCGTCTTGTAGAAGTGTGTGATGAGACATTCTCCAATTTCTAGGATTTCTGACTTGTGTTCAGGGCTTTACAAGTGATTATTTTATGTTCTTTTGTTGGGAACTGAGATTACAAAGGAAAGTTGATTCTGGTTTTTAGTTCTGCGTACATAGTTTAGATAAAGCATTTGGTGAGTAAAATCTATTACGTTTGGGAAAGATCAAGCATAGGGTCTGAGGTTTTTCATGGTTGTGTTCTCGGAGATGGGTAATTTGGCTGTAAAAGTGTTAAGTTTTATGTTTGGTTCAAGCACAAAGTTTTTTTCTTAATTTTTCTGTTGTGAAATGCTTGTGAAAGATGTGTTGCCACTCTCATAATAACCTTTTTATGTTTTTTAAAAAAATAAAATTGTATTTCCAGCAGTAGGAATTTTATAGAAGAAAACAGGCTTACAAAAAGCATACATCACACTACATATCACACTGTGGGAGGTATTACTATAAATGCCTCACTAACACAAGAGCTAAAATGTCTTAAAATGCATGTTCGCCTTGTAAGAACTTGATGAAGAGTATGCTGAAAACTTTTGATACTTAATCGTTGGAACAGACTAATTTAAGGGAGGCTGGAGGGGGAAAAAACCCCACCCCAATACATGTGTGAGTAATTAAAAAGAGAAGAGTGGTGTGTGGGTCTAGGGAGGTGTGAGAGAGAATGATGGACTGTCAGGCTAACCTAAGAATAGACTTATACTTCTGTTTCCATGTCAAACGTACTAAAGAATAATTCTAAAACTATCACTAGGTTGCTCAAACTTTTGTATAAAAATAGTCTTTGTCTTTTGAAAATGGATGAGAAGCTAGGTTAGTAAAGGTGACTAAAAAATCATGATGCAAATACAGGCTTTGAAGTACTTGAAGTATTGCAGGGAGCACTGGGGTGCCCTCTGCCTTTGGTGGCCCCTAGCAGAAACCTCCTTACCACCAAATCCTGTCTCAGGACCTACTGACCCCAGGTGTAAGGCAGCTCTCCTCTCCTGTATTAGTGTAAGGAGAGGGGAAAACCACTGCTCGTTAGAGAGAGCAGTTATGTCCAGGTGCTTCCCCTGTCCGGTGTTGGTAGGAGGGGAAGGAACTGGCCCTGCAGGAAGACCAGAGTGGATGGGTGCGAGCAGGAGGTTTTTGGAGGAGCAACACAGTGGGTGCTTGTATTGGGCCTCATCATCAGATGCTGGATTAGTATTGCTTATTTAATGAAATAATTTGTGTAGTGTTTAGTATTGCATATGTTTAGAACTGTAATGCTGCTAAATTATTGGTCTTTATCCCAGTCATACTGAAACTTTCAGATAGAAGTAACCTAGGACGAAGCTGATGTGTTGGTTTTGTTTAAAGCGCTGCACTTTTTTAGTTTTTTCTTTTTTTCCCCTCTATTCCTTCGCTCTGAGCATTTGCTGTGCTTTCCTTAGGTCATGAAATCACGAACAAAACAGATTTTACTGCTAGATAGTTAACTTGTGCTTGCTTCCCCACATTTAAAAAAAAAGGGGGGGGGGGCCAGTAATGACAGACATTCTGCTTTTACTGTGTGATGCAAAAAAAAACCAACCACAACACCCTTTTTTTGTTCAAGAAATCCGTTGGCTTTCTTAGCTGGTGTTTTTACGGAAAATCAAGTGTCAGACATCTGAAAGAGGTTTAGGTCTTAAATTCTGTCAGCTAAATGTGTGAGAACTTGAGTTTGGGAATGCATATTTTATGAATGCCTTTCTGGGGTTTCAGCGTGACTTGGGTTGGAGACTGTGCTTAAGTAAGTGGTGTATTCCCACAAGCAAATGTTAGGTAGCAAGTTTAACTGCCCAGGCAACTCATGTGCTATAGTGGGTGTGCACCAGTTTTGGGAATGTCGGTAATATTTTAAAGATAGACTAAAGTACCTTGTTATCTGTTCGTCTAAATGCTTACCTGGTTGCAACCAAAATTCTGTAATTCTCAATGTGTTTTCTGGATGGTGCAAATAGGTTTTTGCTAGCATAATTCCACTTAAAACTGTGTGAGTTTTTCAATAGTGATAGAATGCAGTACATTCTGTTATTTTTAACATTTTGGTTTTGCATCTTTAAGGAGTAGATTAAGTTCCTGTAAAGCAATTATAAAACCGGTTTGACAGTATTAGAAAGAATGCCTATGGATCGTTCACTGTCAAAATCTGAGGCTGCATGAAGGCATCTTCTAGATCGTTTTATTTGATACTGTCATTAAGCACCTGCATGTTGGGCATGAAAGTACTAAGCTTAAACACAAGCTAGAGTTCCTTAGGAATGTAAAGCTGTGAGTGCTCAGGGTCAGAGTTCAAAGTGATGTTCATAAATTGGAAAAGTGATAGGAGAACAAAAATGCACTTGGATAGCAATAATCATCAAGTGCAAGATATAGAGGGGGGTACACCAGATGCACAAGATACAGAGCAAAATGTGGGAAGTGCATCTTCAAATGTGATTGCAATTAGGAAGGGCTTTTTTTCATAGATGTGGAGTAAATGAGACAACAGAAGGTAATGCAGTGAGGTTAGATGTTAGGAAAAATTTCACTTTTTTGGGTGTGAGAATATTAATAGTGAAATTGCCAAGAATGCCACTGAATCGACATTTGTCATTCCTTACAGATGTTTTCCTTGTGGATACTGGAACAGTTGGCCCTAGTTTTGGCAGAGCTTTTGAATCTTTCTAAAATCTTCTCTATTCTTTTTCCTCCTTAAGTTCCATTTTATTTTGTCTGGTAGTCTGTGTAATATTACATTAGTCTTTAAATAAAAAGCTCAGAAGTTGAAGGGAAGAACAGGTTCAGTTGCCTTCCCAATATTGTTATGCAGGTTTGTAGGGTATGAAGAAACCTTTAAAATCTCATTTTCGTATTTAGCATAATAATGTTTTAAAATATTTTATTTTTTAAACAGTTTTAATGATATCCCCTCAATAAAATTTGTAACATTGCAATGTAATGCCTTTATACAACTGAAATTCAGCAGAGTATTTTGAACCCCTTTTAAGAGAACTCCAAGTTTTTAAAAATGCTAATAGAGGACATACTGTTCTTCTGTTATGGAACAATACTGGCACCTAGTGGTCGTCTCTTACTAGTGCGTTCTTTGGGATTGCACTTTGCTTTATTGTTAAAATTGTTCTCCTTTCGTGGTGTTAACAAGTATGAGAAGTTTGAAAGCTCTCTGAATTTTTTTTTCCTTTAAAATTTGTCTTTTATATGGAATGATTGTATAATTCTGCTTGTTTGGTGAAGTAATGAAAGGAACATTGTGATTGCTGCATACACATTGAAAATAGCTATATAAAATTTACTGTAAAACTTCAACATTGTTTCGTGTGGCTGTTACTGAATTACAAGAAGTACTGTTAGCACAGTTTCTGTTTTCTGATAATATCAGTGATTCTGTGAAGAGTTGTGAATCTGAAATATGTAAATTTTATAAAGCATGTTTATTAATACTAATTTCCCTTATTTACTACTTTTTTAAAGAAAATGTTAATTGTAGAGATGGTAGAAGAAAATTACAGAGGATTTCCAGAAAAAAGTAATATGAGGTAGATACAGGATGGGAGATTGAAGGTTTATGTTTGTGCATGATCTGTTAATTACAAATAGAGAAAACATGCTTTTCAAGAAAGCTGCTTGTGAAAAGTAAATATTATTAGGAAAGTTGTTTACCTGGTGGCTTTAATTCTGGAATAAAGCTCTTATTTTAAACCTTTTAAAGTGTGTGTGTATACATGCATGTTTGTCTGCGGAGCAAATATTTGATCCAGCATTATAGAGCAGACAAGCAACAATGCATCTTCTGCTGATAATGCCGATTTCTTTAGTGTTTCAGACATAGGTACTGAATGTAGTAATAGTGTAGCGGCACAAAAATCTGTCTATTTAGGCCACGTCAGGTGTAATCTGTTCTTGATGAAGTAAAGCAGAAGATAAAATGAGATAAGTAGAGGCGCAGGTGAGACTGGTACTACAGAGTTGTTGCCCTTAGCAATGGGAAATACCGAAAAGGAGAACATGCACACCTGTAATGTGCAAAAGTAGGTTATTAAATTGATCTCGTACTTGATATGAAGGAGCAGTGGGGAAAACAGCTCTGCCTGCCACTGATGTAATACATTTTTCTGTGTATTACAAAGGAAAAATTACTGAAATCTGTTTTTCGTAGGAGCTTATTGAGAATATTGTGACAGAAAACTTGCAGATTTGGATTTATATGTGAATGGTTCACATAGAGGGTGCTGATTCATTACTAATGGCTTTGTTTTACTGTTTCATTTGAAGGTAAGGTAAGAATCTAGGTACTTTCTAGGAAATGCTCTTCTGACAAAAGCTGTTGCTAAGAGGATTGTACTACTACGTGTCTCAGATGAGCGGAGCTGGGATAGGGTGTGAGGAATAGGTGAGATTTTCCCCAGGTTTCAGCAAGCATAATGTGGAAGAATTGCAGTAGAAGCATATGTTTTCCTCTCTTCTGGTCTATTCTCTCAAGAGAATACCATGCAAATAACCATCTCAGCCATTTGCAGTAGCTTTGTACCCATTTGGTTGTAAACCGATTTTATTTCTTTTTTAAAATTTGTATTGAAGTGCCAAGGCCACAGAATCTCTATGTGACTCATGCAACATTACTTACTGTAATTCCTTTTAAATCAATTGAATTGTCTGCATTACTTCAATTTATAACTTTTGAAATAGTTTTAAAACATGTGCAAGAAAGTAGTCTAGTAAGTACAGTTTTTCTTGGAAACCAAAGGTGCTTGCAATGTACGTTATTCTAGTTACGAATCCTCATAGAGGAAAGTGCAGTGTGATTTTTGTGTGTGTGTGTGTTGGGGTTTTTTTGAGGTTTCAAAATTATTTCTTTAATTTTCTCAAAAATATAAACATATTTTAAATGCTTAGGATTTTGGTGGATAAAGCCAAAAATTAAGCTGTTAGTTGGAACATGGTTGCCTCCTAAGTATTTCAGATTAATTTTGCAGGGTAGAATTATCTGCATTGTATGTTCAGGAAGTAATTTGTCTCATTGTCAGTGCAAGATGTCCGTGGTCAACTACTGGCTAGCCTTTGACTTCTTAGAGAGCTTGGTGGAGCTTGGCTGCTTCTCACCCACTTATTTATTCGCTCCTTCATCTTAAGCAAAAGACCGTAATTCTGAATGTTTGCTTGGGGGAAAGACAAAAGGAAAACTGTTGATTATGGCAGCAGCATTTCTGTGACAGGTTGTTCCCTGTACCCCCTTGGTGGGGACAGCTTGGGGTGGAGGTATGGAGAGCAAGAACTGACGAGGACATGGCTTTATGCAGCACTGCCAGGTACCTCTTGGGGAGCTACTTGAGCTCCTTCCAGCAGCGTGGTCTGGTTCATGGCTGGTTTAGGATTGCTGCTTACCCTTTGGCAATAGGAAATGTGTTGGATTAATATAATAGGATCACATTGTAGTTCACCTTTCATTGTCTAAGGTTGTGATAGGTCGTGATATTTTGCAAAGTGTGCAGAGCAGGTAATGCAGATGTTGTGAGGCGCTCAAATGTATATAATAGAGAGACAGAGCTGCAGGCCTATTCTTTTTGACTCCAGAGGAGGTTTTCGCCGTCTTTGGCTTTATTCAGGGTCAGATTTTTTTCCCCTTGATCTAATTCAGAGAACAAGAAGCTTGAGTGGCCTTATGTTGTAAAGGTCAGCATATCACATGCCCTCATTAAGAGCAGACAGAAAAGACTGCTTTCCTTCAGAGCCTGAAAAAAGAATTCCAGACTTAATAATCCATATGTTGTGGGGGGAAAAAGTATGCCATCTGAAGAGTTAATTTTGCTTGTTGTGTCTCCCTTTTCATGCTTGAGAGACACAGATGTATGTTTTTTGTATAAATACATTCCTTTTAAAACAAAAATTTCTGAAGAATACTGATTTTAATTTTTTTTTCTTAAGTAATTTGTGGGCGTGTAGCAGGAAATATTCTAAACTAAAACAGGTGGTTCTTATAGGACACTGTACAGATGATAAAGAGAAACTAAAGTAATGTATTTCAAGTGAGAACTTTCTGTAAGGTTGTAAAGAAAATCTAAATATTTATTTGGAGTACTTGTTGCTGTATAAAGCAGTCTGTGTAAGAGAGTTATTGGGGTGAAATGGAAAAGGCTGACTTGATATACACTAGTTTCAAGCTTCTGTTAAAGAAGGAGAAATCTGTGCTTTGGGTAGTTCTGGTGTATAGTTTTTCCTGGTTGTGGATTGTTCCCTGACCAAGTCCTGATCATTTCTGATGAAATCTGCACTTTTACATCCTGTTGCACAGAAACAACACCTGATGCGTTAGTGGAAAACTCTATTAATTTTGTTTTCTTCTCTGTCAGAGTTCTTCAACACTGTTTTGCTGACATAGTTGCTGATTTGATCTTTTTTCTTGAAAGTAATTTTGGTCCTGATCTTACACATTTAAGCTATAAGATAAACTATTAAGATATAATAACTATCTATAAAAACCAAACCAACCAACGCCAAACTATAAAATATCCCTTCCTATTTTGATGTTCACAGATTTTGGTTTTTTGAAGACTGTTTTAATAACCATGTTAATCAATCTTTTGCTGAAAAACTTTAGTGTTTGCTTACATCAAAGTAACAGATGTCCCCAGTGGCATTTCATGATTGGTGCCTGTGTTACATTGGCAGAGATTTCAGTCAGGTGGGCAATGTTTCTGCTAAGTGCTGTTGCTTAAATTAGTACAAGTCGGAAATGAATAGTCTTTTTCAGTGGGTTTCTCTTTGTCCTTCTGTCTCAAAAAACCTCTAAAGTAATGAGACAAACTAAACTAAAACTTTGTATATAAATTTATATATAAAAAGTTATAAACTGTAAATTTTGGCTGAAGCAGAGTGAGATTTTGACAGCTGTGATTCAGTCTTTGCTTTGAAGTGAGAAAGTAAAGCATGACTCAGCAGGGAATTTTGTGATAGCAGAATTAATCTTGTCCTATATGGGGAAGATTTAAGTCTAGGTCAGGTCCTTGTTTATTCATTCTCTAAAAACATTTTTCTCCTGCTGGAAAACAGTAGTGCTTACATCTAAATACTAGGCGAAGTAACTGTAAGAGAACAGCCGTCCTGATAGCTTCAGTAGGATTGAGGAATGATTCTGTTTACATCAGGAGCAGCAGAGGAGGAATCTTTCCACGACTTGCCTGACAGTCTGATATTCAGCTTACGGATTTTTGTACTCCCTCTAACCCCTGGTGCTGAACTTACGTTCAATTTTATGCTGAAGGTGACAGCAGGTAAACTTAGAGAGTTTATGATGCTGCTTTTCCTAGGAAGTCTGTTGGTGTAATTAAACCATAGTTGAAGCCTCGAGAGTAGGATAGTGCCTGTAGGATGTATCTGTTCTAGTTGCCTCTCGCACAGGGTGGGAATGCTGTTCTACTTTACCTTCTGACCCCAACTAACGAGATCTCTTAATTCACAGTAGCTGCCTGAATCTTCATGGGTCATATAGTACCTGAGCTCAGAGTTGTCCAGCTGGGAAATCCTGCATTCCCATGCAAGCTACCAAATCCTGCCACTTTATTCATCTCAAGCGTCTGCCTTTTCTATTAAAAAAAAATTATTTCTTCTTATGCTTTTATATATGCATTTTTTTCCCCCATTCAGTGCATCTGGGTTTTGGGTTGTTCTGGTTTTGTTTCTCTCTCTCTCTTTTTTGTGGTGGTTTTTTTTTTGTGTGGGTGTGTGGGGTTTTTTTGGTGTGTGGTTTTTTTTTTTTGTGGTGGTCTGGTCCCTCCGGATTTCCTAGGTGTCGGTGTCTGACTTAGTTAGATCCCATCAAGTGTCTTGGTTACAGCACAACTGGGATCATTAATTAGTCTGGGAACACTATCAGGGCTGCGGAGGGTGATGTTAATGTTACCTGGGCTAGAATCAAAAAGGCTTATCAAGTATACTTTCCTTCAGGTAGTTCGCCTTGTTTATATGTTACACTGTAGATGCTGTTTTCTTTAAAAAGTAGTCTTTCTTGAAGCACTCAAGAATATTTATTTGTAATATTTCTTAATGTATATTAAGCTTTCTTTCTTAAATCATTCTTTTATTACTTGAGGAATGGTGGTTTCTTGGTACATAGTTATTTAAATGTTATTTGGGCAAGTACTGTGTTTCAGACTAAGTACCTAGCAAATATCAATTATTTAATAATTGTGTGATGCATTTAAATAAAATGAAGAGCTGTGCAGAGAAGGCAGATTGAAAGCAACATAAAAATGAAAACTGGGGCTTTGAATAGGAAATATTACGCAAAATGAGTAACAAATGTCACAATTTCTGACCACTCAAGTTAAAATAATCCTTTTTTTTAAAGTGTTTTTGGAGGTTAGAATAGGACAGCCTTTTGAATTGATTAGCTGAATCCATTTAAACCTACTTAGTTTTCAGATGAACAAAGTTATTGAATGCTTACAGAGCTTTTGCAGAAAGATGCTGATCTTATTCTTATTTAAACTTTTTCACCGTATTTGATTATTGATACACTGTAATGGGCTTCCATTTCTATCAGTTTTTTTGTAGCCTGAGCAAGCAAGAATACTTTTTTTTAAGATGGCAGTGTTATGTCACCCAGCCTTTGAGGACTTAACTGCACAGTCTTGTTCTTTAGGAACAGATGTGATTGTGTTTTATGTTGTGTGTGGGATGTTTGGTTGGTTTTTTTTTTTATTGATTTTGTTTTGTTTTTTTCTCGCAAGTGCATAAGTGAAAGTATGCCACTTACATCAAGTAAAGCCCAAACGTTTGATTTTTTTTTTTTTTTTTTTTTTTGAAACCAGGTTTGTATAATTCTGGGGTGTGGGCAGGAGGACTGTAGTGTTTACCATGTTTGACATAATTGGGATGATGGCTGTTGTTACTTTGTAAGTAGAGGGTTTTTTCTGTTGTGTAGGAATTATGTAAGAAGAGATCTCTTAATCTCAACTCGGTGTAAGGAAACTGATTACATGAAGTAATTTTCCAAATATTTTTAAACCTATGCTTCGCCAGCAGAAAAGAAATAAACTAAAGACAATAATGCTATATACAGAAAAAATGTTTGCCTGATAGATAACATCATGTGATGTTCTAATATTGTATTTTTTTTCTTTAACAGGTATCTTTCAGATGAAGGAATTGAAGCATGCATAAGTTCATCTGAAAAAGTTAATACAAATGACATTATCCTAGTTGCTCTTAATGTAAGTTATGATTGTGAAAACTTTTTTCTGACAAATCATGCTAAAAATGATACATCTAATGGCTCAAGTATATATTTGTGTGGCTAATTAAGTGTACCATTGCCTATGTGATTTATGTAAAGGACAGCATACTTATGTCTCTTTGCATGTATGAGTTGTGAATTTTATTTGCAAACAACACCTATTTCAAACTGTGAAACCTGAAGGCAAAAAATTAACATAATTTGCAGTAGTAAAATATGTTTATGAAATGTAAATCTAAAGTCAAAATACAAGCAGTAATAAAATCAGAAGTGCTATAAACTGACATAGGTATGAAATTGTAGTACAAAATACTAGTTTGTTGGGATGAACAAGGCACCCTTACTTACTTTGACTTCTGCACATGGTACTTCTTCAAGCATATTCAAAGTAATCGTCAGTTTTCCTGTGACATACATATTTATGTAACTACAAAGTTTTTTTTGATTTAGTGTAGGATTCTGGATTAGTAGTCGTTATTCCTGCCAACAAATAAATACAAAAAATATGCAAGATAGAGAAACAACTTGGAATCAATGAATCTTAATAATTTTAAGGATTTGAGAAAAGTGTGCATGTGAACTCCTGTTTTTCAGAATTCTAGTATATTTGTTGTTGGTAAACAGTAAGTCTCTCAGTAACGATGAAAAGAGGGCAGCTACTTAATCCATGTATTTGTTACTCACTTTTAATTTATTCTGTCAAAATCCTGAAGGAGGGTTTTGAGAATTTTGCATTTTCTTTGTTTAAAACTTCTCAGTCACCCATACTCAGAATTTTTAAAGCTTATATCCACTGTATATGGATTTATGTGAAGTTTATCCTTTGTAATAACTATATGTAGTTCCAAGGGGAAAACAACGTAGTAGAGCGGTTAAAAGTATCCTTTCTTAATGAAATCGTGGATGAGAATTGTTAGGGATTATTTTGTCCATTTTTGAGATTCAACCACAGTTGGTTTCAGATGATACTCTGAAAAGGGTGTCCCCTCTGCTCCTTTCATTTATTCTTTGAAGCATGTTTGATCGCTCATATGTGTGCATGCACCTATTCTTGTAATGAATTTGAAAAGTGAGGCAAAATTATAACACAAAAATGCAAAGACTGTAGTACAAAATATGGGGAGGGTAAGCATTTGGTTTCTGGACTGTAGTAGGATGCCTGTATATATCTGAGAATACATTACTGCTTTATAAAAAAAAATAAAATACTTCCAAGTTGCTGGGTGTTACCCTGCATGTAATGATATGCTGGAACAAGTACTAACACGATCATTTGTGCATGTATGTGTTGTATTTCTGGTTTGTTTGATAGATAATAAAAATAAAATAAACCAGAAATGTCACGCAAGTACTCCAAGGTCAGTTTTAATTGCTTATCAATATTTTTGTCATTAAGTCAGTTGTTTTGATGCCCAGATGATTAAGTTGCCTGTTGGGTAAGTAGAGAATAGCAGTGTGGCTTCAATGACAAGGTAACGGTGAATTTAGATTCCGCTTCTTACAAAATCACAAATTCTTTCCTCAGCTGCTAGAGACATGTTTCCGGCAGAAGAAACCAAGTTGTCAAATGACTTTTTTTGGTGTGAATTGCTTAAATAAGTATGAAACAGACATAAATGTACCTTCAGTCCTTCAAATGTTTTTATTTTGTATAAGATCTTGCAAAGAGTTTGTAAAAGTTGTGTCCCTTTCCTGCTGCTGTGACTGCAAAGCAGCTTGCTGGAGACTTGTCAATTATATGGATATGGAACATGCGGAAACACTTTATAGGAGCCTGTGTGATATTCAGAGATAAATAACTGACAGGCAACAGATCAGTTCCCTCAGGTGGGCTCAGATTAAAAACGGAATGTGCTTTTTTATCACTATCTGTGGCTATCTTGTGCGGCAGAAAGCGGGTTAGAGCATTTATCCACTCTATAGTTACTCAGAGTAAATACACTAAAAGAGCATCCCTACCATTAGCTTTCTATTTGTAGGGTACCAATGTTTCTCACTGAAAAGCAGAATAAACCGCTTGTTTACAATATTTTAGACACTAAAATATAGTGCTGCTGAGTTCTAGATTAGGATGCTGGAACAATAGTCCATTGGCACGTATTAATGGCAAGTTAGCGTACAAGTTCTAGTAGTAATTACATTCAGCCCTTCTTCATTTGGAAGTGTTTATCATCATATAAATAAGGAGGTTTTTCAGCTTCTGTACCGGTGTGTTCTATTTAAAACAGTAGGCTTATTTCAAGAAATGGAGTTTAGAAAATGTAGGTGGTTTAGGCTGCATTGTACTGTGGTTTTTTTCTTTACACATGTAAATGCACTAAAAACCTGATGTGTAAAGTTTAGTTAGTTTTTATTCCATTTCCTGTTTTTGCATGCCACACCTTTTAGCAATCCAGTGCATCCTTTTGTCATGCATCACTCTGATTGATATTTGTCCAAACAGTGTTAGGTGAAGAAAGTGCTTCGGTAGAGATTTGTTCCTTTGATCACATGAATTCTTCAGTTTAATGTTGTCAGTTGCCATGTTGCACAGTTGCTGAATAATGTCATGCAGCTGTCCACTTCCAAAAAAAGTAATCAGACATTTAAGTTAAAAAGTACTTAGTAGAAATATGTTGTAAGCTTTTACTCCGGGTATAATTGCAAAAATCATCCCAGCCTTTTATGAAGGATTTGTGCCTGTAAAACCACACCAACTAGAAAAGCTTTTCTCTAAGTGTTAGATGGAGAGCGAAGACAGACGTTTACCTCTATTAAACCTCAGATTTATGTCTATATAATTGAACACAATAATTTTGTTTCATCAATTAGAAGTGTTTAATCATCTTTGAAAATGTGCGCAAAACAAGAATATAATTTCAAAAGCAAAAGGGTTTGTTTTGTAAACTCTTTTAGTTGTTGAATTTTTTCATCATCTGCAGTTGGAGGGAGGTTCTTTAACAGGTTATAAACAGTTGGCATTATACAAGAAATGCCCTTTTTCCTATTTTATGATGATTATTTTTTTTAAAATAGGATATTTTAGGTTAATATTCTCTTGTCTTCTGTATTAATTTCAGACAGATTTAAGAACGATTGGCAAGAAATTCCTCCCCAGTGACATCAATGGTGGAAAGGTGGAAAAGGTAGATGATTACTTCACTTTTTCTGTGTTCTGTGATTTCATGTGCTGACAGCCTTCTATGCTGCATTAGTCTGGTTTTGTCATTATTTCACATACTCAAATATTGAGTTCTTTTGTATGTTGTAGAATAAATATATGAATGTATTAGTTTGCCTACTAGGCTTCATAAAGAGAGGACTCTCTTTTTTCTTAACTTCTAAATGCTTAGTTAAGTGTGAGCAATCCTATAAACTTAATTTATCACTCAAAAGTCATTTAACCTGTTTGATCTTGACATGGTATCAGCACTTAATTTTTTCCCCTGCTTTGTTCTTGCGAGAGCAACAAAGCAGGTTAGGAATAAAGCAAAGTAGCTGTATGATTATGATTCAGTGATACATGTTGATGCTGTATTACTTGACTTACTGATATATGTGATTATAGCTAAACACTTCATGTAATTTTCCTGTGACTGAGTATCCTATAGGTTATGTGGATAAACCATATTAGATGGTATAACACTTCCTTATGTGCAGTTAAGAGAGTGGAAAAAGGAAGGAATTTTACTTTAAACTTAGTAGTAGTTCTCAATTCAAATCATTATCCCTAACTTTCAAATATTGACAGTCTGTATCACTCGTGAAAATTCTGGGAAAACATATTATTATTGTTGAAATTCAAAGTGATAAAGCAAGGTTGACAAGAGAGGCTGTTAAGAACTGTTCAGATTTGTGTTTTCTGCTGATGCTATTGTCTAAATGGATTGTAAACACTGGCTTCTAGCAGAAAAACAGCAGGAATGTTACTGTCAGGTATGAAAAACCCACTTGAGAGAGAGATAATGTATTGCAGGATCATAGCTGTTAGCCAGGCAGCATTCTGTGCATGCAGTGTATTACTTATTAAACTAACTTTCTGGGAAAATTTTTATTAATTTTATTTCTTATTTTGTGGAGCTATGTACTTTAAAAAAAAATCTGATAGTTTACCTGTTTAGGTTTCTGGTTAACATGCTGTTCAAGATACTTCAGTGCTTTAAATAATTTTTTACCACCTAAAAGAATTTGATTTAGCTGTTTCTTTTGTCTATGATTTTAATAATTTTCTTCCTCTTCACTATGCTGTTTTTGAAATGTGGAAAACAAGCAATATATTTGCTTTTTATGACGTATGGTTTTGCACTGTTCGTTTCTCAGTTGCTTAACTGGAGTATTACTAAATTTTTCTTTCACGTCGTGGAATATTCACAAGGTCCAAATCTATTTAGTTAAATATAACTCTGCACATTATTAAGGTTGTATAAGTGATAGTGCTTGACTTAGCTTTGCTGTTGAACCATGATTTAAGTTCAAAGTGACTGTGACATTTTTTCAGAGTTTTGTTGCATTATGGTAGGATTTCTTTAGCAGTAGTTGCTAAAGAACTCAGTTTTCATTCATCACTTGAGAATATACTAGTAACAGGCATTTCTTTTAGAGAGAATGTTTTCTACATTTCTGTTGTCATTGCAGAAAAACCTTCTGCACCTGTACACACACAAATACATCTATATTTTGTAGAACTGAACGTCTCAGTGAAAAGGTGGAAAAGATCAGAAAAATCTACTTCTAGTTTAACTTTCAGGAATCACTATTAAACTTCCTGCTCTCCTCTCAGTGTGTGTCCTTTTCAGGGTTCTCATTTTCGTTACTGGCAGTACAAAACAGTATATATGTAGGATCCTAAATTAAAAATAAATAAGTAAAGGAACTGCTACTGAACGGAGGTTGATGAATTTCCGCATGGGTTTGCCTTAGAGTTGATGGAGATGGAGGACTGGCTAGTAGGATTGAATGCTGTAGGAATCCAGTCCAATCCAAACTTTCTTTTTCAAAGTTTGATTGATTCAAGGTATTTCTGTTTCCCAGATTGTCAGATAGTTGAGAGACATCAGTGCTTAGAGACTTCTTCAAGTTTTAATGGTTAAAGAGGAAAAGAACTTTTTTTTCTTTCTTAGGTAATAACTCCTGACATCAGCAGCAGGAATTTCAAGAAGCTGGAGGAAACAGGCAGGACAGAAGAAAACTATGGCCCCTGTTGGTCTTTGTTAAAGACAAATGTTTGTTTAACAAATGGTATTTGTTAAATCCTAGAAAGTTACATACTTCTATCAGAATTGTTAAGGAGCCAGGATTTTTTACATGTGAACTTCTAGTAAAATGTAGTTGGTCTTACTTTAATTGACTGTCTTTATTTGGATCATAAATTTTAAAAAAAATTACTCTAAAAAGCCCCAAACCAAAGCAAACACCTGTGAACCATTTGCTGGAGGATGACAATCCTCCAAGTTTTGAGCAGAAGTAATGACTATACAGAAGTCTGTGTTTGAGAATGACTCCTATGTATAGTTTTTAGCCCAGACTATTAGTGTACTGAATCTGTGCTTTCTTAACTAGTGTTTTTGGTCTTTTTGAGTAACGTAAAGCAAATCTGACTACTTAGTAAGTGCTGCTGCTTCGCTTGCAATGTATTGAAATATTTTAGAGTACAGAACTGTGTTTATAAAGGAAATTATTTGCTTTATGCAAGTAAATGATACAGTTGGGACAGCAGTGACTTCCTAATACAATCTCTCAGTAGAAAGTAGTAATTTGTGGTTCAGAAATGCTTCAGGAAACAATAGAAATTATATGTTACTATTGTTCCTCTCATCCAAGACTAGGATCAGTATTACCTGTTTGTGTCTTGAGAACACGATGTATTTCTGTCTTGCACAGAAAATAATTTCATTTTGTAGCATTAGTGTAATAGGCAAATATTTGCATAAAAGCTGGTATAGGGCCCTACAGTGAAACAACACGGATATTTGATCATTATAGGTGGTTATCAACTTCAGTCATTCATACACAGAAATGTTTTATTCACTCATTTGTATCTGTGTTTTCTATGGATTTTAAAAAAAATCAATATTACCAGCAGTAACCACAAGATGGCCACATTTGCATAGGATTTAAGCTGAATGCTCCCGTTTCCATCTAGATGACTATATAACATAAATACACATTAAGTATTTTTGTGGCATAAAATGCAAAGATGACTATTAAGTTATAATGTATAATTTAGTAATGATGTTACATTTAAGGCATAACTGGTTTTCTTTTGAGTATTTATGTTCCATTACAATGGAAATGTTCATTCCAGCAAAAGTATTCAGAAAGGATTTCATTTCTGAGCTGAGAGGGATGCTTTCTGAGTACTGACAGATTGATGGTAAGCAGTTAAAACATAAGTTGCCAATGATTCTAATTCCTGTTTAAGGTTACTCATATGTGTTCCAATTTCTGTCTCATTACTTTGATAAAACTAACTGTACTTTGTTGCCTTTTAGTGTCTCTTTGATTGTGGCTTTTGGTTTCCTACAGGCCCCTCTCTCTTCTCTTTCTCTTTTCCCTTTCTCAAAAAGGGATGATCATTTTTGCTGTTCCAGTTACAACTGATCTACACTTAAAAACAAACAAGCAAATCCTCCAGTCTTGAGGTGCTCGTCTTCACCTTCCAGTGGGAAGGATTACTACATCAGATCTCCACATAAAACTGCATTTAAAGCTGCGTGTGTCAAAAATTACCCCACCTACTTTTAGTTGTTTAGGTTTTTTCCATTTGAGGTGATTTTGACAAGACTGTGCATGCGGTAATCCTGACATACCGAACTGAGTCACGATCTCTTTAGAATTAACTGTTGGGCAGCGTTAGATAAGCTGTGGGCCTTGAGCCCATAAGTATGTGGGCCTTGAGGCCAAGAAGTATGGGGTAGTTAGTACCTCACTGTGATTGTAGTAGACCTAGAAATAATCGTTTATTAATATCTAGCAGCATGAGGTAGAGAACGCTACCTCACAATTTTATCAGAGCACTGCATTGAGAGCCCTTGAACCCAACCTAGGTTGTTCAGGGTGCCAGTCAAATATCAGGTCTGTAAAATAAGATATTCATGCAGAATCACAGAGTGGTGGGGGTTGGAAGGGACCTCTGGGGATTGTCTAGTCCAACCCCCTTGCCAAAGCAGGTTGACCTACAGCAGGTTGCACAGGATGGCATCCAGGAGAGTTTTGAATGTCTCCAGAGAAGGAGACTCCACCACCTCTCAGGACAGCCTGTTAAAGTGCTCTGCCACCCTCAAAGTAAACAAGTTTTTCCTTGTGTTCATACGGAATTTCCTGTGTTCCAGCTTGTGCCTGTTGCTCCTTTTCCTGTTGCTGGGCGCCACTGAAAAGAGTCTGTCCCCATCCTCTTGATGCCTGCCCTTTACCTCTTTATAAGCATTGATGAGAATCCCCTTCAGTCTTGTCTTCACCAGGCTAAAAAGACCCAACTCCCTCAGCCTTTCCACTTAAGAAAGATGTTCCAGCCCACTGATCATCTTCGTAGACCTCCACTGGACTCTTTCCAGTAGTTCTTTGCTTTTCTTAAGCTGGGGAGCTCAGAACTGGACACAGTACTCTGGATGCGGTGTCACCAGGGCAGAGTTAAATAGGGAGGATGACCCCCCTCAACCTGCTTGCCACACTCCTCTTGATACACCCCAGGATGCCATTGGCCTTCTTGGTCACAGGGGCACATTGCTGGCTCATGGTCACCCTGTTGTCCACCAGGACTCCCAGGTCCCTCTCTGCAGGGCTTCCAGCAGGTCAGCCCCTAACCTGTACTGGTGCGTGGGGTTATTCCTCCCTAGGTGCAAGACCCTCCAGTTGCTCTTGTTAAATTTCAGTAGGTTCCTCTGTGCCCAGCCAGTCCTCCCAGTTTTGTGTCATCAGCAAACTTGCTGAGGGTACACTCTGTGCCTTCATCCAGGTCACTGATGAATAATACATTGAATAGGACTGGACCTGGTACTGACCCCTGGGGAACACCACTAGTTATAGGCCTCCAGCTAGACTCTGCGCCGCTGATCACAACCCTCTGAGCTCTGTCATTCAGCCACTTTACAATCCACCTTGCTGTCCACTCATCTAACACACACTTCCTAAGATGTTATGGGAGACAGTGTCAAAAGCCTTGCTGAAGTCGAGGTAGACAACATCCACTGCTCTCCCCTCATTCACCCAGCCAGTCATGCCATCACAGAAGGCTGTTAAGCTGGTCAAGCATGATTTCCCCTTGGTGAATCCATTCTGACCACTCCTGATAACCTTCTTTTCCTCTACAGGCTTGGAGATGACGTCCAGAATAAGGTGTTCCATCACCTTTCCAGGGATGGAGGTGAGGCTGACTGGCCTGTAGTTTCCTGGATCCTCCTTCTTGCCCTTTTTGAAGACTGGCATGACATTGGCATTCCTGCAGTCCTCAGGCACCTCACCTGTTCTCCATGACCTTTCAGAGATGATGGAGACTGGCTTCTCAACGACATCCGCCAGCTTCCTTAGTACTTGTGGGTGCATCCCATCAGGGCCTATGGATTTGTGCATGTCAGGTTTGCCTAAATGATCTTGAACCTGATCCTCCCCAGTCAAGGGAGAGTCTTTCTTTCTCCAGCCTCTTGCTCTTACCTGCAGGGTCTGGGATTCCTGAGGGCCAGCCTCAGCAGTAAAGACTGAAGCAAAGGCATTCAGTAGCTCCGCCTTCTCTGCATCCTCCGTCACCAGGGCACCCACCACATTCAGACAGGCCCACATTTTTCCTAGTCTTCCTTTTACTTCTGATGGACATGAAGAAGCCCTTCTTTTTCACCTTGACATCCCTTTCCAGGTTTAATTACAAGTGGGCCTTAGCCTTCCTCATTGCATCCCTGCATGCTCCAAGAGCATTACTATACTCCTCTCAAGTGGCCAGTCCCTTTTTCCACATTCTGTAAACTTCCTTCTTCCATCTAAGTTTTTCTAGAAGCTCCTTGCTCATCCATGCAGGTTTCCTGCCTCCTTTGCCCTTTGCCTGATTTCTCTCCCCTAGGGATTCACTGATCTTGAGCTTGGAGGAAGTGGTGCTTGAATATTAACCAGCTCTCTTGCCTTTTCTTTCTAGAGCCTTAACCCATGGGATTCTTCCAAGTAGGTCTTTGAAGAGTCCAAAGTCAGCTCTCCTGAAGTCTGGGGTTGTAATTCTACTTTTTGCCCTGCTTCTTCCATGCTGGATCCTTAACTCCACCATCTCATGGTCACTGCAGCCAAGGCTACCCCAACCATCACCTCCCTAACTAGTCCTTCTTTGTTAGCACAGGTCCAGTGGTGCACCTCTCCTCTCTGGTTGCTCTACCACCTGTGTCAAAAAGTTATTGTAAGTGCTCTGCAGAAACCTCTGGGACCAGCGTGCCCAGCTGTGTTGCCTTTCCAGCAAATATCAGTTTGGTTGAAGTTCCCCATGAGAAATAAGGCCTGTGATTGTGAGGTTATTTTCAGGTGTCTGTAGAAGGCCTTATCGACTTCCCTTTCCCGATCTGGTGGTCTGAAGTAAACACCCACAACAGTGTCTCCCATATTAGCCTGCCATTTAATTCTTACCCATAAGCTCTCAACACATTCCTCATCCACCCTTAGGCAGAGCTCGATACCTTCCAGTTGGTCTCATGTAGAGAGTGACTCTACCACTTCACCTCGCTGACCTGTCTTTCCTAAAAAGTGCATAACCATCCGTGACAGCATTCCAGTCATGCAAGCTATCCCGCCAAGTCTCCGGAATTGCAATGAGATTATGGCCCTGTGACCTCTAGTTCTTCCTGCTTATTCCCCCTGCTGTGTGCATTGGTGTAAGAGGCATTTCATATCTATTCAACATTACTCTATGAAGTGTTCAAAGTGTTAGTAAGGGAAATGAAAGCTGCTTTTTTTTTTTTTTTAAATGGAAAGCGACTTGCGACCTAAATAGTCGGGCTATAACCAGCAGAAATTTTTTTTGGATAAACAAAATTTATCTCACCTTTTTGTATATGACATTCAGCATCTGAATGCTGAAGAGGTTTCAAATTGGCTCACTCTTTGATTAAATATATAAGTGTACGTGTTGACCATAACTGATTTGATTTTGTTTATTATGATATTTTTTGCTGTCTTGGTTCTCAGAGTGACACTTCAAAATAGTCCACACAAGGAGTATTGGCATGGGTCTCCTGGATACACCTGGAAGCCAGTGATGGTTGTCCTTGTTCTTCAGGAAGAAGGCTTTCTTTTCTCCTGTCTCTATATGCCTGTTTTATGTGATCAGAGGGGAAATAAGCTGAACTGGGACTGGGAGATGTAGGTCCTTTAAGGTCCTGATTAAGTCCATAAAAATAATTGTGGTGTTGTATATTTGAGAAAAATATGCACTTCTGTTCCTCTTTTGCATCTGTTTTCTGAAGTGACATGTAATTTTCTTTGTTAAAGAAGCATACACTACTGTCCAACCTCAACAAATGAGCAGCTCTGCTTTATTGTAGTTTATGCTTGACACTGTAAGCACAAAACCCTGAACATATTGGCATGTATATTCATAGTTAGCCTAGCCCTCACTTCTTTTCACTCCAGGTTTTTTTTTAAGGTATCTACCAAAGAATTGTTTACAACCAAAAGCAAATATTTAGAACTAGAATTTTTTCAACATTTGTGAAAGAGATTGCCATCATAGTGATGCTACCATTCTGCTGAGTGACAATCCTAGTTGTGGTTAACTAGAAATGCTTCTCAGTTGGACTAGTGTTTCTTCATCTTTATTTTGAAAACACTGTATAATGTTAAAAACTGTTAGCATTCATTTATGACGAGTGTAGACTTTTGCTGAAGCAACTTGTGAGTGTGGCACTGTGGTTAATTCACTACTATAGAATGAATCATTCTGTACAAAAAATTTAGAAGAGAATATTTATTTTTGTTTTGGTGACTTCTTTGCTGAAGTCAACTGATAGAGGAGGGGAACTTGTTTTCATACTATATATTAGATTATCCAGTTTTCCTTGTATCGAAATAAAGGGGAAAAAATTTCCATTCATATGAGAAACACAATTAGTCTTTTAATTGTTATTGAAATAAATAAGATTCAGTCAGCATTTACCAAAAATACAGTTTTTCTTATTTGTGCTCTTTTCTTCAAATAGTCCCTATTGAAGAAAAAAAATATGAAAGCTTCTGAGCTTTGGTAGATTCCAAACAAACATAACTTCTTCAGCTTTTGAGAAATTCTCTGTCCCAAATACTGTATTTTCTGTGGTTCAACTTGAAGTCCTAAATGGTGCAGGTACCTTCAAATTAAATGTATTTGGAAGTGTCAAGTATAGGAAAAATTATGCAGAAATTTTTGTTTTTATTACTGGCTATTGTCTCAAAATCACAAAACCATTTAAGAATTGAACTCTGTGGGGTGCTGCTTTTGTTCCTTTTAGTGACTTGTGACTCTTCCTCCTCTTAGTACAATTTCATGCTTTGATGGTATTCCAAAGTGTTTTCCTTTCTCTTTTGTTCTCATCCTAAATAAAATTCCTGTTTCCTCATCTTCTAATTTATCTAGTTTCACTGCTTCTTTTCTTTTTTTTTAGTAATTTTTCTTTTCTTTATATATACTCACCTCCTGGTTTTCCGCTCTCATTTTTTGGTGTTTTGGGCTACCTATTCTGTTTCTCAAAGGGAAGAAGCTGATGAAATGTGCGCTTTCTCATCTTTTCTGCTGTCTCTCAGGTGCTAGAGATCAGTTGAGCAGTAACAGATTATTTGTTTTTATTTCTCAGGGGGATCAGAATGACAGTGTACTCAGCTATAATTCAAATGTGATTAAGTGGTTTGGTTGACTGTTTTCATTTGTGGTTTTTTGTTCATTTTTGGGGCGCTTTTTTTTTGTCATTGTTAACATGAACTATGATGTGTATAGGAGGATATGCTGCAGAGTTAGGTAACCAATAGGTAGTGATGTCGCTTGAGGTCGTTAGATTCTGGTTGCACTTCTGTTCAAAGAAGCTGAGTTCCTAGTTAGTGCTACAAAGCAGTCGTAGTTGAAATGTAGTTTTGATACCACCGGATTGTCTTCAAAGCTGGTCGATTGTTTCTTTAGAACACTTCGACAATGTATGTCAATGTCAGTGCTGAGGTACAGCATGTAAAGTCTTGTCTGGGCTCCATAATATGTTGGAAGTGACAGTATTTGTGTTTTTATTTGATTGTTTGCCTCTCCAACTGTTTTCATTCGCTTCTTTTCCTTAATCAGTATCGCAGAGATGTATGAAGCATCACAACTGAAAAAGCTGATTTTATCATGCTTTAGAACATACAGTACATGAGTGACAGAAATTGAACGTGACTGCCTGATCAAAATACACTTTCCTTTGCCTGGGGGTATCTGTTAGTGTGTCTAGTTATTACAGTGTGTTTGTTTCATGGGTGTTAACAGTTTTGTCTTTTCTGTTTTCCATATATAGGTGGAAGGGCCATGTGTTCTGCAAATACAGAAGATACGTAATGTTGCTGCACCAAAGGATAACGAAGAATCTCAGGCTGCTCCCAGAATGTTACGTTTACAGATGACCGATGGGCACACAAGCTGCACAGCTGTAGAATACAGTAGCATGTCAAAAATAAGGTGAACAACTTAACTTTTCAAAGGTTTGCTTTGGTACTTAAATGTCCTTAAAATAACAGAAATGTCCTTATTAATATATTGAAAAGTTGCTTGACAAAACAGGTTTCCTTCTCAAATTTTGTATACAAAGGAGAACCTTAAATTCAGTACGCAAAGCTATATATGAACATAACTTACTATACTGTCTATGCTGAAGTACCTAATGGAAGAAACTAGATTTTTGCAGCCACCTACGGAGTCGGAGTTGATATGGCACATGGCATTTTGATGTGTGTGAACTTAAGCCAAATTCCTCATTTTTAGTAGTAGCAGGTCTTTTGTCTGACCTTGATAGTAGGAATGCCACAGGCCTGACACACCTAACTTAATACAACTAGCGCTGCTTTACCATGGGCAAGGCTTTAACTTGGATTGAGATAGTAAATATTTCTTCAGTTAAAAATGAAGGTTGAGAGAGCTAATTACTGATGAACGGGGCGGGGAGGGGGTTGTGTGTTTAGTTATGAAGATGTTGAAAAATATATCTAGTGTTTAGTCTGTAGAGTCATGGTGTGCTTTGCTGTTCACTCTAGTTCAGATTACTTTGATTAAAAAAAAAATCTTCCTCTCTCTTTTTCTGCTAGCTCCGACAGTTAGATATAAACCTTTTATACTTCATTTTTAAGTGTCATCTTTTACTGTTAAACTGCTCCTTCTGAGCAGGAGCCAGCTTGCAGTTTAGAGTGATGCTGTCTTAAAAGGTAGGACACTTAACGATATTTTAATTTTAGCTTGAGCCAGCAGAACTTGGAATATCATATTCCAATGTGAATATAAAAAGAGCAGAAAAGGAAGGCAAAAAGCCTTCAGTGTAAGCAGATTCTAGATCACAAAACACTTAAAGAAGAACACTCAGTAGAAGACATAATTTGAATGCTTTTAAATAAAATCTCAAAAATATCAGAGAACTCATCACTAATGATCATGTGACCTCTTCAAGTAACAGTATATGGAAATTTAATTTGTGTTGTATGAGGTTGTTTCAGGTTTGAAGGTGGAGTATTAACCTGGAATAATATGCTGTTTCAGTACATAGTGTTTCTTTAAATAAATAATAAAAATCACAATTTTCTTTTAAATTAGTTGTTCTTCATTATTAGGGTTTCCATTTAATGCTCCCCGCCTTCGCATGTCTTTAATTTTTTTCTGTTTTTCCTTCTGGTGTTTTTTTTCTGATCTCATTTTCTTTGCTTTTATCAGAACAATACTGAAAATCCATTAATATTGCTAATGTTATTGCCACTAGTGCTTCAGTTGGCTGACTCCACTGTGAATGTTTGTCACCGTGTGGTATGGTCCTGTGATTGCAATGAGAGTTCTAGCGTATTTTGAAGAGGCTATTGTGTCTCGGTTGAAAGGTTATAACTGACTGTCTCCTGTTTCTCAGGAGGAAAATCATAGTTTTTGGATTCTGCTGCTTGTCATCTCCTGCAATTATGGGTTGGAGATGTGTGATTCTTTTACACATCTGCTGTTGTTTTTCATAGGGCAGTTTCACCTGAAAAGAGAGTAGGTACCTCCTTGTGGGAGTAGACCACAGAGAGCATCCATATGTCTTCAAATGGTAGAATAATGAGAGAAGAAGCACTACAAAACGTGTGGGTTTTGTATTTATTCTGGTACAGTCTTGGCTGTTACTGATATGCAGAAAGCTGCTTTTCTAACAGCTCTTTGTTTTCTCCTAAGTTAAATATCTAAAATAAATGTCATGATTAACCATCTGGAAGTCTTCTATTTATTAACTATAAACACATCCTAGAATGAGGAACTTACTCTTAGACAACTGATTTTGAGACATCTTCTGTTAGTCTAAGCAAATCACATCTTTAGTTTAGTATTGTTAAATTGGATTTTAACCAAACAGACAATTTGCAAACATTCATCTCTGTTAGAATCTAATTTGCAATATGGCATTTTTGTGTAATGAATGGGAAGCATTCCAATAAAGCTATTGAAAAGTATTGTGCATACTGAAGGAATTACTGCAAAGATTTTTGATGCTAATTTTTTATTATGAAATATGACAGTGTTGGAAGTATAATAAGAGTAAAGTTTTATATGTTTTTGGTGGCAGAATATTAATAAATGTATTTGAAATATTTGATTTTGTTTCTACTTCTAGCCTGAACACTCCACCTGGAACAAAAATTAAGCTTTCAGGAACTGTTGAAGTGAGAAATGGATTCTTGTTGTTGGATGACAGTAACACAGCAGTGCTCGGAGGTGAAGTGGAGCATCTTATAGAAAAGTGGGAGTTACAAAGGGTGAGGTAACACCACTGCAAATGCTTGTCTTACAGGATGCGTATTACATTTAATGACATCAAGCTTAATGTGTTGACTGTGAATTTCTATATGATAAGCTTTTATAACTTTACTGTCACAATATTTTTAGGGTTGAAGCCAAATATGTGTAAATAGGTCTTATGTATAATGTATCTTTTAAGGGATCTTTGCATGG
This sequence comes from Chionis minor, assembly GCA_013398295.1. Classification (NCBI taxonomy): domain Eukaryota; kingdom Metazoa; phylum Chordata; class Aves; order Charadriiformes; family Chionidae; genus Chionis; species Chionis minor. The sequence goes on along the minus strand of VZSF01010394.1, from coordinate 292,270 downwards.
GAACTGATTCCGTTCATAGTCAGCAAGGATTGAAAACGTTAATCAAATATATGGAACCTAGCGCAGATATGGGTGGCTATTTTCCTAAACAGTGTGTTTGGTACCAAAATACAGTTGCCTTTTACAGTTAACCATCTTCAGACTGTATATTTTTGTGGCAAAAAAAAAAAAAGTAAGTATGGAAAGCATTGAAATTGGTAACCTTAAGTATGAATTCTGTATTGCAGATTTCATTAGTGCTTTAGATAAATTTGTGATTAGAAAGAGAAATGGGAGGTTTTAAAAATCTTTCAACAAGCCATAAATACTTGCAAGTCCCTTTACTCCTTTTTAGTCTGGTTCCTTTCACAATAGAACAGGTGGTAGATGCTCCATTCCTGGAAGCATTCAAGGTCAGGTTGGATGGGGCTCTGAGGAACCTGATCTAGCAGATCTTCCTGCACATTGCAGGAGGATTGGACTAGATCTCTAAAGGTCCTTTCCAACCCAAACTGTTCTGTGATTCTATGATTCTGTGATTATATACTCATCTAGGTTTCTTTTATGCTTGTGAGATTATACTTAATTTCTAATAATTGTGATGATATTTTTTTCAAACTTTGGCATCCTTTTACTTTGGCCTTTTGATTCCTGTTTCTGTGCTGGAATTTTCTTCCTTTTTACTTTGCTATTTACCTACTCATCTCTGCTCTCTCCCACCCTCCTTAAGAGTAGACATCCTTGAATCTTTTCTCCCTTCTTTCTCCTCCAATTCCATTCTGCTTTTTTCTTCTTAGGTAGGCTCTTACTCATTCATGTCTTCTCTCTTTCTTCCTCCAACACACACCACTGCCCTTTCACCACATTACTCTTCATCTCCCTGTCCTGTATCTGGGAGAATGAGGCCAAAGTTTGGTCATGCAGAGCAGTTCCAGAGATCTCATGATCTTGTCCTTGCACAACATCCCTGTTGCTGCAGAAAGACCTTTTCATACATTTTCTCACAAATGGGTGGAAGTTCCAAGAGCAGGAAGTTGTGACTGCTCCAAACAGTCCCAAATACTTGCTGGATCCACTATCACTACTACAGACACACATCTCTCTATTTTTACATCCAAATCTCTGAAACAGAGTAACTGCTTATGAACATGATGATCACTTCTGTGTAAAGTACTTCTTTTATTGTTGCTAATGCTAAGTTTGGCACAATTGTTTTTGTCACAGGTAGCCTTCTTTGGTGTTGATTTGTGTTTTATAGATTTGAGCAAACTGGACCAAAATTCATTTGAATATTTGAGTTAGTGTCAGTTCTAGTAGATGCTGTTTTATAGTTAAAAGTAGTTTTTAAAAAATGTTCCTTGTGATAAATGAAACTGCCTGTTTGATTAAAAAGAAATTTCTGGGACCAACAGCAGAAACCATCCCATTTTATCATTTTTAGTCACGTTTCATATAAAGTCTTGTGAGTTTTCTCTCCAGTTAAAAAACGCTATGTTTTAAGGTTGATGGGGAGGGAAAAAAAGACACATAGAACTAACATGCTCTTAAGAATGCCAAGTAATTTGTAAGAGAATCACAGAATGTTAGGGGTTGGAAGGGACCTCTGGAGATCATCTGGTCCAACCCCCGTGCCAGAGCAGGGTCACCTACAGCAGGTTGCACAGAATGGTGTCCAGGCAGGTTTGGAATGTCTCCAGAGAAGGAGACTCCACCAGCTCTCTGGGCAGCCTCTGCCACCCTCAAAGGAAAGTTCCTCCCCATGTTCAGATGGAACTTCCTACATTCAAGTTTGTACCTAGGGTCAATAGAAGGGTCAATAGAATCGGTTAGTTTTACTGGTGATATTTTAGACAGTCTGTCTTCATGTTTATTATATCTGGGCTTCAACAAATAAGTGTTGCTCTATAAATATTAATTTGTTTTTGAGGTCAATGTCAGGAAGTAACTTGGAGAATGTTCTGTTTATGAGAAAGCAAACTATTTAATAACCATTGGCATGCTGCTGAATACAACTTTTGGCACTTGTTAGCCAGTTCTGTTGACTTTATGTGATATGTTTAAAGGAGAGGGAACTAGGTTTTCACTGATTTGTTCTGATAGTAGGAAGTATAGAAAGTTAGCTAATGCCTATTGCTATCCCCTCAATTCTTTGTTTCCATCTTGCAATTTGGCAGAGTATTGTTTTGTTTTTCTCAGTGACCAGCTCACAGCACAGGACCAGTTTCCCAGCATAAACATGTCCATGTCAGAAAAACTATGGGTGACAAGAAATCAGTTTGGACAGGTGAACCATGACCACTGGAAATTGTAGTTCCAGTTCTATATCCAGACTGACAGCTAGACAGTGCTCATACTAGTCTATAGAAGCCAGATGCTACTTTGATAGCGGCTTCCTCATGAACTCAATGTTTCTGTCCTGTTCAGAAAGCTTTACAGAAGAGAGCGGTTGACAAATAAACAAGATTGTCAACTCTCGAAGATATTTGAGCAAGGACATTGTCACTCCTTGTCTAATCTGGCTATTGAAACTTAAACAAAATGCTGAACTGTGTTTGCATAAAAAGACAGAACACTTGTATTTATGTGACTATTTCAAATTACTTGTTTTGAAGCCAGTTTTTTTTCTCTCCACTGCCATATCTGAGAAGTGTTAATTGGGCTTCATATGTAGATGATTAAATGAGTTTCTTTTATACTACTTGAAAAAGATAGTGCTATTAAGTCAAATAATATTAATAGAACTTCAGAATTGAAGTTGTTTGTCCAGTCTTAAATTATTGCTCTTGTACCCATCTGTCAGCTTCTAGTTGCGTTGCTGTTTTTTTTTTTCCATTCAGAATGTTGTTTGAAATTGCTTTCGGGAGGAGTCAAGTTTTAGTAATGAAAGATTTGCACTACAGATCTAGTGTATGTGGAATGAATGCAGTATTATCACACTGCAGATACACTTCATGTGGAATAAATGTATTCTTTGTAGCATTTGATTTTATTGTAAGTTAATTCTTGCCTAGAAATTTCACTTTTTCAAAAGTGTCACGGTTTAAGTGACACTAAATGAATAAGTAAGGTGTAAGTGAGGATGTTACTGTGTGATCTTTTTTCTAAACTATTTGAAAATTTAACGTGTTACTGATTTCTTAATGTGAGAATACAGTTCCAAATAATTACTGCTTCATAGTGTTGCTGGTGTTCTGGTGGTGACTGGTGTTTCAGTCAGTGAGGATCAGTATCTTGTGAGATAATTACTGGTACCCTTCCTATGAAGGAAGAGTACTTAATACACATTAATACAAATATCAGATTATCTGTAAGTGAAGGCTGAAGCAAATTTGCCGAGATGATTGATGAGACTGTTTGCTAGGCCCTTATATTTTTAAAACATAGAATCTGTCAAATTACAGATTACCTAAAAGTAAAGTTCTCTAGTGTAGTTAATGATTCTTCTATGCTGGTGAAGGCGAGGCTAAATATTGAAGTTACTTGATAGGAAAAGGGAATAGTTTCATGTATACTTCAATATTAGTTCATATTAGAAGTGTGAGGGGATAATAGTATATAATATCTATGAGTTCAGTCTCATATTGTGAACCTTTGTTTCTTAAGAGATTCCCTAGGGAAATATTTAATTTTACAGTCCAAATACAGCAGAAAGGGTAAAAGAAGCATACTAAATATATTAATAATAATAACAAAGTTTATTGTAAATGATAGTGCTCTGCTACAAGCAAATTTAATTGTCAGTTGAAATATACTGTTCTTTTTGCTATTTTGCTTTTTATTTGGGGTAGAGTAGGGTTTAATTTCCAAAGCAGTTGTTCTCACTTCTCAGCAGCCAGTGCTACTTGAGAAGAAAGTATCAAGGCTATTATTTATCATTAGGCAGAGTTCTTTAATTCTGGATAACAATTTTTTTTACAATAAATTGTTATGATTCAAAATCCATGTAGCTAAATGTTAGTAAATATGCAGTCAATTTTTAAGTGCTTTTTTGCTATTAGCCAAATTACATGTTTGAGCAGTAGTTTGGAACAGTCTTTTTCTTGTACATGTTTCCTTGATTCTGATTGGGGTGGGAGGAAGTGTGACCTTAAACTTAAGTATGTTCTTCCTGATTATAAGACATGAGGAATTAACTATGATCAAATGCTCAAGTTCTCAGGCTGTCATATTATCGTATCATAGATATTTTTACTATAATTTGGTTCAGGGCTGGAGTTCATTCCAGAATTGCCTACATATCTCTAGAGCAAAACAAAAAATAAAGTGTAGAGTTTGTTGTACCTAGAGCACCTACCCTGGGGAAGCAAAGCAGCTTGGCCGTGAAATGATCGTTGTACTGTGCTCCTTCAGTTAATAAATAAGGGAGGGTATGACCATGCTACAGTGATCAGCCCTTGGTTAGCTCACAATTTTAAGCAGCAGTTGAAGTGAACTGATTGAAACTAAAGCAGAAAATTTTACGATTTCTGCACTTCTAAGTGCTTTGTTTTGAATAATTTATTGAATACTTTAATGGTGTTTTTTACTCCAAGGCATGAGGAAAAGGATTTTTAATTTTTTTTTTTCACCCTTGGAAGGAATTAATAACCATAAGTGATTTAGAAGATGGTCCTTGGTTCCTAAATAAAGGGAGTTAGCTTGAAAAGGGTGGACCAAGTTTTGATTTGGGTTTTAGTTAGCTAAATTAATAACTTATTTTAAGAAATTCCTTTGTAGTGTAATGGCTTAAAGTATATTCATGTTTATAATACAGTTCTCACATGATGAAATTAAAGCAATTTTGCATCAGGGTAATAAATGTATAGGTAAAAGTCATAAATAGCCTTAAGTAATTAAACTTACTCTGCCCAATGGGCTTACTACCCCAATGGGGGGTAGTAAATGATGTATGTAATCATGCATGACTGTCCCAGTGGGAAAGAAGGGCCAATAAGAAACAAAGATGATAAAACAGGTGCATTATAGGAAGTGCAATTTTGAAGCATTTTAACAGCATTAGGCACCTATTTTTCCTTTCTCCATTTCTGAAACCAAATATTTCTGTGTAATACGAAGTCATTAACACATAACTGAATATTGATTCCAGTGAATTTAATTTTCTTGCTGGTTGCTGCAGTTCCCACAACTTGTAAAGAAAGAGAAAAAGTGTATCAACTATGAGCATATATTTTAATGCAATGTTTTACAAATCCATCTTTTTACTGTTGTTGGCTGCTATTAATTTTTATTATTTGAGAATGCTTTGTTTTCAGGCCTAGGTCACTAATTGCCTGATTGTGGCTAAGAGTTTAGAGCGCTTCTGTTCTATAAATACTAAGTATCAATAATTGTTATGCTTATTATCATAGTCCTTGCAGCCCAAAGATCTGATGGTTAATTGAGTGTATGTACTGTACTTTTCATAAGGCCATAGGGCATATGCTTTAGTGGCACAGTATTTTGTTTCCAACCATGGCAAAAAGGGATGGTTTTTAGCAAGAGCACACAGCCTAAGCTCTTATGCACGGCATCCAGAATTGTTTTATTATCTTTATCGGGGAATACAATCCTGACTAATCCTTTCAATATGTGCTTATACATGGATTCATGGATTTCACAGAGTGGTTGAGGTGGAAGGAACCTCTGGAGGTCATCTTCTCCAGCCTCCCTGCTCGAGCAGGGCTGCCTAGCGCCAGTTGTCCAATGTAATCCTGGTAATCCAGGCAGCTTTTGAATATCTCCAAGCACGGAGACTCCACAGGCTCCCTGGGCAACCTGTACCAGTGCTCAATGACCCTCACAGTAAAAAATTGTTTCTTGGTGTTCGGGGAAACCTTCTGTGTTTCGGTTCATTCCCAGTACCTCTGGTCCTCTCACCAGGCATCACTGAAAACAACCTGGCTCCATCTTCTTTACAGTTTCTGCTTGGGTATTTGCACAGATTGATAAGATCCCCCTGAACCTTACCTTCTCTAGGCTGAATTTGTTTAATCACTTCTTAGACATGCTGAAACTGCATGCCTTCACAGCCTTTAGTGGCGGCAAGTCCACTGGGTGCTATGTAAAGAAAAGGTGGCAGGTCCAGTAGCTCAACTGAAGTGCATCTACATCAATGCACAAAGCATGGGCAACAAACGGGAGGAGCTGGAAGCCATTGTGCAGCAGGAAATCTGATATAGTTGCCATCACAGAAACATGGTGGGATGGCTCGCATAACTGGAGTGCTGTGATGGATAGCTATCTTCTCTTCAGAAGCGATAGGCAAGGAAGGAGAGGTGGTGGGGTGGCCCTGTATGTTAGGGAGCGTTATGAATGTCTAGAGATTGATGATGGTGATGATAGGGTGTTTATAGATAAGAATCAGGGTGGGCCAACAAGGGGGTGGGAGTCTGTTATAGACCACCCAACCAGAATGAAGAGGCAGAGGATATATTCTATAAGCAGCTGGGAGCAGTCTCAGTTCTCGTGGGGGACTTCCACTTAGCAGATGTCCACTGTAAATACAATACAGCGGAGAGGAAGCAGTCTAGGAGGTTCCTGGAGTGTGCTGAGGATAAGTTCCTGATGCAGCTGGTGAAGGAGACAACTAGGGAAGGTGCCCTGCGCAACCTATTGCTGACAAACAGAGAAGGACTTGTGGGTGATGTGAAGGTTGGAGGCTGTTTTGGGCATAGCAATTGTGAAATGATAGGAGTTGTTAAATCTTGGAGAAGTAAGGAGGGAGGTCAGCAAAACTGCCACCTTGGACTTCCAGAAGGCAGACTTTGGCTTGTTATGGGGCCTGGTTGACAGAGTCCCTTGGGAGGCAGTCCTGAAGGACAAAGAAGTCCAGGAAGGCTGGACACTCTTCAAGAAGGAAATCTTGAAGGTCCAGGAGCAGGCTGTCCCCATGTGCCAAAAGATGAACTGGGGGGAAGAAGAGCAGCCTGGCTGAACAGAGAGCTTTGGCTGGAACTCAAGGGGAAAAAAGAGAGTGTATGACCTTTTGTCATACACAGAAAAGAGAGTGTATGAGCCTGGAAGAAAGGGCAGGCGACTCGGGAGGGCTACAAAGATATTGTGAGGTTATGCTGGGAGAAGATCAGAAGGGCCAAAGCCCAACTAGAACTTAATCTGACTCCTGACATAGAAGACAATAAAGAATGTTTCTATAAATACATTAACAACAAAAGGAGGGCTAAGGAGAATCCCCATCCTGTATTGGATGCAGTGGGAAACATAGTGACAGAGGATGAGGAAAAAGCTGAGGTACTTAGTGCTTTCTTTGCCTCAGTCTTTAATAGTAAGACCAGTTGTTCTTGGGGTACGCAGCCCCCTGAGCTGGAAGACATAGAGACTGGGAACAGAATGAAGCCCATGTGATCCAAGGGAAAATAATCAGTGACTTGCTATGCCACTTAGACACACACAAGTCTGTTGGGCTGGATGGGTCAAGCCAAGGGTACTGAGGGAGCTGGTGGAAGTACCCACCAATCCACTCTCCATCATTTATTGGAAGTCCTAGCTCACTGGGAACGTCCCAGCAGACTGGAGGTTAGCAAACGTGACACCCATCAACAAGAAGGGCTGGAAGGAGGATCTGGGGAGCTATAGGCCTGTTAGTCTGACCTTGGTGCCTACGAAAGTTAGGAAGCAGATCATCCTGAGTGCTATCACACGATATAGGACAAGCAGGTGATCAGGCCCAGTCAGCATGGGTTCATGAAAGGCAAGTCCTGCTTGACAAACCTGATCTACTTCTGTGACAAGGTGACCTGTTTAATGGATGAGGGAAAGACTGTGTATGTTATTACCTGGATATTAGTAAGGCCTTTGACACTATTTCCCACAGCATTCTCCTACAGAAACTGACTGCTCATGGCTTGGACAGGCATGCTCTTCCCTGGGTGAAAAACTGTCTGGATGGCTGGGCCCAAAGAGTGACGGTCAATGGAGTTAAATCCAGTTGGCAGCTGGTCACAAGTGGTGTTCCCCGGGGCTCAGTATTGGGCCCAGTTCTGTTTAATATCTTTATCAATGGTCTGAACGAGGGGATCGAGTGTGTCTACGGAAGGTTTACAGATGACACCAAGTTAGGTGGGAGTGTCAACTGCTTGAGGGTAGGAAGGCTCCACAGAAGAATCCGGATGGGCTGGAGCAATGAACTGAGGCCAGCGGTACAAGGTTCAACAAGGCCAAGTGCCGGGTCCTGCACTTGGGTCACAAGAACCCCATGCAGCGCTACAGGCTTGGGGAAGAGTGACTGCAAAGCTGCCCAGCTGAATATAAGTCAGCAGCGTGCCCAGATGGCCAAGAAGGCCAACAGCATCCTGGCCTGTATCAGAAACAGTGTGGTGAGCAGGACTAGGGAAGTGATTGTCCCCCTGTACTTGGCACTGGTGAGGCCCCACCTTGAATACTGTGTTCAGTTTCTGGCCCTTCACTGCAAGAAAGACATTGAGATTTTGGAGCGTGACCAGAGAAAGGCCAGTGAAGCTGGTGAAGGGTCTAGAGAACAAGTCTTATGAAGAGCAGCTGAGGGAAATGCAGTTGTTTAGTCTGGAAAAAAGGAGGCTGAGGGGAGACCTCATCGCTCTCTACAGCTACCTGAAAGGATGTTGTAGTGAGGTGGGTGTTGGTCTCTTCTCCCAGGCGATAAGTGATAAGACAAGAGGAAACGGCCTCAAGTTGTGCCAGGGAAGGTTTAGGTTGGATACTAGGAAACTATCCCATTCACTGAAGGGGTTNGTGATGTGAAGGTTGGAGGCTGTTTTGGGCATAGCAATTGTGAAATGATAGGAGTTGTTAAATCTTGGAGAAGTAAGGAGGGAGGTCAGCAAAACTGCCACCTTGGACTTCCAGAAGGCAGACTTTGGCTTGTTATGGGGCCTGGTTGACAGAGTCCCTTGGGAGGCAGTCCTGAAGGACAAAGAAGTCCAGGAAGGCTGGACACTCTTCAAGAAGGAAATCTTGAAGGTCCAGGAGCAGGCTGTCCCCATGTGCCAAAAGATGAACTGGGGGGAAGAAGAGCAGCCTGGCTGAACAGAGAGCTTTGGCTGGAACTCAAGGGGAAAAAAGAGAGTGTATGACCTTTTGTCATACACAGAAAAGAGAGTGTATGAGCCTGGAAGAAAGGGCAGGCGACTCGGGAGGGCTACAAAGATATTGTGAGGTTATGCTGGGAGAAGATCAGAAGGGCCAAAGCCCAACTAGAACTTAATCTGACTCCTGACATAGAAGACAATAAAGAATGTTTCTATAAATACATTAACAACAAAAGGAGGGCTAAGGAGAATCCCCATCCTGTATTGGATGCAGTGGGAAACATAGTGACAGAGGATGAGGAAAAAGCTGAGGTACTTAGTGCTTTCTTTGCCTCAGTCTTTAATAGTAAGACCAGTTGTTCTTGGGGTACGCAGCCCCCTGAGCTGGAAGACATAGAGACTGGGAACAGAATGAAGCCCATGTGATCCAAGGGAAAATAATCAGTGACTTGCTATGCCACTTAGACACACACAAGTCTGTTGGGCTGGATGGGTCAAGCCAAGGGTACTGAGGGAGCTGGTGGAAGTACCCACCAATCCACTCTCCATCATTTATTGGAAGTCCTAGCTCACTGGGAACGTCCCAGCAGACTGGAGGTTAGCAAACGTGACACCCATCAACAAGAAGGGCTGGAAGGAGGATCTGGGGAGCTATAGGCCTGTTAGTCTGACCTTGGTGCCTACGAAAGTTAGGAAGCAGATCATCCTGAGTGCTATCACACGATATAGGACAAGCAGGTGATCAGGCCCAGTCAGCATGGGTTCATGAAAGGCAAGTCCTGCTTGACAAACCTGATCTACTTCTGTGACAAGGTGACCTGTTTAATGGATGAGGGAAAGACTGTGTATGTTATTACCTGGATATTAGTAAGGCCTTTGACACTATTTCCCACAGCATTCTCCTACAGAAACTGACTGCTCATGGCTTGGACAGGCATGCTCTTCCCTGGGTGAAAAACTGTCTGGATGGCTGGGCCCAAAGAGTGACGGTCAATGGAGTTAAATCCAGTTGGCAGCTGGTCACAAGTGGTGTTCCCCGGGGCTCAGTATTGGGCCCAGTTCTGTTTAATATCTTTATCAATGGTCTGAACGAGGGGATCGAGTGTGTCTACGGAAGGTTTACAGATGACACCAAGTTAGGTGGGAGTGTCAACTGCTTGAGGGTAGGAAGGCTCCACAGAAGAATCCGGATGGGCTGGAGCAATGAACTGAGGCCAGCGGTACAAGGTTCAACAAGGCCAAGTGCCGGGTCCTGCACTTGGGTCACAAGAACCCCATGCAGCGCTACAGGCTTGGGGAAGAGTGACTGCAAAGCTGCCCAGCTGAATATAAGTCAGCAGCGTGCCCAGATGGCCAAGAAGGCCAACAGCATCCTGGCCTGTATCAGAAACAGTGTGGTGAGCAGGACTAGGGAAGTGATTGTCCCCCTGTACTTGGCACTGGTGAGGCCCCACCTTGAATACTGTGTTCAGTTTCTGGCCCTTCACTGCAAGAAAGACATTGAGATTTTGGAGCGTGACCAGAGAAAGGCCAGTGAAGCTGGTGAAGGGTCTAGAGAACAAGTCTTATGAAGAGCAGCTGAGGGAAATGCAGTTGTTTAGTCTGGAAAAAAGGAGGCTGAGGGGAGACCTCATCGCTCTCTACAGCTACCTGAAAGGATGTTGTAGTGAGGTGGGTGTTGGTCTCTTCTCCCAGGCGATAAGTGATAAGACAAGAGGAAACGGCCTCAAGTTGTGCCAGGGAAGGTTTAGGTTGGATACTAGGAAACTATCCCATTCACTGAAGGGGTTGTCAAGCATTGGAACAGGTTGCCCAGGGAAGTGGTTGAGTCACCGTCCCTGGAGATATTTAAAAGACAGGTAGATATGGCACTTAGCGACATGGGTTAGTGACAGTGCTAGGATTATGGTTGGAGTTTGTGATCTTAAGGGTCTTTTCCCACCTAAATAATTTTGTGATTCTATGATCTGCCTATTTGTCTTCTGCTTTGTTCTGTTAGTGTAGATTTTGGTATATAACTGAATTTTCTCCATTTGCTGTATGTGTTTCCTTCATGATTCTGCAGATTTTCATGATTTTCTTTGTCTCCCTGTGCCTTATCCAGCCTTCTCCTTACTTAAGTGAAGTGCCCCAAGATTTTAAGTATATCACAGATTTTATTTTTTATGCTTAAAATTTTCATCTTGCAAGTTTCATGTACTTTCTGGAATACAGACGTTTATCATATAGTGTGGATTTTGTTTGCAATTTATTGATCAACTATTTCTTTTTACAGAGTTTAGCAAAACACAATAGGAGTAACATTGGAACAGAAGGTGGCCCTCCCCCTTTTTTACCTTTTGGACAGGTATAGTATACTTCTCTTTGTCAGTTCTTAAAAAAAACTGTATCATAATTTCTAGGGGACCTGGTTCCAGTTAGATAAAAGCTATCGAAACACCTTAGATCATGAATACTTGGATCTAAAACATGTGCCTGTTAAAAAAACTGTGTTGATCCTGTCACTTTGTTGTGCCTGTTTATATTTAAGATTTTTCCTCTCAAACTTAAAATTTTATTTAGTATGTGGAGCCTTTGATTCCTGCTGTCAGATCTTGTAGGTGCTAACGTATTCCATTCTTAAATGACAAAGGTATTTAGAAGAGTCATACTAGCTACATCATGAACTAAGCTTAAAATGTAAAAGTCGTTCTTTTTGGCCTTTCCAGTGGACCACACTAGTGTGCTTTCAGCAAAGATATCTGGATGTCCTAGGTGTATGTTTTTGCAATCATATTCTTTATCTACAGTTGTGCTACTCTAATGTAATAATACTTTATTTTCTTTCAAATGAGAGTAGGCAGAAGAGTTAATTAAAACTTTTCTTTTGTATTTTCAGAAATGTGCCTCTCAGGTGCAAGTGGATAGCAGAGAGCTTGATCGCAGAAAGACTCTGCAAATGACAAATACTGTAAAAACTGTTGCGGACAACGATGAATTTGAAAAGCAGAGAACAGCTGCTATCGCAGAAGTAGCAAAGAGCAAGGAGGTTAGAATGCATGTGTTGCAGCATTTTACTTACTATGATTGATCTCTTCTGGTTAAGTATTTTTCTCTTAAATGAGAAATGGTTTTTGATGTTTGCCTTCATATAATTGTACTCGTGTATCTTGAAAAAGGTGAGTCCAAAAGAGAGAGTCCTTTTGGATTGATGAGTATGTTCTTATTTTAATAAAGCTAATAAATGTATCATAATGTTTTATTATAGCTATGATTTTGATTTGATACCTCTATTAAAAAATGTGGGGTTTACAATTTAGCTAATAAGATTTAAGTAATAAATACACATTATCAATTGTCAAGTTTTTTTCAGTTCTTAAAAAACTCCCTGATTCCTTGCATTCAGTATGAAAGAATAGCTAGGAAGTTCAGTTCTAACATGTCAGGTTTTTATGTCCTCTCTTGGTTTTCCCTTTTAGTTTATTTTTCCAATTTGCTTGGTAAGTCATAAAAACTAGAATTATATACCCTTTTTTACAGCCTCATTTGCGCATAGGGGGAAAAATAAAAGTCCTACCTAATAAATTCATCTTTTTTGTATGTGTAAACTAGTACTTCATTTGTTGGTGCAAAGCATAATCGTAAAAAATACAGCTGCATCAATTTTACTGCACTTTTTCTACTAGCTAAATATTAAGGCTTATTTTCATAAGTTCTGTTTACTGAAATTTTTGTCCTTTTCTAAAGACCAAGACATTCGGAGGAGGTGGTGGTAGTAGCAGAAGTAATCTCAGTGTGAGTGCTGGAGGGAATCGAAACAGGGAACTCTTCCAGAAAGAGAAAATAACAAAACCTGAGGGAAAGAATGAAGGTGTCTACCGAGAACTGGTAAGGTGGAAGACTTAAATGGAACTTTAAATGTGTACTATTAAATAAACCCAAACAAATGTAACAAAAATAAACCCAAAAGACCCTGAGGAATAAGGACTTTCCTTTTCAATTCATATTGGAGTGCGTTTAGAATACTTAAGGTGCTTTTGTACCTTACTGAGATAGTTAGGAGTTCCAATGTGACTTTTGTGTGTGGGGTCAAAAAAACCCAAAAACTCTAATGTTGTCTTATCCAGTAAAATTTAAACCCATGTTCTCACAAAAGAAAAGTACTAGTGTATGCGATATAGGACATTACTGTATAGTTTTATTTTCTTGTTTAAATAAGCTTAACAGTTTTGCATGTTAACATTTATTAATTCATTTTAGACAAGAAGAAGACTTTCATCCTTCATTTTCAACATATCAATATTTTAACATAACTTTTATGTATTAAGTTCTGTATTAAGCCATTTAATTGACATTGAGAACACGAAGTGGTACTCTGATATTGAAAATAATGAAGTAGAAATACTTTTGTTGTGACATGGGAATATCGTGCTTGCATGGTCACAAATAATAGTTCATTTTGAGTAAGGTGAGTTACCATTGGAGAGTCTGAACTGTGACCCTTAATCCAAAAATATAACCTTCCTATATATTTCATAACTTTGTACTTACTGAGAATTGTTCTTTGGGATCACAGCATTGAATTAAGTGGATATAATGTGCAAAGTCATTGAAGTTTCTGTTCTGATTACTTAAGCAATCCAAAAGGAAGTAGATAGAGAAAGTATGTGTTATCAAGAACAACTCTGGAAAGGAATTTCCAAGTATGCGATAATAATTAATGATTCTGATTGGAGTGGTGAAAGCAGACGGGAAGAGGCATTGCAACAATGTAGTAACTCAGTAAACCATTATTAAAACACTGATTATAAATATTGCTTATTATTGTGGGATATTTTCCACCTTATTTACTTTTACCAAAGGTTTACCAATCAGAAAAGAAGACATTTAGGAACAGTAACTGCCTATTATAATTTTATTTGTATAGAATGTGTCATCGTTTCACAGCAAGGAGAGCATCCAGCAGTGGTGCCTTCAGCACTGCGCTTGGACCTGGGTTTTGTATTGTCTGTAAAAGTTTTGAAAGGGTTCAAAAAGGAACAAACAGAAAAAAAAATTCATACTGGTATTACTGTGGGAGATTCCTTTTAGTTTTCATGTCAGAGAAGGTATATTACATTCTGTCATGCTATTCCAGTGTATAGCAAAGGAAGGAATAGATTAGGGGAATTTGTGCTTGAACCACATAATACTAGAACTGAAAACTGATGAATTAAAACTCGTAATAATAGTATTGAAAAAACCCCCTCTACTAGCTGATTGTTTGGACCTAAGAGAGATTGTATGTGAAGATTTTATATATAACTGAAGTACTTATCAGCGAAATATGAAATAGCATTTAAATTAAAATTAATGAAAAATTAAAGTAAAATCTAGTGTTTCTGTAGAGTATCTGCTGTATCTGATGACTAGTTCTGTGTCTACCTTTTATTTCAGGTTGATGAAAAGGCTCTAAAGCACATAACAGAGATGGGTTTCAGCAAAGAAGCAGCAAGACAGGCACTTATGGATAACAGTAACAACCTAGAGGCGGCATTAAATTTTCTTCTGAACAGCAGTAAACAGAAACCTGTTCAGGGACCACCACCTAGAGGTATAATTTGCAAAGAAATGCCTTAAGAACAAAGGAATTTGTTTATGGTGGATTACTGATGTAGTTATAGAAGGGCATATCTGGATTTCTTTTTTTTTTTCTTGCAAGTTAGAATGCATTGCAAACCTGAAAGCAAATACTTAGAAAATACCTCTGTGTATTGTGGTCCTGTCAGATTTTTTTAATTTGAAGTCACAGATTTGAATATCCTGAAATGGAAAATATCTTTATCGGTTTTGTTCATGACAGACTTTTTTAAAGATAGACAATATAAACATTTAATAGATCAAATATAACTTTTAAAAATACATGTACACTTTTTTATTTATTCCCCACTCACAAAAAAACTTGATGTTTACAGGTAAAGGGAAGGGCCGAGGCAGAATAAGACCTGAAGATGAAGAAGAGCTAGGAAACACCAGACCGTCTGCACCAAGCACACTATTTGATTTCTTGGAATCCAAAATGGGTACTCTAACAGTAGAGGGTAAGTTACTGAAATTAACGTGTCTGGAACCAATATTGGACAGTGTCGGTGGAATTCTTTTTCCTAACTTTGTCATCTAAAAGGTGGTTCCTGGAACTTCCTCCACAATCAGCAGTAAAAAAATCCAAGGAGTGCTATTCTTCTCCTTTGAAAAAGGTTAAATACATCACACTGTGGTGGTTTGTAGTTCTGTCTTGATTACAGAAGAGCTTAGGGTGTTTATTTCCGGCTTTTAGATGTCTAAAAGTCAGTAATTTTGAAATAAGGTGACATAAATCCCAGTTTGTTAAGCTAATTTGATAAAGGACTTCCATGTTGTCCAGAAGTAAGTAAAGAAAAAAGCTGTAACCTCCGTTCCCCTTCCTCAGTTTATGAACAAGGCATTTGCATGCTGCCCAGTTAAGAGTTTAGTAATTGTGATAAGCTTAATTATTTTTGTATTCCCTTTATCTGGAGAGGAAAACAAAAAATACCTTTTTAGCTGCTGTAAAATACTAAACAGCTATTTTTCCGTCTTGTTTTCCTGTTGAGTAACTGTAAGGATTGAGGGAAAGGTAGGATTTTTGGAAAGAGGGAAGCCAAATATTCCCTCAGATTTAGTCCAAAAGATCTGGGCTTTTTCTTTAATGTCCCGTTAGTTACTTTTCTTTCTTAAGAAGCCATATAAGAATGTAGTCTATGCACCATGATGTCTGTTTAGATATAAATCATTCAGTATTTTGAAAACTCTTAACAGACAGATGCATTAAAAGAAAAAAGAGGAAACTCTATACATCCTGAGATCTGTAGAGGCTGCTGTAATATTAAAGTAAAACTCTCTCACGGTAAGCTGAGTAATAGATGGAGATCATTTTTCTTTTGGGTATGGCCTTGGAGGTGTTTCAGTGGGCAACATGAAGTGAAAATATCTGCTTCAATTATTTAACATGAAGGTTTTGTGATGGAGTTGTAATTTTTTTCTCCCTATAAAATGGCACTTTTCATACAGGGTGAAAAAAAGGTCATACTAGTTTATATGAACAGTTTGATATTTTGGAGTTTTTGAAGGTATGAGTGCCTTCAAGGAGGGACTGCAGTTGTATGTAATTACTTTTTAAAATTAAGTTCCAAATTAGTCTTTGTTGACTGTTAATAATGGACTCTTGCTTTGTGTATTTTCACTGGATTTGGGATTTTTTTTTTTTAAAAAGGTAATACTTCCCTGTTGGGAAAAGTATGAACAGCTGTAATGTCAGTAGGCACCTGCATCTGAAATACAAATAGAACATCCCCATTTGATTAGTTTAGTGAGAGATTTTTTTGTTGAATGTATTATTTTTGTTTGTAGCTTATGTATTAAAAATGTGTAAATATTTGTCTCTTTTTTGCTGTAGCAGTGAATTTAAGGCTGGTAGTACAAGCGTCATTATTGAATTAGAAATGAAAATATGAAGCCACGTATCCTCTGTGAGTGCATCAAACCCCCAGTTTTCTGTGAGAATTATTAGGACTATCTGCTTTCCATTAAATGTATGGCATAGTTTTTTCAAGAATTATTATTGTTAGATCTTTCAGACATTTCAAGCTGCACATTTACAGTTGCTACTTGCACAAGCAGTGTAGTATTTTGCATTAATGTTTTTGAATATTTTTTTGCAGCCTGTAGCAACTAAAAGTCAGCATATTCAGTTAGAACGAAACGCAGCAGACTAGAGATCCAGTGCTTGGAGATGTACAGAGGATGCCTTTATCCAAAAAAGAGAAAGCAGCAGCAAAGAAGAAAGATACATGTTTTGTCATAGAATCAACAGATGTGCTCAGGAATTAGCGAACCTGCTAGCAAACCCAGGGGTCTGTTGCTGCTGCTGGTAGAATTAGATGTACTGTGAGCCATTTTGGAGTTCACAAAACATTTTTATGACATGCTAAGTTTTAACTATGGACAGAAAGGCATTTTCTTATAAATGTCATAACTTATAGTTCTTTTTAATAGCAGATTGTGGTATTGTTGCGGTATCTAGGTTGAGTTTCATTGCAGCAGTGTCTTTTTTGGCCTGCAAAACAAGTGGTTTTAAATAACTAAATACTGTTCTATATTTTAGTTGGGTCTTGGTGTTAACTGAAACAGTTTGTAGAAAGTGAACAAAGAAGTTATGAGTTCCTTCTCTTATTGTGTATGTTGTTTATAGTTTGTTTACGGTGAGTAGCCACAAGTTTATGGCTTTCTTTATGAAACAAAGCTAGTTGTATATCGAACACCTATATCATGAGTCTTCGCTGGTTTTATCAGAAATTTAAAATATTTAAAGATATCTTTCAAATACACAAGTATTCTGCAGTATCCGATATAATTTTGTAAACTATTCAGGTGATGAATATAATTAGATATTCAAAAGCATGTGTAGGGAATTATGCTTGAGATACATCTTTTGGCAGGTCATTTTGTTTACCAAAGACAAGTTAGATTTTTACAGCGAAAATAAACGAAAAGAGTTGTGATTTATTTTTTTTCCTCTCACAACCATTGTTTTTTTCTTTGTGTAAGTTTTGCGCTTACATTGAGAGATTAGAGAAGGCTTTTATGTGTGACAAGGACATTTAAAGGAAAAATAATAGAATCCCTGTGGGATATATGCTTTTCTTATTGTCAGTAATTTTATAGTAAGTAAATAACAGTAATTTACCAAGTATTGTGAAATGAGTGAATTGCTTCTTTTAAAATGATCTTGTGGATTGATAGTATTTGCTTAAGGGGAGTCTTATAATCCTTTGGGTTTAGTACCTGTATGTAGCCCATATACTGTAGTGTCATAAGGTGTTATGTGAGTAAACAAAAAAAAAAGTCATTACATTAGCATATATAATTCCGTTTATAATCTTCAGTATTGTGTTTTAAAGATAAATATGCTTTGCTTTTCTATCTTTTTCTCTCTTAAATTAAGATTCCATAAATATTGTAAGAAGAAAAGCACAATTCTGTGAAAACTCTGTAAAAGCTTCAGTTGCCAAAAGTTCTGTCATATTTCCTAACGTGACATATAGAGGTTTTGGTTTTGTGTGTCTTACAATATGGGTTTTTTTTATTATTCTCTGAATGATCAATATAGAATCTGATGCAGTTCCTGAGTCTGTCTTTTCTAAAAAATCCCTAACTTGTTAGCATTTCTTAAGAGTTCAGAAAGTGTTCTGATGACCTTTTGAATTTTTTCAAGTATTTCTGCCTTTTTTCCTTTTGAAGAGAGTAATGTATGTTTTTGTACTTTCTGTTATTTGAAAGTTAATGGGCTTTACAATGGTTGCTCAATTGCACTTCGTTAATTTGTGTTTTCCTTACTGAATATATCTAGCCCATAGGATTGTGCCTCTGTTTCTATGACAGGCCTTATTTTTATCTTGCAGAGTCTACTTCAAATAGATATTCCAAGAAATACATAGGCATATGTTGAATTGCAGCGGTTTTTGTCTCTTAAAAGTGCTTTTTTTCTTTGCCAAGTTTGAGAGAACCTGTGCAGTCATCTGAATTCTAACACATCTTAAGAATCGTTTAGTGAAAGTGTTATTTTTCTACCATTTTTATGCCTCTGCTGTTGAAAATAATCTCATTTAAATTCTTAATGATTAGTTGTCTTAAGTTCTATGCAAACTGAGATGATGTGAGAGTTAACAGCATTTGCACAGTGGTGATTTATCTGCAGTGATTATACATACCACTGCGAACTCTTTTGTCATGAAGTCTGCATCCAGCTGTTTGTAGAAAACAGGATATGTATTACCAGTACCTTTTTCATGTAATTTGAACCTGTCAGTTGTTAGCAGTAGAGACAGGTAGTTATCTCTTAGTATTAAAAAAGTAGTGGTCAGAAATGAAAGACACATCAGGGAAACAGCTAGAAACAACTCAAGAATAAGGTCTCTTCACTGATTTTTTTCTGCATAGTAACTGTACTACGGAGGGCCCAGGCAGGCAGGTTTTTCTGTATTTATATGGAGCGTAGTGCAACCTCCATTCAATATGAAAGAAGATTGATTGTTCTGCAGTATTTTTGGCTCCTTGCTATCCCATATGGTCTCTAAAATCCCGGTTTGTTTTTAGATATTCAGAGAGATGGCCTTTGTATGGCAATAGTGGTTTGAATAAATGAGCACACCCGTACTGCTACACTAACGCGTGTGATCAGGAGCATATGATTACCTGGAATGGCCATATTTATCATTATCAAAAGCATTAGGTTTCCATACCCTTCAGACAGATTGTAATTTCTTCTAAATGACTGAAAGTCTATGTAGAAGCAAAAACAAAAGGCACTTTTGCTGAACTGAGATATTTTTTAATTCTGTTCCGCACCATGTTTTCTTCAAAAACTGCTCGTGTGATCTGGGGAGAAAGTACCTGAAAAGAAGACACAGAGGATTTTCAAGCACACAGAGGATTAATTTGCTTTTCTGTGTGCAACCATCCTTGTTTTTCTTATCTAGCGTTTCTAATGGCACTGAAACGTCAGCACTGTTGAGAATTTCTATATTGGCTTCTGGATTCGCAGTAACCAGGCTAGGTGGTTTTGTTTGTAAATAGTTGTTTAATGTGTTATCTTTGATTTGGTACCTTTTCGTAGGGTGGCTTTTTAGACCAAGTAGAAAGATATTTATGAATTGAAATACCATTATATTTTGTTTCGGAGGTACTTCTCTTCCTTTTTAGAGGTAAGACAGCATATTAAACTTTTGTGTTGTCTGTTTAGTTTTTTTAAAAAGTACAAATCAGTTACAAGAAAGTAAGTTGTTAGTCTTTTGCCCTGTAAGTGGTGTCTTGTGAGGGGTTTTTTTGTGTCATACCCTTCTTTCAGAGTTAATGTAAAACTGTTTTAAGTAATTACAGCTGTCAAAAGTATTAAATACCAGACTGGATATAGTAAACATACTTTATTTAAATAAAATGCAAAGAATTAAAACAAACAAACCCATAGTTTTACACTGCAGATTTATTTATTGGTCTTTAACTCTGAGTGATTGGTGATACCTATGAAAACATTTCTGTGTTGAAATTAAGTAGTTTGAGTTTTGTTTGGAGAGAGAAACCTGCTGACTGTGAGAGATAAGGAAAATAGTAGACACAATTGCTGTCAACTATCTGCCTTTGCTTGCACTTGGATTATTTCTGCTACTGAACACAAAAGATTTTTTCTATTAATCTTCTTCTTACTTTCCTTAAGAGGAACAATTCATCCATCTTTGCCAGCTTAAATAAGTAAACATAAGGATTATCAGGGAGAACAAAACAGTTCCCAGAACTCTGACTATAGAACTAAGGAATAATGAACAAAACGCTGAGAATCAAGCATGTTTCAGATACTTTCCCTCTCTTTGGCCCTTAGGGACTGAGGACAGGCTGGTGCTTCCATCTGCCCTGTATCCAAAGCCACAAAACCTTTTGGCAGACATCTTTGAAAGACTCAAGCAAAGATCAATTTTTTTAATGATTATTTGCTATTAAATGGGGTAGGTGGTGGGAAACATAACAATGGTTTTGGTTAGAGCGTTGACCCAGGATGTAGGTGGCCAAAACCTTTTCAGTTTCAGATTGTGCAGAATTGCCTCTTCAGTCCTTCCAGGAGACAGGCTGTGCTTGGGGAGGACATTTTATACTCTTCCTGCTAAAATGAACGTCCTGTGCAACAAACTGCAGCATTAATGAGTTCACAGAAAAAGCCAGGTAGCATGTCTGTGTTGTCTGTTAACAGGGACGTTTCAGGATGAGAAAGTCATAACTGTAGTCGCTAGTTCTTGCTCCAATAGTTAAGCCTTGACTGAAATACAAGTTTAGACAAGCAGTTTTGATTTAAAGGTGGTGAATAAATTCTACTCCAAGGTTAATTGTTTCAGCAATTAAAGATCAGCATTTAAAAAAATCCAATTTTTCATTTCTAATCTGAAATTTTCTATACTCAACTTCTTATTGCTGTATAATATTATGCCTTTCTTGCCACTTAGAGAGCTGTCAAAATTTGCTTTCCTAGTAGCTATTTATAAGACATAACGGGCATGTATTTTATCCATCAGCTGTGTGGATTGAGCTTTTCTAGCCTCTCATCAAAGGCTTTTTTCTCAGACTACTTTCTCTCTTTTCTCAACAAACTCATTTATCAGTTTTCTTCTTCAAGAAGAAAATGAGCAAGTTTGCTGATGACACGAAACTGGTAGGGGTGGCCAACACACCACAAAGCTGTGCTGTCATTCAGCGTGATCTGGACAGGCTGGAGAGTTGGGCAGAGAGAAACTATATGAAATTCAACAAAGGGGGAGGAATAACCCCCTGCAGCAGTACAGGTTGGGGTCTGATCTGCTGGAAAGCAGCCCTGCAGAGAGGGACCTGGGAGTCCTGGTGGACAACAGGGTGACCATGAGCCAGCAGTGTGCCCTGGTGGCAAAGAAGGCCAATGGCATCCTGGGGTGCATCAAGAGGAGTGTGGCAAGCAGGTTGAGGGAGGTCATCCTCCCCCTTTACTCTGCCCTGGTGAGGCCTCATCTGGAGTACTGTGTCCAGTTCTGGGCTCCCCAGTTTAAGAAGGACAGGGAACTGCTGGAGAGGGTACAGCGAAGGGCTACAAAGATGGTTAGGGGGCTGGAGCATCTTTCTTATGAGGAAAGGCTGAGGGAGTTGGGACTTTTTAGTCTGCAGAAGAGAAGACTGAGGGGGGATCTAATAAATGTTTATAAATACTTATAGGGAGGGTGCCAACAGGAGGGAGCCAGTCTTTTTTTCAGTGGTGCCCAGTGATGGGGCAAGAGGTAACGGGCACAAACTTGAATATAGGAAGTTCCATCTGCACATGAGGAGGAACTTCTTTCCTTTGAGGGTGGCAGAGTACTGGCACAGGCTTCCCAGAGAGGTGGTGGAGTCTTCGACTTTGGAGACATTCCAAACCCTCCTGGATGCCATCCTGTGCAACCTGCTGTAGGTGACCCTGCTCTGGCAGTGGGGTTGGACCAGATGATCTCCAGAGGTCCTTACCAACCCCTAACATTCTGTAATTCTTCAAATACGCATCCCATGAGTACAGACCATACTCCTGTAGTGGTTTGAATGATGCTGTGTAACCTCAGTATCACATGGACTCTTGCCTCTGCTCACTCTGCATCTTGAGGATCTCACCTAATTGTGCTGCAGTTACCCTTAAGTTCTCCCTTAACTCTTGACTCTCCTTAACTGCCAGTGTTCTCTGCAGGAGATGAGTAACAAAAGAGGTGCTGACCTTGTAGGATCATTTACAAACAATTGCCTTCGGCAGAGGTTTTCTTAACTGGCTCATGGTAACTCTTCACACAAAGGTCCCTCAGAAGAAATAGGACTTTAGTGGAGAGTAAGCATTTATTGCAAGCAGGACACACACACACACAGACTCTTAGAGACCCAGTCCTAGAGATCTCCAAAGGAACAGGGCGTTTCTGTGCTTTTAGATTTCAGTTTCTGTCATTCTCTAACTGATTATGCTTGAGGTAAACCAGGATGTGTGTTGTGTTTTTGTTGGTTTGTTTTTTTTTTAATATGGTAACATCTTATTTGGACAAATTGTGACTAGTATATCTTGTCTAATTTCAACAGTGTTTTTCTTGTTTTAGTCCGTTATTATGTATGTATTCCCAAAATAACTTAAAGGTATGAAATAATTTGGTAATGTGGTAGAATATAATTAAATATTTGTTTAATTTCTTGGTCACACAATTTATTTGAATATCTAGAAGTGTGGGAACTTGCGAGGAAAGAAGAGTTCAACCTTTTGGACTTTAAAAGGAACCTGTAACATTTGGAATTTACCATTTAGTAGCTGTGTTTTCAACACGGTGCCCTACTTACAGGAAGGGATCTGAATTATGAAATAGTTGTGTTTTATTATGCAGCTTTACTTCTAACAGTTGAATTTCAGTCACTGTTAATTGTGAATATCAAGAAAATGAAACTTCTGTTCTAGTATTGTGTTGGCATTGATGACATCTGTTAGGAGACTTGCTTTTTTATTTTGTCTGTAACTTTAAATATATGAACAAAAACTTACTAAATTTCATAAATTTAAAGAGTAATAAAAAAAAATTACCAGTTTTCATTCCCATCCTTTAATCTTGTAAATTCAAGTTTGTAGTGAATGCAGTGGCAGAATGTTTAGGGTTTTTTTGGCCACTTCTTTATCAATATTATCATACCCCTTAGCTTGTGTTTATTTTGTTTCAGCAGAAACATGAACTCAGATTCCAGTTCATCGGTGTTACTGTATTTTAGAAAGAATAATACTGATGTTTATATAACTTGACAAAGCTCTTGAGTAACTGCAGTTTCACTCCATGTCATGAAGTGTGTGCAAATATATTATTAATTTCCTTCTAATTTTTTAATCTTTTGGCCAGTATGAGATAGAAGATGGCCAGGGAGTAGCTGTCTCAAAGACATGCTTTCATAGAGTCACATAAAAATATAATTCAAGTTGGAAGAAGAAACCAAAGTCATTGCCACTTTTATGGGAAGGGCCGCTGTCTTTGAGTTTTACCACATTATTAAACATGGTAAAATCCACAAGAGAGTGCTACAGCAAACAGTACTGCTTAAATTCCATTGTGTGTGGAGGAGTGCTTTTTAAATTGCACTGGCTGGGATTTCCAACTACAGCAGGTCCTGCTGATTTCTTGTAAGCAAGGGAATGTGATTGATTCTGTACAGTCTTCTTGAGTCATCACATACAAAAACTAAAATGAGTAAAATAACAGCGATGGTTCCAAACAGAGAAAACAGTAGTCGTCATCTTAAAACTACCCAGCAGATGACAAAAGCCTTGTCATTAATTTTGAAATGGATTCTTTTCAGACCATGTTCCCAAATGTCCGGTTACAGTGATGATGACTGGACTGATGTATTTCTCTGCTTGACAGGATAGCGTACCAAATCTTCTTAAATACCAAAATACTATTTGGGTTTTACGACTCTGTAGGAACTATTACTTTTCTGGGGACATTAGCTAATGGTTTGTTGGAAGTGAGGCAGGAGGAAGTAGAAGCAAGGAACAGCAGCTGCTGTAGACAATATGTGAATAACATCCCTCATTGCTTAACAACTATTAAAGAAGCTTTAGATTCCCTTCAGTTTTTTGGTGATCAGGCCAGACAGCACAAATTCATAAAGAACTTGCAATACTCTCATCTCTAGGCTTTTTTCATTGACTACCGTTGACAAAGTAACATTTACTGTTGTTTGGCAGTTTCCATTTGTGAATGGGTTGTGCTACAATATTAAAACAATTGGTTGACATGGCCTGCTCATTCAAGGCTATTGTGTATGATGTAATCCCCTGGGAAGCCTTTAGTACAATAACTGCATCTTCACAGAAGGCATCAGTTTACTAGATTTTACATCTTTTAAGGTTAGAATAGAACAATACTACATGTTTTCCGAGCAGCTTTTACATGTCACAGTAAATAGACCTGGAAAAAAGATGCTTATTTTCACTGTTTTGAAATTCTCCAGTCTCTTTCCATGCTGTCTGACATTTACTGTTATTTTTCCCATATATAAAACGCATATATAAATATTTATATTTTAAAAAAATAATATGTAACCAGAAGTTCTAACACATTTTAAAGTCAGCTTGTTGCTTTTGTATCATGATCACATTATGTTGGGTAAAAATAATTTATTTGATCATCCAGTTGTCCTGGGTTTGCAACTATTATATTAGAAATCTGTTGTTGTTAAATAGATCTGCCACAGAGGGCTTTTTCTGTTAACATACTGCTAAAATTCCTGTTGCTTGAAAAAAGAGAATATGTAATTGTTTCTAACTACTTTGTTTTGGGTGGAGCTATTCATCCTGATGTTTAAATGTGTTGCTATTTTTTTCTTAGCAGTCAGCCTGTTTTAAGTCTCCATGCTTCACTGTGGAACAGTGGGTTATAACTCTAAATTAAACTTCTGAAAGTCCTGTAATACAGCTAATTCTTGTTAAGTAGATGAATAGCATTGGAGTTCTGAATTACTACTTTCTAGATTTTGAAGATTGATACTACCTTTCTAAAGACAGAAAATATTGTCTCGCATGAGAATGCTTGTAACTTTTTATTGGAAAGTAGGTCAAAGAGGTGGAAGAATGGTAGAAGAGAAGATCTCTGCAGCTGTGTGACAGAAGTGGTTTGCTCGGAGATCTATTATATCCAGATTTTTTGATGTCTAGTAAAACTAGCTATTTTCATGAGGCATCTAAACAATAGCTGAAATGACTTATTACATGCTATGAAATTGAATATGCATTTCAGTAAACTTTTCCGATTATAGAAGTCTACGTATATGTTTCAGTTTTTCCTCAAGGCTTTAACTAAAGTATTATAACTGCTCTGCATGGTTTAAGGATATGTTTTGCAGAGTCCTTGTATGTGCTAGATGCTGTATACAAGTCAGTAAACATTCAGAGGTCATCAAACAGTGCAATCATTTCCTGGGTAGTTAATGTTAGGAATAAACTTGAGAGTTTTAGGCTGAGAATAGGAAGAGTGGAAGCTCAAGGATTTTACTACCAGGTATAAATTAAGAATGTCATGAAGGAAGACCATTAATTAATTAGGAAGATAAACCTTTCTAGATGGTAGGAAATCTAGAAGATCAGTATGTGTTATACAGGAGTGGGAAAGTGTAATGAAGCTACTTATAGGAAAGTTACGGATGTAAACCAAAGAAAACCAGTATTTTCATGTTCAGTTTGTAAAGGGGAGATAAAAAGGTACTTTTAAACTTGAAAGATTTAATCTAAAAAACTCCCCAAATTTTAAATGTTAAAATACTTTGAGTCATCGTTCCCTTTTTAAAAAGGAAAATGAATATTTATGAAGCTCTTGGTTTTTTCTGAGTAATATATATTTACGTATGCATGCATTGAAAATATTGTTGGTTTCAAAGTAATAAATTTTGCAGTAGACATATTTTTTATCAAGATCATGATCATGCTAAGCCTCATGTATGCTTATGTCACTTTGGGGAAAAAAAAAACCCACAGTCATTTTAGTCAAACCTTTCTGACTTCTCAAAATTAGGGTAAACCAAGTGTATGTAAAAATAAAAATTAATTCTTATTAGCTACTTTAGTCGAGTAAATTGATAAAAATTCTGTGAGCTTTTAATAATAATGTGATACTTGGAAACTTTTTTATTTAAAAAGCTAAAAATGTACATTTTAATTTTAACTTTTACCATGTAATAAGTAATTATGAACATTTTTACATTTGTTGTCAGATATCAGCATTCATTGCTTCTAGTGGTAACATGTAAACTGAATTTCTTAGTATTTTCTTCCCAAAGGATTGTATTCAGGGCCAGGCAGCAGAGAGCCTGAGTGTGTAGTGCCACGAGGCCCATGCACACAGTACCTTCATGGCCAGCTGCCCTGGATGGACACATTTGCGGGCACCCGCACGACACAAAATTACTCATATAAACATGAATTGCTCTCATGGGTTCATGCTTTCCTTTTCAATCAGATTCAAAGTCTGCTTAGCAGATCTCATACCCAGCCACCAATCCCCCTCCTCACCAGTATCCCGTAGCAAGTTTGCTCTTGCTTGTGAGATGCATGATAATCCTGTTTTCCTTCTCATCAGTTAGAGTTCTGGTTGAATCTCTTGAAGGTAACGCTTGAGCAGTACCTGTTACGGCTCATTGATCTGCGTCTCCAGAGTTCTGGGCTTTGTTACTATTCCCATTATCTATAGTTTATCCGCTGTGTTCATTTTATGATTTCTGTTTCTTGCCTTTGACTCTGATGCTAAATACCCGCTAACAAGTTATTTTTTACAGGAAGTTTCAGTTCAGATTGAAAGTATTCCTTTTTTCTCCTCATTTTCCTCCCTTTTTCTTTCTCCATGATGGAATTCTGTTTTTCTGTCTTAAATGGCTGTTATTCAAGTGAGTTATTGATGTCTATAGTGAGAAATGAGTAACCTCCTGGAAATTTATGCCCGGCTTTTCTTGTACTGGTAGGTGGTTTGGTTATAAGTACAGCCCAAAGTAGTGTATGTTTTCCAATAACTAGGAATTACAGTTCAAATGTCTTTGCTAAATTTTCTGTGTACCATTCCATTTCTATATCACAAAGGTAAATACAGCATACTTTTCTAAATAATGCCGTTGCTTTATCAGTTAGACTCACAAACACTGTTTCTAAAACATGTTTAAGTGAAATATGTTAATAATTGGAATAATTTTTTTGTTTGTAGAACCAAAATTGCAATTTCAGCCACCGCATCAAGTACAGCACAAAGTTATGAATACGGAACAGAACGGCATCAAAGAGAATCACTCAAGACACATATCTCGCAATGACATGAGGCAACCAAGGAATGAGAAACCCCCTCGTTTTCAAAGGGATGTGCAAAATTCAAGGCAGGCTTTGGAAGGTGGTGGGTTACCAAGAAACAGAGGTCCTGAAAGGCACAGCTCTTTAGAACATTGGACAGATGAAAAAAATAAAACTGACAGACATTATCCTAGAAACGAGAGGCCAAAGGATTTGGGTTATCCCGTAGCCACTCACCAGAGTGATATTACTTTCAAAAAAAGGGATAACAACATCCAAAACAGAGTAGGAAAAGGGGTTTCTTTCACAGAATTCAAGGAGAACTCTGCTGCTCAAGATACTACAGACAACAATAATCAGAAACGTGGGAAAAGGGAAAACCAGATACACAATTCTGAAACTTTTTGTGATAGGAAGGCACGAACAATAAGTAGTGAAGCCTTTATGGTAAAAAGTGAGCAACATTTTGGTGTTAATAATGACTACCAAAATGCTGGCAGAACTGGTAATCTTAATGCTGTACCAAATGGAGATACTGAGCATCATCAGAAAGGAAGACGAGTAGGACCTATCAAATCATCAGGACCCACTACGATCCCATCTTTTGATGATAAAATGTTGTATTACAACACTGGTCCCAAAAGGAGATCTGGGCCCATCAAACCAGAGAAAATACTAGAACCATCACTTCATGTGGAGTATGGAAAAAGTTGGAGACCAGGGGATGAATGTTTTGCTCTTTATTGGGAAGACAACAAGGTATGCCTTTGCCAAATGAGAAGTACCTCAAATTGTACCTTTTATATGTGAGAGATTTACCTCACTAGCACAGAGACACAGGACTTTGTTCTTAAGTGTGTACTGTGCTGCTTGGCTAGCTTCTTGTTCTGTTTTTTTAACTTATTTATGAGATATGTTGCTTGTATTCATTGTGTGAAACTTTAAGTGCTTAAATTGTCATCTTGAAGGTGATTGTTTCTCTCATTTAGATGTTGCTAGGATGAATAAGCTCCTAACTGAAGCTTTTGACTTAAGTGCTGAAAATTTAAAGGGAATGAATATGGATCTAGGTGCCCATATTCTTTTCCAAGGAATCAGAAACAGGATGCTGTGCTATCTAGAATAGTCTGCAATGGTAGATGTGTAATGCCTTTTTCTAGAATAAGTCGGTGTACAACCCTCACTAGCACAAGGGAAAACCACAGTCTGCAGGAACAGGGCTGTTTAAAAAAAACCTGCCTTTTTAATTTCAATCATCGCAGAAAGCTTATTTTTTATTATTACTAGTAGAGTATTAGCTGAAGTATTTATGGAACAAATGAGTTACACTGCATGATAGTTTTGTTTTACTGACTTTTAAAAGTTTAAAGACTTCCTCTTCAGCTGTTTTTCCTGTTAATAAGTTTTCCCTTGTGGCAAGACACTTTCTTTTCATCTTCTCCTCCTTTGCTAAAAAGCTTCAGTATATTTTCTTTGATTTGTTATTATCTGTTCAGGAGTTCTCTGTCACTCTTCTTGCGTAGTTTCTTCAGGTTTTGACCCTTTCTGAGAACTACTTTAAATATTACTGTTCTTTGAATAGGTTGTTCTTTATTTTATATTCTTTATTTAAGTTGTTTTTCTCCTTTTTCATTTTTTTTTTTTTACAGGAAGTAGAAAGTGTTAGCTCAGCACTTTTATTTTTTTCTGTTTTGCTTGTATACTAAAACAGCTGATAAGGTATGCAAAATTCTTGGTAGTGGCAACATACAGGGGGTTAACTCTCTGAAACAGGAATATGTAGCTTGAATGGATGGATTAGTGTGAAATATAATGGCATATTATGGAATTGTTTCCTATTTTGAGAAGCATATTTGCATTACTGTGAGATGAGTTTTTGAAATTCTGGAAAGTATGAAACTTGCAAAATAAGGTATGATATAATCCCAGTCTGTTACCTGAGAAGTGTTCATCACATTAGAAGGGTTTTTTTTTAAAGGCTTGCTGTTTTTTTAGTAGTTACAGTAAGTGCTGCTGCTCACATCTAGGAAGATTTTGAAATGTGATGATAAGATATAGTACTGAGATTAACCATGTTAGGAGGCAGTGATTTCTTTGTCTTCAGTAAGATTAAAGTGATGTAATATCTTCAAGAAAGCTGATCTGTGTTTGCATAAATGTAAAAAAAAAAAATAAAGTTTTGTGTTTAGAAATTTGACTTCTTGAAGGAGCAGTTTTATATTTTTGTTATATTTTATTATGTGCTAAAATAGGTATATATTAATATGTTCAGTGTATATGGCTGATAGGCATTTGCTGATAGATGTGTTTTAAAAAAGTCTTACAGTAACACTTCTGTGTATACAACAGCATTTGTGTTAGTGATGAATTTTTTCTGCTTTCAGAGAAATGAAAACAAATATTCAGTCTGATTTCATAAGCTGCATGTTTTCTCAATGAGTATTCTAAATACATTCTACCATATCCTTGCAGTCTACCATAGAGAGGTTTAATACCTCTGTTTTAATATCTGGTCCAAATCTTATTGAAAATGTAGTGCTGCCTAAGACTAAATTTATGTGTATATGCACATACATATGAAAAGGTAGTTGTTAAACTGTTTGTGGTATTTCAGGTAGTATTTTATGACCTTTGAAAATTTCTCTTTTAAGTTCTACCGGGCAGAAATTGAAGCTCTTCATTCTTCTGGGACAACTGCAGTTGTTAAATTCTGTGATTATGGAAATTATGAAGAGGTGCTTCTCAGCAACATCAGACCCGTTCATGCAGACACATGGGTATGTGATAACAAATTGTATTAAAAAATAGAAACTACTTAAGTCTGTACAAAATATGTAACCCTTCAGAAATTAATGTCTACGTATGCAAAGAGTGCTGATTGCATGTGTAGAAAAATAGTTAAGCGAATACACAAACAAAATCTCAACTTTTAGTTGTCTATATGAAACATAAGTGTATTATCATGTGGTATTCTTCCTGTATAATAAATTTCAGTTGTATTGTTTGAAAATGAATAATTGACCTGTCAGCCAAACAGTTTTATGCATATTTTCTCTCTAAAACTTGTTGCTTAATCTATTAAATACTGTTTTATGTTTTATTTCATGTATATTGTATGTTGTTCTGTAACGGTTAGGAAACAGTCTTTTAAACTTTATATTCTGAAGGTTTTTACTACGTGTGTATGTATGGCTAAAAATAGTCATCTGTATCCCTTTATTTTGTATCATGATTTTATTCTTGTTTCAATGATTTCTTTTTCGCCAAAAATTGTGGTGGAGGTGTATGCCTCAAAACCTGTTCTATGAGGTGTAGAATGTATTAGCCTTATGGAAGTTGGAAATTTCAAAAGGTATTATTTGTGAATGTTGTGGAAATAGAGGTACATTTTGAGTTTTGTTGCTGTTGAGAAAAATATCAGAAGTGCACTGTTCTTTGCTGTTTACTCTTACTATAAAAAGCTGCACAAAAAGTAGTCATATTTGTTTATTGATTCCTTAATGGCTAGTTGACTGTGCTTATTTTAATTTCTTACCTCTGGGTCATATAGCCATATTATTACTGCTGCAGAGGCTGAACAGTCAGCTACTGTTCCCTGCCAGTGGTCTTTTAACTTCTATTCTTGCTGTAGCTCTCAGATGCCTTTATGGCCTGAGAGATGGCCTTTTTGTACTTAAAAAGGTGTCTGAAGCTTTTCCTAGCTGATGCATTGCTGTTTGTATGAAAATTTACCTTCCCCCCCCCTCTTTGTATCCCAATATCTGAGCTCTAAGGTGCTAGTTTCTCACTGTATGATTGTACTTATTTTGACCCTTTTTCTGGGTTAATAATCAGCCTTTTTTCACACTTCAGCTTCCATTGGTGAGAAATTACTTTTGTTTTACTTTAGCCCTCTGAAAGTTAGCTCTCTCAGCCCAAGACCATGAGCTGTTCGATCTTGTAGTGAGGTGTCAACCTGAAGCAGTTGGTCCTTCTTCTGTCTCTTCTGCCTGTCTGACCACATGGTCCTCC
This sequence comes from Chionis minor, assembly GCA_013398295.1. Taxonomy (NCBI): domain Eukaryota; kingdom Metazoa; phylum Chordata; class Aves; order Charadriiformes; family Chionidae; genus Chionis; species Chionis minor. Next base: position 260,917 of record VZSF01010394.1, on the reverse strand, counting down.
TCTTCCCTCTCCTCCCATCATCAGTCATGTAGCCACAGGATGAGTCCAATAAGATGGGCTAGTCCCACTCCTCTCCCCCCAGCCCCCCAATTTAATTGGTTTTATTTCAGAGTTAGTTTGTTAAAGCTGACACAAGATGGTTGGACAATGTATGGAAAAGGGATTCTGTGGCTGAAGTAGCATAGTCCTAAGATCATGCTGCATCCTGATCTAGTCATTGATCATTCCTCAGTTGTTATTGGGGGGAAATAAGGATTTTCCAAGGCACTTTCAGTCCATTCAGAAATGAAAGATACCTTTCTCAAGGTTCTTCTTACTCTCTAGTGAATAGTGCAAGTTCAGACAAATAAATTTAGATCATTACAGTTATATAAGATAAATACCAACTAACAACTTCACAGCAAACAGTTTTTATGGTTTCTTTCTGAGGTTTTACTGTTTTGTTGCTAAAATGTCCTTGCAGCTATAGGATTTTTGCAGGAGGAAGTTGATTAGCACCTTGCTCTTCACTTTTTTTGTGTTTGGATGCTAAGTAGTCCTCATTATACATTTGCAGTTCTCGATCACCCATTGGAGTCATGCTTTGATACAGATTTGTCTTTTAAGCAGAACACTCTTGGTCACTTTTCTTTGTCTCAATGTTCATATTAATAGATAAATCTAGGTAAGACACACAAATGCAAAATGAACTTCTCATGCTGCTTAATACTTAATTCTTTGTCATAAGATTTAAGTAACTTTTTGATATTTCCTCTTTACAAGAGAAGAAAACAGACTTCCGTAATTACTTTTATTTCGCTGATGGATGAACTTGTATTAGAAGAGTTATGCTGAGTTTTATTTCAGTCCTTCCAGGTAACTTCCAGATAGCTAAGTCTTTCTTAGCTGTTTGTACTGAAGACTTGTTACTAATGTAGAAATACACTGTATGGGAGTTTTGATGTCCTAATATTGCCAGGTTTTCAGACTCCTTTTTTGAAAGAGTTGGTTATGTTAAGAAAATATTTCATGAATTGACTTAAAGGCATGAATTTAGACTATGTGTTGGAATTGATTATTCTTTACTGTTTTCTCCAGCACACTTCTTGGTACTCTCGTGTTGAATTTAATTTTTTTTTTTCCAACAAGTATAAACTGGTCAGAGTATACCACTGGGAGGAAGTGAAAAGGAAAAAAGGTGGGGATGGGGGTGAGGGTGGCAAAAAGTTGCTCAACTAGTCACTTGACAAAACAGTCAAAATATCACAGTGACCTTATTTCAATGACATGACGTGTTGTTTACGCACCTGAGCTTCTGACCTACTTTTGGCAAGCTTTATAATTATCAAAAATAGTAAATAACTGAAAATTCTTTGCATTGTTAGTAGGTTTAATATAATTTCATTTTCTCTTCACCACCTGCTGTGGTTAACATTCTGTTCCTGCTGACTCTAATGCTGAACTGCACTGCATTAGTGCAAGTTTTTTTGGTGGTTTTTGTTTGGGGTTTGGGTTTTTTGGTGGTATATGTGGTGTTNCACTTCTTGGTACTCTCGTGTTGAATTTAATTTTTTTTTTTCCAACAAGTATAAACTGGTCAGAGTATACCACTGGGAGGAAGTGAAAAGGAAAAAAGGTGGGGATGGGGGTGAGGGTGGCAAAAAGTTGCTCAACTAGTCACTTGACAAAACAGTCAAAATATCACAGTGACCTTATTTCAATGACATGACGTGTTGTTTACGCACCTGAGCTTCTGACCTACTTTTGGCAAGCTTTATAATTATCAAAAATAGTAAATAACTGAAAATTCTTTGCATTGTTAGTAGGTTTAATATAATTTCATTTTCTCTTCACCACCTGCTGTGGTTAACATTCTGTTCCTGCTGACTCTAATGCTGAACTGCACTGCATTAGTGCAAGTTTTTTTGGTGGTTTTTGTTTGGGGTTTGGGTTTTTTGGTGGTATATGTGGTGTTTGGGTTTTTTTCTTTTTTTCTCTTATTGACTGTAGATTGAATCTGCCTGATATTCTCAGGGTACGTTGTGCTTTCCACTTGAATGGAAAAAGTGTTACTAGATGACCTTAAGACTCCTTGGTAATTGATTGTATACTGTCCATCACCCAGTTTGCCCTGAGTCCTTGTAGGTTTTCAGTCCCTCTGACACCTAACATGCTGCTGTTTATCTTTCTGATGGCTAGAAATATAGAAGATAAAGCTGTGGTTTAATTTACATAAAGTACATCAAAAAGCTAATGGGGATTTTTTTTTCAATAATCATATACAATACCCATATAAATATATGTAAGAACACTAAAAGTGTTTTTTTAATTAGTGCTTGCACAGTATGTCTTAGGTATGCAATTCAGGTATGCAATTCATAAGTATTTTTAACAATAAAATTACATTTGGATTCCACGGTTTTAGAGGTCGTTTAAGTATCTTGTATGTAACACTACAATACTGTAACCTGTTTCCCTCAATGTAGTAGGGGGCTCTTAATGAAAATATTATAATCCCACTGAAAAAAGTAGTTGAAAAGCCATTGTAGAAATAAGAACTGCTTGTTTTTTCTTGTAAAATATGTAAGATTATACTAGCAACTGAAAAGCATGGAACATTAAGGGCCTTCCTGACTCACTTTATAGTTTCGTCTGTGGAAAAAAAAATTAAATAAAGTCAAGATAATACTTTAAAATTTAAGTCTTAATTTTATTCTCTAACTTGTAGGATTTTCTTTCCTTAATAAATTATGAAAATGTGTAGCCTAAGTGCTTATCTTGTGACATTTTTCCCCAAAGCCAAGTCCTTGCTTTCCCTTTTCCGTTCTGCATTGCCTTAGTCACATGGTAGGCCTTGTTCCACCATTTATACTATGGTTACCCTTCATTTTTTGTTGTTGTTGTTTTCTATTGTTATATGAAGGAAATAAAGATTGTAGTTTTCCCACCTATATATTTTATGGCCTTACTCTGTTCTCAAAACAACCTAGAATTCATACGAACTTTTTGCTTACAGTAATTCATTTAAAAATACTAATTATGAAGTGAAGTATGTAGTTTAGTTTCTTGTTCCTGTATTTCTGCCTAAAGTGGTAAGAAGGCAAAAATTATTATTAAGGTATGTATAATCCTAGTTCTTCTGTAATCTGTTTTGTTCTGTGGAGACTGAAAATCCACTTTGCAGTTTTCTTCAACTAGTTCCTCCAGGGAAGAATGAGTTGAGGAAAGAAAATAGGAGACTTGGATTACAGTTAGATCATGCTGGCAGACATTTAAGAGCTCAAATTTGGTAATGGTGTGTCTTGTATCTCACAGAATTCTAAGAGATTCTACAGGTGTTGAATTATCTGAAATCAGACTGTAATTTAGGGCTTTCTTATACCTGTCTTCTGTTTCAAGTAAGTAAAGAAGTAAACTCCTGTGAGTTTTCTGAAGGTGTTCGACCTCTCTCCAGCAACGTAAAGAGCAACACTGAAAATCACTAAATAGTAAAGGCTTACAGATGCCTCCTAAGCTGGAGAAAACTTTTGCCTATCTGTTTATGGAGATTTTGAACCCATTCCAGTGTATTGATTTTTATGACAGGGAAATACTTATTTGAAGGATTGGGTGCCATTTCTTTATGCTCTTTGGCCTGGACAGCCTTGACATCACACTATGATGGTTTTTTGTGTTGTGTGTCAAGCAGAATGTCTTTTCCACTGAATAATTAAGTAGGTGCAGTAGATAAATGTGTCTTGGTTGGATCTCTTATCTAGCTTCTGTCTTCACTGAGTATACTAAAAATAAGGCTGTTAAGAGAATATACAGTCTACTTAACATGTCCAAAGATTACTCTAGAATAATGTCTCTAAATAGTTGCATCAGAGGAAAATCTGGTGACTTTTGTTCTTTGGCTTCTGTACTGTTCGGAAAATCTCTAGAATAATTTTACCAGTTTATAATTACTCATTGACTAAATCAATTAAATGAAGGCTGAGTATCTTGGACTGCTCTTCTTGCTGAGTGTTGGTGCCTGTTTATTAATTCATTTTGATCTAAAAAGTTACTAGTGTGGATTTAGTTTCCACAAAAGGCTATCTTTCTGCTTTATTAAAAAACTTTAGATTTAGGCAGTTATTTTGGGGGGTATGTGCCTCGTTTTCTGTCTCACCTGTATGTGGTGATTTCAGTTGCCTCTGTCCTGCCAGTCTGAAAAACTACTTTTCATAGTCTGTCCTAAACTTTTTTAAAAAAAAAAAAAATTCTTAGCAGAGACTTTTTTACTTATTGGAAATGTTGCCTCAAATTCCATCACATCTTTTGCAGGGCGTTGTCATAGATGCCTTTATACAAAATTAACCTTCAGGCTCTGTCAGGATAATGCTTTAGGTAATTATTTATTTCCCCAGCCAGTATTTAGAGATGCTAAGTTCCCCAGGCAGTGTTTAGAGACAAGCGTTGTGGAAAGCATTTATCCTGATAAACTACTAGTAAGCATTTTTCTTTAGAACCTCTTTTCTCTGAGAAATGACATAGTTTTTCAGGCTTTATCTTGGTGTATCCATGCTGGAATATAGACAGATGATCACAACTTAAGTTAACTATTCCTCTGAAAGTTTCTGGTCCTTAGCTGAAATGTAGGTGCTGACATTTAAAGATGGTTAAGGAACTGCATTTTACTTTTAATAAACTAAAAGCAGGCAAATTTCAGTTGAGAGGAGGTAATTTATACTAAGTAGGCATAAAACAGTGACTTTCAATTTTCTGTCCGTATCATTAGGCATTGCAAAATATGTTTGAGGCTTCCGCTTGAGCATTTCATATTCGTCAGACTATGAAATATCATTGCAGATTATTGCCAGCTGTACAAATCAGATTAAGGACACATTCTTCTTGGAGTTTGTAGTTACTGAAAAAAGTTGTGACAGTTAAAACAGGACACTTGGAGCATTAGACTGTTCTCTCCTCCCCCTCCTTCGCTTTCTTATTAAATGTAATTGCATGCAATGATGGCTCATTATTTGGAGGCTGTGTAAGGGTTCCTGAGATTTATTTTCCTTTAAAGTGATTTGCAATTTTGTTTTGAGATGGCATAGTTTAACCTGCTTTAAGTATTGTGTTTGATCTTGTTGTCATGTGATGAAAGTTCTTCAGATTCTTGTTTTGAGACTTCTAAAGTATTTTATGCTTGGATTTCTCTGTATTGTGTGTGTTGAGGTTGAACGTGTTGAGTATGTGTTTTATGTAAAAAAAGTTTGTGTAAAAATGTCTGGACTATTCTTACCATCACCATTTATCTTCTGATTTCTCTGTCTCCTTCACGTTTCACTGTTCTGAGTTCGACCACTTTTAATAGATTAATTTAAAGGATTTTAATTAAGGAGGAAACCGGAGGAATTGACATAGTATTCCTGACTGATTGCTTTCTAGGGAGGAGAGACATGATATTGTTGGCTTGGTATCGCAGAAGAGAAGCTATGATAAACCTAATTTGTAGTGGGTTCCAGATTCTTACTCCCTCTCAATGTATACGGCACATGTTGAAAAGACATGTTATTAAATATACTGAACTTTCCTTGTACAGGAATGGTTAATGTCTGGAATGCTTGATTGGGGTTTTTTTCCTTGATTGATGACTTGCAAGTGTTACCAATAATAATATCTGTAAACAAGAAATCTTCCATAATGGTTAAAAAAAAAAAAAAGTTGACTCTGAAGGCAATTTTTTGCAGAAAGGTGATTTGCTTTTTCTTCATAAATGTTAAAGCACGTGAAATTACTCCTTTTCGTGTTTGGTTTGTTTTGGTTTTTTGGGGTAGGTGGGTTTTTTGATTGTGGTTTTGGGGGCTTTGGGAGAGGGGTTGGACTGGTTTGGGTTTTTTTTTTTTTTTAGATGTGTTTTTCTGCTTTTGTTGGCTTACTTTCTTAAAGTGAATTCTGTAAGGTTTGTAACAATGACAAGGATGCTCATGCTTTATTTTCTTCATAGTAATAATGTTGTTTGGTTTTTTTCATGTCCCAAGAGACATTTTTAGACTGTTATTAAATGAGTGCATGTGGATGTCTGACCTAGACATAATTGTTCACATCGTCAAAGAATAACAGCAATTGATCAGATTTTCTCAGAATATCTTTAGAGAGCATAAACAGAAGAGGAAATGCTTTTGGTCTGACATCTTTCTTAAAAAATTTGCTTGCCTTCTCAGAACTTGGTTGGTATATCTAGATTCTCAAAGTTTTTGAGAGGTTTGCTTCAACCTTACACAAAGCATGTAATGTCTTTGCTAAATTAGTCAAGATGCGTTTTTTATGTTTAGAGTGTCAAAGATTTTGAGATTAATTCCATATTCCTTTTAAAAATTAACTGCAGTATTCAAGAGCTCTTCCAAAGTGGAATACCTGTTTTGCTAATGAGAGCAATAGTTGCTTAACAAGAAAGCAATAAATATATGATGGCTATATAGAGATTTTGGATTTGGTTTTTTTCATGTTTTCAGCACTCACTGTGTATGTCCCACATTCTGAACATCAAACATGATGGGGTCTTCTAACCTGGGATGTGGTATCATGCTGGAGGCTATCAGGGAATACCTTCATTGCTCAGAAAGATTGTTTCAGATTCTTGTATGCTCAGGAGGCATATTTATCCGGTGTCTTTTTTGGTTTTGTTCTTTCATTACCCTATAACACGCTAAGTATTTTTGTTAGTACCTAGTTGGCAATGTTACTTCTGACTCTTTATTGGAAATCTTGAGAGTTTATTTCATTAGGTTCATTTCAGTAATACAAAATATTTTGCTGAAAATGTTTGTGTAGTTTAAGTCATAGGATCCTGTTTCCCTTTTTAATTTGTTCCTTGTGTTGATCTGTTTTCTGATCCGGGCAATTTCGTTCTTTCGCTGCATTATATTTGCTCATATAGGAGTTCCACTATGGGTCAAATGGCATATAGTAGTTATTGCAGTAATCTTTGTTCCTTTCCTGACGGAGCTCCCTCGGTGTGCCTTTTCACTCTAGGACAGTGATAGATGAACCTTCTTGAGTGCTAGGGCTGAAAGTAAAATTTTACAAGATACTGGATGCAGACTTGGTGGGACTTCTCTTCTTGCTTGCTTTTCTTGGCACATTTCAGTCTCGCTTTTTTCCCTGTGCACATAACCAGCCTCCTTTTGATTTCTGACACCCATTAGCTCATGTCAACAGTCATTGCTGGGTGTTGGGAAGCCCAACCACCACAAGTCATAGAGGTTCATTATCACTGTCCGGGGAGAGAAGTTGAGTGCCCCATGAGAAAGTTGAGTCTCCTGTGAGTTGCAGGCCAATTAAAGGAGGGAGCTACTCAACAAAGGTTGATCTCTCGACCTGGAAAAGGATTTCCCTCCATATCAAGGAGGGAAGGGAAGTATTTACTGCAAACGTGAGTAAATTGGGTTGTGTGTGGGTTATTGTGTAGTACTTTCGCTTTTCTTACAGATGGAAAGGTTGGTTTGTGGTTTTGTGTTTTTGGTTTTTGTTTTTTTTTTTTTACTTTGGATCTAACTTATTGACTAATTATGTGTAGACATAAAAATTGGTTGAATGTTAGATTTTAGAGCTTTGTTCTATCCTTTGTTCTATCTAGGGTTTAAAAAGTTCCTAACATTTCTAAGCATATTTTACCAATCATATTTTTTTGGTCCTGTTGTAGAAGTTGCAGGATGACGTGGTCTTTTTTTTAAGTAATGATTAATAATTTAAAAATTGGTGCAATTTAGCATATTTTCCTTTAAAATGTAAGGATACAGCATATATGTAATGTGGAGATCCTGAGTTTCAAGTTAAAATGCTCTCTTTTTTATGGACCTATTCTGAGTTGCTTCATGGGCAGTTTCACTTTTAAGACTTTCTTAAATTGCTGTGTCCCTGCACCACCTATAAGCAGTTTTAGTTTGTTTTTCTTTAATTAGGAGCTGGGTTATATTTATTTAAAATTTTTCTGTATATTTACTAAAATAACTTTTGCCATGTTTTGCTTCATAGTTGGGGTTTTTTGTGCAGTTGGTCATTCACAAGTAAAATCACATAAGCATTTGTTTATTGCATATACACATGTGCCTTTGAGGTTGGGGATTTGTATGCCAAATTTTGTCATGGGTGAGTGTGTGCAAACAGCAGGCTGTTTCACCTAAAATGTCACCAAAACTCACTGCTTCCCTGTTTAGGTTTTGATAATTATTTCATGCCCTAACAACAAAACATTAGATAATTTCTCATACTATCACTTAGTATCTTCTTTCTGATTTGTAGGCAGAATTTTCTGATTACATACTAAAATAAGACCAGCAATACAGAAAATACTTTTTTTTCCCCCATATGGATGCATATAGTTTTGCTTCTGAGTGCACTTAGTGCAAGGAAACTGAATGCTGAATTTTTTTTCCGAGGTATTCCTTTTGGCTATATGTTTAGGACTGTATATGTATTACCAACATAAACGAGACCTTTCCAGAGGTCATCATTCAGCTTAATGTTCTGAAAAACTGGATGGGTTTTTTTATTTATTTTATTAAATAAAGTTGGGGAGAGGGAAGGGCTTAGAGTTGTATATGGGGGAGGGATGTAGATGGACCCTTAATTCCTTGCTGTTTTCCAAAGACTGTCACAATTACTCCTTATAGTAATGTTATTCCTTATGGCACATAACACCTTATATGCCTTACTGTTAATGATTTCATGTTTTTAAATGTATGTGTTTTGTTGAAAACATTTCTGCTTCGAGTTTGTGGCTTTCTTCTTGCTGAGTTGAGAAAACTCAATGTGTCTGTTGGTTGTGTGTTATTTATATAGCAGATCTTACTTTAGTGTATCTACTTTTAGAAATTATGAAAAATAAATCTTTAAATATTTATAGTTTGATACTGATACTAAATGTGAAGCAGTTTTTACTAATAGAAGTTGATATTTCTGTTTTGTTTAGAGGGATATGGTGTGACTGGCTTAAGTATGTAATTCTAAGGAACTTTTAAAATCCATTATTTTTTTCCTGTGTTAAGAACATGGTGACAACTTGCAGGAGGGAATGTTTGTTTCAAGCAAAACCTCACAAGAAGAGTTGCATATTTATTTTAATATGTGCCATGGGGAATGACTGCAAGTATGACTAACCTGTGCAATACCCTTAAGGGGAAGAGATATGCTAGCAAAATGTCTGTGGGATAATCGTGCCCCAGGCTTACATTATCCTAGTTTTACGGAAATGTAATTGGAATGTAGTCTATTTAGAAAATAGAGTGCTTTGTTTTCAGAGTTGAAGAAAAGCAATGAAGTGCAGAGAAATGTCTGATTCCAAGTTAACTGTTGTGTTGCTTTTAGTGGTCTCATATTTAAGTATGTAATTCTTTTCCTTGTCTGTCCATCTGTTGTCCATTTCTTGATTTTGTTGAAGAATCTACAAATTTTCTGTCACTTGGTGTCTAATGTTTATTGCTTCACTCAAAACTCAAGATATATATTGTCTCAACAGAATCATTAAAAATTAGCTGTGTTTAAAGCTCATCTGCTTTTCTTGCAGCTTATATTTTCAGCAGAGGAAAAATGAATCTATTTGAAAATGTTAATAGTGTATATCCTTTTTTTCAAGGTTACTGAAACATTTATTATAAATTTAGTATCTTAAATTAATGTGTGTTAAGGCTTTAGTTGATAAATTGGTGGTTCTGAAGAATTCTTTGTAGGATTTTACAAAAATTGGCCAAGAAAACGTAAAATTATTTGACTTATGATGTTTGTTTAGTGCAAGTCAACAGAAAAGGTTTACTGTCATTTCTGATGCTAAAGACTGCTCAGGGACAGTGCATCTTGAAATTTTTATTTTGAAAACAAAAAAAGAAGGTAATTTATGGCGTGCCACCTCTGCCACCTAGTTTTACATGCCATAGTTAGGAATATGTTTAATTGTGGCCCATGTGTATTCAGTGGAGACAAAGACTTAACCTCATAAGTATCAATACCTTTTTAAAGTGTAAGTAAGAGAAAAAAATAGTTTGTGTATGTTATGGTTGGTTTTTTTTTAATTACATTACAGCACATTTATTTTAATGAATTGGTAGTAACTTTTGAATTTGACTACTTCTGCATTAGGGAAACTATTAACTGAATTTCTCTTGCATAAAAGTCTTTGTAAAAAGCTTGAAAGTAGAATGTAGTGTTTTGCTTGTACAGTACATCAAAATCTCATACAATTTGAGAAACGGTAGAAGAAAGATGACACTAGTATAGTAGGTTAAAACATTATATAAATGGGTAGGAATTATTCTGGCTGTATATCAAATGGCAACAAACAATAATTGTGTAGTCGCAGTTCAAAGTCTCAGGAGGTTTTTGGTAAATTATCATACAATACTATACAGCAAGTCAATTGTATCCCTTTAAGGGCAATCAAAGTTATGTTCAGGTTGTGCAGTAAATCTCTTGGTAGTTTCCATAATACCTTTAACATTGCTATTTCTGTCACCACTGTCTTATGTTGTATAGTATAACAGAATATTTTACTACAGTGAAGCTAAAAGCTTCAGCAAAGCTATTGATGGTTTTGATGTAAAAGTCAAATCAGAGTTACATGCGGAGTACTATACATGTAGTATATATGCACTTATACATGTGTATGTCATCAGTACTAATTATCTAATGCTGGTAATGTGCCATGTGTAGCTGGATGCTTATGGGGTCGTGACTTTCAAGTGGGAAAAGAGCGTGTGTACTCTAAGAATTCTTTACAGTTGTTTATCCTATCCTTTACAGTCAAAACATAATGCCAATGTATGAATACAGTCACTAATAAATATCTTTGAAGTACTATGTAGTCCCTATTGCTGATGGAGTTGAGCTTCCTTATTGGAAATGGCCAAAGTCAAATTTCTTCAGGTGTATCTACCATTAGAAGAAATTTAAAATTAGATTGAATTAAAAGTTCTTTATAAAATTTACTTTGAAATTAAAGTCTTTTCTTTTTGAGCAGACCTTACAACTTCTTAGGAATTCAGGATAAAAGTCTATTGATTTTAAAAGAATCCATTTAGACAGTAAGGCCAAGCATTTCCAATGTATGTGATCCTTTCATTTTCTTCCCGTTTTGTTTGCTGTTGTTGTTGTTTCCACATGCAGCTATTTCCATACATTACAGTAGATCCTGGTTAGTCTATTAATTAAATATCCTGTAGTTCATCAGCTTGCTGGTTGTATCTAGAAGTCAACACTAAACCAGTACTTTCTTAATGTGAGAGAGAAAAGTTTGAAAAAACACATGTAAACTAAAATATAACTTCTTTATATTTGGGGATTTTTGTTTTACATTTATTGGAATAATTTAAAGATGTATTCTTGGTGTTCTACAGGTTTTCTATATGCTTTTTTAAGAAAAGTCTAAACATCAAAAATTTTATAATCCAATACAGAACATAAAGTGCTTATTTTAGCTCTTTCTTTGCCCCCTCAGTAGAATATATCTGGATACCTAGAAATATATATATGGAGAAAGACACAGAATAGAAATATCTATATGGAGAAAGACACAGAGACAATGGTGAAGGATGAAAGAAGGAATGTAGCTTGAATATTGTTGTTCCGGTTTTCTGCATATCGCCTTTCATATGTTTTGTGATTTTATTTTTGTTTCCTCCCTTTCATTTGGAATTCAAGAATGAAGAAATGTATGATTCTTTATTTTTGAATTGTCTTTGCCTTTCTCTCATTTTATTTTCAGAAGTGCCATGTAGAGTTACCAATTTTATTAGAAGTTAATGGTTTTGGTCTTTAGTATAATTTAGAAGTTAATTAGAATTCTGGAGAATCTATTTTAAGTCCTAAATTTGCTTACAATCCATTGGATTATTTTAAATTATAAAAACTGTCATGCTATTTAAGTTTTTAAAAAATTGGAGCAGGTCATGTTTAGTAAGAGAAGTAAAACCATAAAACATAGAACTCGTGAACTATAAAAATGATTCTGCATTAGAAGGACATGGATGATAGTGGGGGTTAACTTAAAAATGAAAACGTTCTTAATTAATTGCTCTAATGTTGAAATCTGTTTCGCATACCTGTAACGTTCCATTAGATTATTTTAATGGGAAAAGAATTTAAGAGTGATGAGGAGTATGATTTTATGGACGGAGCTGATAACCAGCTATCAGCTCTGAGAGAAGGAAGTTCTTTCTCCCTTATCCTGACCATCTTGACTTTTGAACCTGCATTAGTTAAAGGTTGCGACTGTACATCTGAGCAAGAAAGGGAAAAGTGGAAAGGAAAGTGAAGGAAAAAAGGGCAGGAGAAACGAAAGGAAAGCAATTTTAGCAGCAGCCAGATATTACTCTGATGCAACTGTCTGTGTCACTACAGCCCACATGCCAGAATTAGGTTGTAAATTTAAGGATATTGCATAGTTAATTCCTTTGTTTACTTATGAAAGATTTAATTGTAGTGTGATGATACACTTCAAAAGATCCAGGCAAGAATTAATTTATGGTAATAATTGTGCATCTCATTGTTAACATTCTGAATGGTATATTAAAAGGTTCATTACATTAAAAAAAAATGACTACGTTTTAGCTTTATATAAAGTAGAATTTTTAATTTAAACACAGCCATATGCTTTCGATTAGTTATGTGTACTTTTAGTCATCAGTGATACATTACTGCGATATCTTACATGATATGTGTGAGCATACTAAAAGTGTATTTTTCTAAAAATGTAGTGCTGCCCTGACTCCTTTAAAGGCACACTAATAAGGCTAAGAGTTAATATTAATTATCTGACAGCAGTGAAGGGTCATCTCTATACAGACCTAACAGTATAACCTTGAATCCCACTTGTCGTTCTCATTCATAATTTAACTCAGGAATTTGTATGGCCATAGGCCCAGTCTTAATATATATGTGTTGTGTACTGTGGAAAAAAAATTATCTGCATCTGCAGGCTGACACAGATTGCTCTGTGAGAAGATTACTGTGAGAGGAACTGATGTTTTAAGTCACAAGAATAACTTGCAAAGAAAATCGATCAAGAGGAAATGTGCTGAATAATTCTGTAATGGACACTTCAAAAATGCTCTTCTCACAAAGTCAGTACTTGGTTAAGATCCTTGACAAATCTACATTGGTGGTAATTTCTCTCTTACTTGGAATTTGCACACCTCATTTGCTAGTAACTTTTGAAATTACGGCCTAAAGCCCCTCTAAGGTAGTATAACTTAAATAACTAAATGACAAAACCTATCTTCTCACAAAATCCTGTTTTCAGTCTTAGTTGTTATGGAGCTCTAAGAACCCATTAAGTATTCAGATAAAGTAAAAATTTAAGGGACTACTGTAGACACTTTAGCCAATTTTTTTTTTTCCTTGCAGATATAGGATATGTAACATATTGCAATTTAAATATTTCAGTTTAGCTTTTTCTAGGAAACTTGTGAATTTTTCAATATGGCCATGGTGTGGTTGGGTTTTCTATTTGTTTTTGGATTTTTTTGCTACATCTGGAAAGTCTTACAGTCTATTTTGGATTGCTCAAGCATGGGCAAGTAGAAGCTGCAAAAATGAAAGCATGAAGTACTCAAGGAGATCAACGCTGGATGATTAGGCAAAAGAAGCAAGTTTTAAGAAAGGAATTTACCCAGCAAAACAAGAGATCCCTTGATATGTTAACAGCAGATGACAGCTGTTGCCAGCGTAGTGGGCATTAAATGTGGACCGCGAAATGGGAGCTGAAATGCACATGAAGAAGTTCATTTTGCAAGAAGCAAGCACTCTCTCTTTGTACTGAGTCCAGCAAGTTTTCCATGCACTGAGTACGTGGGTGAAGTTAAAGCTACAGCTTAAACTGAAGCACTGGTTTGATATTACTCAAGTGGAAAATGTCTTCTGTTTACTTCACCTTGTGTGTCTTCTTCATCCCATGGTCTTCGCCCTGCACTTCTCCTTCATACCTCCTTGTACAGGCTCTGGTGATCATCACTTAATAGCCCCCAGAGAGCTATAATTTGAAAGTCTTAGCAGAAGGGCCCAGTGAATATGGCAGAATTTCTGTTCATAAGCAGGAATGGAGAGAGGTGATTAGTTCATAGCTGGCAAACTGTTGGAGCTGCTCAGCTGTGACTTGCAACTGCATCCTAAATATATGTGAGCAGAACATTCAGCAAAGCTTTTGTGTAACGCATAACTTCTGTCCTGCTCTTTACTGCCTTTACTGTCATCTACCTGTTCATTGTTCTCAGAAGTTACACAGTAAGTATTCACTTTTAAGGACAGTATTTAAAAAAAAAAAGTTTCTGAACAGTATTTTTGAATGCACTGAAAGAATTACTGAAATTGAAGTTCAATGAGAAAGCTTTTAATGGAATGTAAATTGACTCTGATCTAATAATTGTTAATTTTAAGAGTAAATTTGTTGTTAAAAGTATTTTAAATGCTGGATTTATAACTTTATTCTGCAGCTATGAAATCCATTTAATTTTTTATGTAAAAGCACGCTGGTAGTCACTTAACTGGACTGAAATTACTTGTTGATTCACTAAGCTCAGCTGGTAAAGTATGGTGGTGGTACAAGCTCTTCAGAATATACGGGTCCAAAATAAAAGCACTGAGGGTTCATATATTCCCCTTGTACAGTTTTTTAGTTCTTTTCTGTCTTATGAGACAGAGCAAAAATATCAAAAATCACAGCAGGTTTTTATAGCAAAATCTTGAAGCTAAAATTCCTAATGGGGTATGCTTCCCTGTTTGCCTTTTTTTTTTTTAATGTCTAAAGAATGCTGACATCCTCCACCCTCTCTCTCATGTCATTCCAACCTGATACTGCAATAATTTATTTGTCCATTTCATTGTTTGCATTGTAAACCTTTCCTTGCTTTCTCTTATGGCTCTGCCAGTTTTTGCTGTCTTTTGCAGCTGTGCTTAGTGGTATCATTTAATCTCAGTGTACATAGCCCTAGGTAGGCATTGTGCAAGTACTAGAAAATTCAGTCCTGGATCGTGGAATATTAGATAAATAATGAATAATAAGCTGTAGGATGGAGATAATAAAATATATAAGGTTTTTTGAGTAGTGTACTAATAAGAAATACTGGTAATAGAAGGAGAATTAAAGCTCTAAGAGATTTTTGGACACCTTTGCCTTATAAAATATAATCTAGATTTTATATGGATAAGGAGGTAGGAAATGGAATAATTTAGAATGAGTCACAAGCAATTGATAAACTGAAAGCAAGCAGCAAGAAAGACTGGAAAAATAGAGTTGGTGGCAAGATGTGTGACCTAATTGACTGCAGAGTTATAATGGAAAAAATGTAGACAGCTGAAGTTTTTAGGTTGAAGAACAGAAAAAACAAGTAAGTGAACATTGGGGAGTAAGTTTTGGAGAGTAAGTTTTGCCTACAAAGGGTGGATGGCATTCCAGAAGAGAGACGGCACTTTTGAACACAAGGTGGAGAGATTTTAAAGTAAATTGAGATGAAGATGAAGCCAGAAAAAAATCCTTAAGATGGAAATAAAATAAAATGGTAATAGAAAAAGGATGAAAGATCGTCAGTGGTGGATTGAGGGTCAGTCATCAAGAAATGGTGGAAGAAAAGAAATGCAATTATTTCCAAAACAAGATATAATGTTTAATAAATATATGGCTTGGCAAACAGTTATTTTGGAGAATGTTAGATCAAATAAGGATCAAATGTGAATAGTTAAGACCCAGCAAACAAATGACAATGTGTCATCTGGTGTGAAGATGGCAGACTTCAGCAAGACGATCAGTAATTGTGCGGGGAGCCACTGTGCATAGAGGAGGAGGAGGCAACAGTTGAAAAGTGTTCTGTTGCTCATTTGTTCTTATTATAATTTGCTGCATTGCTCACTTTCATTTCATGGAGAGCCTCAAGAAGTGAACATGATTTCACATTTCATTCTTGCCTATTGTAATAAAAATACTTGAATTGGAATGCATACATCTGAAGGTTTTCATTCTATGTCTAAAGACAACTACACTAAAATAGAAATGTGTAAGACAAATTCTAGTTTTAATTTGATTTTACTGAATTCAAAGGATCAACAACATTACCTTTGAGATTTGATGAAGGTTTGCTACTCTAGGAATTTACTCTGATATACTTACCCTAAAAGAGAGGTTGGCTGTTACAGGTGAGATGAGATACACTAAACTATTTAATTTCTGTTCTTTCTGAGTAAAGACTAGCAATGTTACAGGGAAAAGATTCATCTCTAATTCACTACAGTCTCTAAATTTTCAGTCATGCACATATGCCATTTAGTTTTACAGTTTGGGAGAAGTCCAGATCTCGAGCACATGAAAGTTCACCAATTTCTTCTTGAAGAGTGAGCTCTTTTATGTTAGGTTGAAGCTTTGGCAAAGAATTTTAAGAATTCTTAAATTCTTCTTCTTAAGAAACTTGCAATTGTGTCTGTCTTTACTCTTTTGGCAAATGACACGGAACTATTTTCACCTGTTCAGGTTTCCTGGAGTATACTGAAAGAGCTGAAGGTATTTAGACCACTTCAGGCATCTAGCTTACCTTTTAACATTTTGATGCTCTTACGGCTTGTGTTGTCAGTGATGGCTGATTACTTCATATACGAAGTTGAGGATTTGTACTAGGTCTAACAGTGTTGCAAACACTGTGGGTTTTCTGGTTGGACATATTTTTCTTTTGGATAATCAGTGTCTGTGAACCTGTTTATATGAAGAAGTCAATAGTGCTTCAAGCAGTAGAATAGGTACACTGAGAAAAATAACTACGGAATTCTGCCGTAAAACTTCTCAGCCTGTGGCTACAGTGAAACTAGAAGATATAAATCAATTATGCTGTACTCAAATGTGTTGAAAATCTGTTTTCTTCTACAGTTACTGCAGACTCTCTGTAGTAGGGCTTAGTCTGCTGTTCTGGAAATAGAGCTATAACCACAGATGTGCCCTGTAAATAGGAGACCTTACGTGAGGAATGTGGTTGTCTGTAACTGTTATTTTAAAAATGCATGTTTATTGATATTCAAGCTGATGCAGAAAGAGCTGTTTCTTGAGTAAGATCTGACTTTTCACAACAGAAGGAAACTCGGGCTGTAGATTTTCCTTTCTGGCTCTTACAGTGAAATACTTTACTGCTGTGACTAGCTTGATCTTTGTTACATGCATGCTGCACTCTAGACAGTTCCTGGATGTTGGAATTGTTGACAAACTTTTAATTGTTGACATTCTTGGTTTGTGTTCCTGTATGTTCCTAGATTGTGAATGAAAGGGAATTGAGTTATATACTCAGTACCTTTTCCCAAAAGTGGGTTTCTTACAGCATGTTCCCTCCAGACCTGGTGTCTGCTACAGTGTAGTGTTACAATATTAAAGAAATGAAGTTATAACTGTTTCCTTGAGACACCATTTGACAATCATACTCACGTTCAGAAAGTTTTTTTTAGTCTATAATTTTTTCTTCTATTTCCTTTGTTATCAACCCTAATGCTCTTAAAATTCTTCTATATCTTTAATGTGTACCACCTTCAAATATTCCATTAGATGAATGTTTTTCCTTTCAGTGTTTCTTGACCAAAGTAAATTTGTAACTATTTTAATCTTCCTTTGTAAATCATTCTCCAGTCTCTTGATTATTTTTTTTTCCTCTGAGTTCCGTGTAATTTGTCAATATGTTTCCGGTATTGAGGTGTCTGGGAGTGAATGCAGTATTGCAAATATGTAATTACCTCTCTTCTCATTATTCAGAGGTTATATTTATTATTGCTGCACATTGCAAATTCATATCTAAATTGCTGTCCACTATACTTGTAGGCTTTTTTCATTATTGCCGCATCACAGATTTTTATCTATTGTTTCAGATCTGTGTTTCTAGTATGCATATTGCCAGATGCTATTCCTCACATTTCCATTTCCTAATTCTTTTATTTCATTCCACACACATTTCTAAACTCCCAAAAGCTGGTATTTCCCTTGCTCTGGCAGGTTATTGAGGTTATCTTGCTTCTTGAGTTTGTTGCCTGTGTGACTCTCTTTGAATATAATTTTGCTTTAATATATATGCTTTCTTTTCCTGCAAATATTTAATAACTTCTGCTGCTGCCCTGGGGATTGAGTTTTGAGATTCTTCATCTTGTTTTTCTTAGCTTTCCTAGGCTTGAAAAACCCACTCCCATTATCTCACTTATTTTATTAAGTGGTCATCAGCACAGAAGCAGCAGTTGCTATGTGTGCATGAATTCATTCATACGTGTGTGTGTATGTGTGCATATACCTTCTCATATGTAATGTATTTACCTACTCTTTCATTTAAAACAATGCTGTTTACCTGCAGGAGGAGGAAGAAGAAGAAACATATGAGCAAACTCTAGAATTCCGCAGAGGAGGTGATGGTCAGCCGAGACGGTCCACGCGACCTACTCAACAATTTTATCAACCCCCAAGAGCTAGAAACTGATTAATAAGAAATTGAAGGTAAATATATGATATTGACATTTGATTTATGGGTTTAGATTTCAAGAAAAGTAGATGTGGATTGTTCTGTTTTTCAGCATTCAGTCTTTGTGAAGTTGGTGAGAGAGCTTTCTACCACTTTGCCAGTTGTTGATTGTGTAAGAAACCTCAGCATAGAGTTGCAGATGATGAGTATTTTGAACAAATAAATTATTGTAATCACCGTTTTACAAGCAAATAGACAACTTAAAATTCCTCGAAAAACAGTGTTTCTTTTTTTTTTTTTTAAAAAAAGGAAGTATTAAGCAACAGCACATGTATGACCGACCTACTTTGTTTAATAGTGGTAATTGTTCATAAGGCAAGCACAGAGCAGTGATTGCTACACCTGTGGAGAACTATTGATATTAAAGCAGTGTCTTATCATTTAAGTGAAAGTTTTACCATTTTGTCTTTTTAGTTTAGAAATCACTTGTGATCACCTACACAGAAGACATGTTTGGCATATTGCTTCTAAATTTTGGGGGGGATATTGGTATATTTATGATAGAAGTTGGATACCGGTTTCTCTGGATTTTGTCTGTAGGAAGAGACCTAATACACCTGTGAGGAGGGGGAAGGCAATACAAACAATACTCCCTATTAACTGGAGTATTTTTATTGAGCTATTTTTAGTTCCTTTCCTTGCTCCAGTCTTCTACTTTCAGTTGCTTAATATGTGCTGCTGATCTCTGCAGCTTTTGAGTTTTCTGACATGCAGTAATGTATGATTTTGCTTTTTTGATCATATGCTTTCCATTTGGGGCAGTACTGGCAATATAAATGACCAAAATTTGTTCCTGACTCTTGCCAAGGTGATAATTATTCTATTTTTGTCCATATCATTTGATTTTCTATTTTAAGTAAGTGTATCAATTACTATCAATAAACATATAATGAGATAATTTATGCAGAAATAACTCTGGCATATGCACTGAGCTGAGTTCTAACCTAGCTCAGTTGGCTCAGAGGAGTGTTGGTGTGATCAGCCCAATGACATGTGCTCAGTGTGGACAACAGTTAAAACTAGGGAGGGTTTTTTTGTGTGTTTAGGTAATATTTTTGGTATTTCTCTAATTTTACACTACAAATATGGAAAACTGTGTTTGGCTTTGGACAGCTGGGAGAAGGGGGAAATTTTAGTAACATTCAAAATTTTAAAAATTTACAATTCTATTATAGAATTTAACATAACATATTGTAGTATTTAACATTTCGAATGCCAAGGTGCCTTGTTTCCAGTTCTAAAAGTAAAATTTGCTGGCCACATTTATAATGAGAATGACAGGGACATATCAAAGATGAAACGTTAGGTCCATACAGTAGACATATCACGTCAGACCCAAAAGCTCTTAGACCTACGTGTATAACATTACATTGTTTGACAGGGAGGACTTATTAGCACTAGTACAACAATGCAGAAATGAAGATATACTGCTTCCTGGATTAGTTTTCGGCATACCCATTTAGGCAAGTTGCCCGTGCGAGTCTGGAATTAGTGTTGGCAAATATCAACTCATAATCTATGTCTACAGGGTAATGGAGTCTCAAGTGTGAGGAAGCTTAAGTTTTTAAAAGCCCAAGTTATTTTTTTTTTTTAAAGGTGGAATTTGGATCCATGGGATTGTTTAGCCTGGAGAAGACTCCAGAAAGACATTATGGCAGCCTTTCAGTACTTAAAGGGGGCTTATAAGAAAGATGGGGACAGACTTTTCAGTAGGACCTGTGGTAATTGGACAAGGGGTAATGGTTTTAAACTAAAAGAGGGGAGATTCAGACCAGATATAAGGAAGAGATTTTTTACAGTGAGAGTGGTGAAATACTTGGAATAGGTTTCCCAGAGATGTGGTAGATATGTCATCCCTGGAAACATTCAAGGTCAGGTTGGATGGGGCTCTGAGCAACCTGATCTAGTTGAAAATGTCCTTGCTTATTGCATAGGGCGTTGTGCTATATGACCTTTAAAATGTCCTTTGCAACCCAAACCATTCTATGATTCTGTCCTTCTGAAGAGCTTCTTGCCACATTGTTCTTTGCTTTGGGTATTAAGAACAATTGCTGCAGACTAGCAGGAAGTCTTGATTTGGTGTTTATTATGAAGACAGAGCCATACAATAGGAATGTTAAGGTGAAGTAACAGAAGTATGCGGTAGTTAGTACCTCACTGTGGTTTCAGTTGACTTAGAAATGAATATTAATATCCAGCAGTGTGAGGTTGAAAACACTCAATTTTATCAGAGCACTGCATCAAGAGCCCTTGAACCCACTCTAGGTTGTTCAGGGTGCGAGTCAAATACGAACTTTAAGAGGTTTGTAAAATCATAGAATCATAGAATGGTTAGAGTTGGAAGGGACCTTAAAGATCATCAAGTTCCAACCCCCCTGCCATGGGCAGGGACACCTCTGACTACAGCAGGTTGCTCAAAGCCCCATCCAGCCTGGCCTTAAACACTTCCAGGGATGGGGCCTCCACAACTTCCCTGGGTAACCTGTTCCAGTGCCTCACCACCCTCACAGTAAAGAACTTCTTCCTAATATCTAATCTAAATCTCCCCTCTTCCAATTTAAAACCATTACCCCTTGTCCTATCACTAGACTTCCTGACAAAGACTCCCTTTCCAGCTCTCCTGTAGGCTCCCTTCAGATACTGAAAGGCTGCTATCAGGTCTCCCCGGAGCCTTCTCTTCTCCAGGCTGAACAGCCCCAGCTCTCTCAGCCTGTCCTCGTAGGAGAGGTGCTCCATCCCTCTAACCATCTTAGTGGCCCTTCGCTGGACCTGTTCCAGCAGTTTGATGTCCGTTCTATGTTGAGGACTCCAGAGCTGGACACAGTACTCCAGGTGGGGTCTCACAAGCACAGAGTAGAGGGGGAGAATCACCTCCCGTGCCCTGCTGGCCACGCTTCTTTTGATGCAACCCAGGATACGGTTGGCTTTCTGGGCTGCCAGCGCGCACTGCCGGCTCATGTTGAGATAAGATACACAGAATCACAGAATGGTGGGGGTTGGAAGGGACCTTTGGAGATTGTCTAGTTCAACTCCCCCTGCCAAAGCAGGCTGACCTACAGCAGGTTGCACAGGATCACTTCCAGGAGGGATTTGAATGTCTCCAGAGAAGGAAACTCCACAACCTCTCTGGGCAGCCTGTTCCAGTGCTCTGCCACCCTCAAAGTAAACAAGTTTTTCCTTGTGTTCAGATGGAATTTCCTGTGTTTCCAGCTTGTGCCTGTTGCCCCTCATCCTGTTGCTGGGCACCACTGGAAAGGTCTGACCCCCTCCTCCTGGCACCCTCCCTTTAAGTACTTAGAAGCATTGATAAGATCCCCTCTCAGTCTTGTCTTCTCCAGGCTAAAAAGACCCAACTCCCTCAGCCTTTCCTCATAAGAGAGATGCTCCAGCTCCCTAATCATCTTCATGGCCCTTTGCTGTACCCTCTGCAGCAGTTCCTTGTCCTTCTTGAACTGGGGGGCCCAGAACTGGACACAGTGCTCCAGATGTGGCCTCACTAGGGCGGAGTAGAGGAGGAGGGTGACCTCCATCAGCCTGCTGGCCACTCTCTTTTTTAATGCACCCCAGAATACCATTGGCCTTCTTGGCCATATTTCTGGCAGGTCAGCCCCTAACCTGTACTGGGCTTATTCCTCCCCAGGTGCAGGACTGTCCAGTTGCCCTTGTTGAACTCCATTGGGTTCCTCTCCACCCAACTCTCCAGCCTGTCCAGGTCTCCCTGAATGGCAACACAACCTTCTGGTGTGTCAGCCATCCCTCCCAGTTTTGTGTCCTCAGCAAACTTGCCGAGGGTATGCTCTGTCCCCTTATCCAGGTCGTTGATGAATACATTGAGCAGAACTGGACCCAGTACTGTCCCCTGGGGAACACCACTAGTTATAGGCCTCCAGCTAGACTCTGTGCTGCTGATCACAACCCTCTGAGCTCTGTCATTCAGTCACTTTGCAATCCACCTTGCTGTCCACTCATCTAACTCACACTTCCTAAACTTACCTGTGAGGATGTTATGGGAGACAGTGTCAAAAGCCTTGCTGAAGTTGAGGTAGACAACATCCACTGTTCTCCTCTCATCTACCCAGCTAGTCATGCCATCATAGAAGGCTATCAGATTAGTCAGACATGATTTCCCCTTGGTGAATCCATGTTGACCATTCCTGATGACTTTCTTTTCCTCCACATGCTTAGAGATGATATACAGGATGAGGTGTTTCATCACATTTCCAGGGATGAAGATGAGGCTGACTGGCCTGTAGTTTCCTTGATTTTCCTTCTTGCCCTTTTTGAAGGCTTCTTCTAGAGAATCAAGATAGAAAAGTTAGAATCTTAGCAATAATAAAAATACATCCTGAGTTTACACTTCCTGAAAGGCTGTCATAATAGTTTGAAAAAGAAGGTGAACAAGTGGTGAGAAATTAGTGTTTTGAACAATCATAGCTTTTGGAGGAGCTTGAAAGAACCTAAGAGTGTTCTCTTGGTCATTATCTGTTTCTTGGGTCTTCCTTTGCTCTAAGTCAGAATTAATCTACACCTTGTCAAACTTGCTATAAAACCTGTATATTGAATTCGTTACCGATGGAGAGACTCTATGTTTGTGAGAAGTCATTGCCAGAAAGTGTTCATTTCTTGTATTACACCAATCATATTTATTTCATTGAAGTGCAACCTTCGGATTTATTCTTTTAAAGACTTGTATCTCTGTAAGTACTGAAAGCAGATATTCACTCTTTTGGAGGAAAAAAACCAGTAAAGCATATGTTATACAAAGAACAGAGAGTTTTTATACTTATATATTGTATTTATTTTTTTCATTTAGCAACCTTCTCGGAGTGGGGGGAAATTCACTGGCAGCTCCAACTTGCAGAAGACTTCTATAAGAAATTCTGGCTTTTTCCAAGCAACAGGATGGGACAAAGAAAGCTCATGTGAGCAGAAGGAATTTGGACCTGACACCATAAGAGACTTTTTTAAAGTTCTTAGTTACATGAAGCTGAATACTTTTTACATATGAAAGAGGCAAATTGTCATTGCTGCCATCAATAAAACCACAGTGCACTATTCTATTCTTTGCCTTGTATTCTTTTTACTGAGCCTCCATTGTTAGGTAATATTATACTAATGTATCATGATTTTTATTCATTTTGAATTGATTTAGATTCTAATATTGTTTCTAGTAAAGTAAAAGTAAAGTTTATATTTTCTCAAAAGCTGACAGGATTGGACCTTTAATTTAGATTTTTAGGCTGACATTATTGAAACATGTTAAAAATTTGCAGCTAACTACTGTACAGTGAAATTCTGAATAGGTTTTGACTGTGTTTTCTGTGTTTATTTTCCAAAGTTGCTGAAGGCCAAATTACAAGTTTGCCTATTGTCTTTTTCATGATCTGTGACTAAGAGGTCAAAGGGGAGGGAAAAAATCATCAGTTTCAATAGTAATTTTCTAAATAACTTTAGGTAAATATTTTCTTTTTAGGAATATTTATATTACAGAAATAGGAACATTTCTAGAAGGTACAGGAAAGATGCATATGGGTATTTTAAATGTAAATATGTGTATACATGCACACATGTGCAACCTGTTAAGTAGTAGTTTCTAACTTTCTTGTAGCTTTAAACTCTGCTTTTATTGCTTCATATTATTAGATTTTTTCAGTTATTGTTGGCGCTTGAAAGAATCTTATGTCAAACTGCTTTTCCTTCTAAGGTATATCTTTGAATCTCATGTGATAATGACAAATAGTTGAAATTTCACCATTTCTTTAGCTGAGAAGCACTTAAGATCTGTGTACCATGCAAATTCCTTCTAAGCGTTTTTCTGATCATTTAATTGAGATTGAAGTATCACTTATGTTTTGAGGTAGTTCTGTAAAGACAGAATTTTACCTGAGATATGTATTGATGGTATAAGTTGTATGATTAATTCTATTGAATTTCATTCTAAGTTCCCATAGAAAACTCTGGACAGAACCTGGTTTATTTGGATGAAAAGAAGTTTTACATTTATGATGTAATTGAATGTATGTGCAGTACCTAATGTGGATTGCTGTCCATATGCAGTGAAATCTTAGCAAGCCCATAAATACTTGCAGAATAGTAAGGAACCAAATGTTTTGCTGCCTTAGTGGATACTAAGCAGCTTTTTGAGAATTGCAGTGCAACTCACTAATAATTCTAAGGAAATTCGGAAGCTTAAAACATGAGCTGTATAATGTTGAAGTTCTTCACTATCAACTGACACACAACAAATTTTATGAAGTTTGTTAGATTTAAGTTAGAAACCACTTTCCAAATACTATGAATTGTTCTGGTCAGTTCTGCTAAATTGTACCAGCAAATAAATAAATTGTAGATCTAATACTTTGGATGTTGGATGCGTTACTTCCAGAATTACTGCTAAGACCACTGATAGCAACTCTTCAGCTTCATAAAGCCATGCAGCCAGAGCATCATTTTAAAAAGCAGTTTTGATTTTTCTTTACAAATAGACTGTGCATTAAATGAGAGCCCTACAATCAGTGTGCCAAAGCAATTTCTGAAATCAAAATAACTTTTATGTTCTTTTGAGCTTTCATTCTTGCTGTGAACTGAATCATAAAATTCAGAAAACTGCAGTCTGATTTAGTGAACAGTAAAAAAATAAAGCCTACTTATGAAAATGTGAAGACTGTAGAAATACAAGGCAGCATTTCTCTGTCATGGTTATGGCATTCTGAAATCACCACATGTATGTGCAGCTGTCCGTAGGCAAATGAAATATATTTGAGAATGCTTTTTTTGTTTGTGAAGGCAGTAAAGACCACGTCCTGGTCTTTTCACTGGTGCTGAGGAACTGGAAAGCCAGGGTAAGCAAACAGCTGGAGAGTCTCCTTGAAAAGATGTGTTGTCTTTGTATGTTTTATGTTTCTTTTCTGTTTTGGTTTCGACTGAAATAACTTCTTTTGAAAGCTCTGCCTGTTTAGGATCATAAGAACCAGCGATTGAGTAGAAAAAAACTATTTGCTTCAACCTGTTCTGAAAAGCAAGGATTCCTATATTCATACTCATTGATTTCTATGTCTGGAAACAACATGATGATAAACTAGGTATGTATATAAATTAATTTATTGATTTGCATAATCCATCAAAACCACAAATACAATAATTTGCCAGTCATAATGTAGTAACATTTACATACACAAGTACAACATTAATTTATTTAGCTTTTATGTTCAGAAAACATCATCATGGCTAGGTAGGTCTTTAAAACTGATGTAAAAGCTTACTTATAGTTTGTCAAAAGCAACAGCAAAAGCAAGCTCCTGAAGTTTATAGGGCTACCTCTGTGTAGTTAAGCAAAAAAGGCTAAAAAGAAGCACTAGATCCTAATCATATGGGCTATTTAATAGCTTGATTTCTGACTCTATTTTGGACTGCTCTTGGCTTAGCTGTTTCTAAGACAAACCTGTCACAAAGAAACTTTGCCCTTTGCAAGCTTGACATGAGCCAATCTGTGCCTCTTGACCTATGAACCAGTAGGTCCCTGGTCTTCCTTTACTAAGACTACAGATGTAGCTTATGATAATTTCTGTCTTGAATTTCAGGAATGCAATTCTAATGAGATGTTTTCCTTGCCATGGACTTGTATATAACATTTTTTTACCTAAAGGAAATTTTTAAAAAGTTAGGTTTTCTAATTTAAATTGTTCTAAAAGTTATGTTCCAAGTTGGTAATAGTATCATTGAATAAAATTTTATTTTTTCTTCCCCTTTATATTGTTGAGATATAAAATAATTTTGAAACAAAGGGTGGAAATGGTCTCGTTTTATCTTACATGTTTTCACAATTTTGTAACAATCTGATTGAAGTTGTCATATTTTCATTTAGAATTCTGCCTTGGACTAACATCTTCTGATGGATGTTAATACTTACTTATATGCATGTATAAATACAGCTTTTTGTCACTAATAGGTAATTTCTTGTCAAGTCTTTGGCCACAGCTGTACAAAGCATTTTGAGGATCATTCAGGCAGTATTAATAATGAGTGTTTCCACTGTGTGGCGAAAGGTTGATATCACAGGAAGGACAAATCTTATCCATGAGATGCACTTGGCATTAGATACAGAATGAGTAAAAGCCCTAGTGGGAGAGAAAGATTTAGCTTAAGGTAAATCTGAAGAGACATTTACAAGAGAACTCCCAAACAGTCAAACTAGCTAATAAAGGTTGGTCTAATATTAGATAGGTAGATGAAAGAATCTGGTAGTGTAGGGTAAACAGTCCCTTTCTAGCATTATGGTTGGAGGGGACTTCATACAGAAAAATCTCCAGTGCTTTTGTGCGTACAAAAGAACATCATTCAGAATGATTCTCTATAGATGCTTCCTTGAAGGACAATCCCCGTTCAACTGCTGTTTCATCGTGTGACTTGATCCAACACCAGTAAAATCTTAAAACTTTCTTGAGAACTATTATGAGCCTTAAGAATGGCTAATTGCACAATTTTAACTAACTCAGTTCAGCTTTCTGCTTGCTGTACAACTACTGAGGTGTTCTTATATGTTGTTTTTTTTTTCCCTTTCTGGAATCTTCTAGAGCAACCTATTGCAGGAGAGCAGCTAAACTACGGAAGATACTCTAAACATGTAGGCACTGACCTTCTCATAGCAAGATAACCATATGAAACGCTTTGTGTATTAGTGGTATCCTTCAAAGCAATGGTAAAGACTCATAATTACTTTTTTTCCCCCGATATCCATTGCGTATCAATTGCTTATGTTGGCCTGTTCTGGCTTTAAGTTAACAGTTTTGGTTTTGGGTTTTGAGAATGGTTTCAAATAATTTAAAAAGTAAAGCTAGAAATTACATCAATGCTTAATTTTCCCAGAAGACTGAGAGATGATAAAAAGTCTGTTTCCATACAAAGACATGGGCTGTTGATGGAGAATAATTATATTCTGGAAATTATAGTGGTATGAATGAAACCAGAATCCAGTGTATGTTAAAAACTGGATAACTCTCCAGAGTCGGAGACTCCCAGCAACTCTCTGGGCAGCCTGTGCCAGTGCTCTGCCACCCTCAAAGGAAAGAAGTTCCTCCTCATGTTCAGATAGAACTTCCTGTATTCAAGTTTGGGCCCGTTACCTCTTGTCCTGTCACTGGGCACCACTGAAAAAAGAGTGGCCCCCGTCTCCTGGCACCTTCCCTTTAAGTATTTGTAAGCACTGCTGGGATCCCCCCTCAGTTTTCTCCAGACTAAAAAGACCCAACTCCCTCAGCCTTTCCTTATAAGAAAGATACTCCGCCCCCCTGATCATCTTCATAGCCCTTTGCTGTACCCTCTCCAGCAGTTCCCTGTCCTTCTTGAACTGGGGAGCCCAGAACTGAACACAGTACTTGAGTTGTGGTTTCACCAGGGCAGAGCAGAGGGGGAGGATGACCTCCCTCAACCTGCTTGCTACAGTCCTCTTGATGCACCCCAGGATGCCATTGGCCTTCTTGGCCACAAGGGCACATTGTTGGCTCATGGTCTTCCTGTTGTCCACCAGGACTCCCAGGTCCCTCTCTGCAGAGCTGCTTTCCAGCAGGTCAGCCCCTCGCCTGTACTGATGCATGGGGTTATTCCTCTGTAGGTGCAGGACCCTACACTTGCCCCTGTTGAATTTCATATGGTTTCTCTCTGCCCAGAGTATGTCATGGGCCAGTTTAATATGTCATGGGATCTTGAATGCTTTGCTTTGATTTTATACCATATATTTCTAAACTGCAAAGGCTAAAGAACATAACTAATACTTTATATTTGTTTTATAGTCAAAATAGTCTTAAGCCCTGGTACGTTTTGTTAGTCATTAGATAAATGGCTATGTCTCTGCTAAAATGGCTGTAATTTTACAATACTGCACAGATTTGTCACAATTAACTGTCTATTTTGTGCTTGTTATTCTGTAGTATTTAGCAAAGCAACTTGTTTACAGTAATAAGAAAAGTAAAAAGCAGAATAAATAAGGGATGCTCTGTTGTTTTGATATGCCACAAATGAAACTGTTTTTTGTACTGGGGGACTAGAATAGCATATACAAAGTCAGTGTTCCATGTGCTATTTGAATGAGTGAAATAGCTTCCTTCAAAATTGATTTTTTTTAATGTAAAAATTGGTTATGTTTTTGCCCCTGCTAATTAAAAAATACTTCATCCCAGTTAAATTGATGGGATAAGTCAGGTGATCTACTCTGGCATTTTGCTGCTCTTGCCATACCAGTCGCTTTGGGTCTATTATGATCAAATGCTCTCAATAACAGATACCCTTGATGGCCAGGTACCAAGAGTGTTTTTTGTACTCCAATTGGTTGGATTAAAGTGTGTATCAAAACTTGAGATTTAGCGTTGTACAAGGCAAGGTTCAGATATGTCATGCTGACATTAATCTGGAGTAGGGCTATACCTAAGTTTCCGTGTACTACAGCTACAGAAATGACAGCAGAATTCTGCCTGTGCTGCTCCATTTTACTTAGCTGCTTTAACTTTGAACTCTAATTTTGAAAAGAAAAAATAAAGAATAAATTCTTACAGCTGTACATAAAACACTGAAAATGTGACCAAATTTAAAACAAGAAGCTGATGCCTACTCCATCTTTAGAAAGAAACAAAAAGTCGCAAGAGTTGTGAAATGTGAAAATGCACCGCGCTCGTCAGCCAGGAGTGTTTGCCTTTGTGGCTGTGGAGTCTGGCATTTTTTCCAAAATATTGAAGATGCGAACAATTCTGATACAGAATAGTCATATTTGAAAACAACTTACCTCAGCACTTCATTCAGTCTCTGTACCCCTTGAGGAACCTGGCTTTAGTTTTCCCTGGCACTCAAGCTTTCTTACAGCACTTTGCAAGAAGCTGGACAACAGTTTGGAGTCTCAAATAAAAGCTGGTGGAGAGGTTAAGATACTGATGCTGGTTCCTCCTAACTTAATGTGCGAAGCTGTACTCTGGACTTGGAAGAAGCTGGGACTCTGGTTAAATAGTTGTTAAGAATGAACGCTGTATCGTTAATGTGTTGCAAACTGCAGTTGTGCATACTTGAACAAGGACAAGACAGGTGGAAAAACAACTATTTAAATGACGACAGAGTACCTTAATCTTGCCAAGTAAAGTATGCCATCTGCAAAGTACTTAGCATTCTGAAATGCAGCCCCTGTTATGATAGAACGCACAGTATTTATAGAAAGAATCTCAAATTTAAGGTCCTTTGAATGTGTCATCCATATCAGCATCATTTATTTGACTCTTCTATTTTGCAATAATGTGATTATCTTGATGTGGGTGTTAAGAATGCCTTTAACACTGTTTACCTGATGAGTGAGTAAGATGCTGTTATTTTTTAGTAGGCCAATAAAAATAGTCTGCCACTAGATTATTTGTTTTCTCTTTCATTGGTGGTTGGAAGTAATGATAGCTATGTATTATTTCCTTGATGCTGACGGAGGCCACTCTTTTAGTAAGAGCAGGAGGAATTGTGGGTCATATGCTGAAGCCCAACCAATCTATATAACTGAACTGTTGTCCTCATCTGACCAAAACGTTGATGTCTTCTCCCATCATTTTTGTACCTCCTATTGTAGAGAAAGCATTCATGAATGATGAGCTGTTTCTTTGATATTTTCTGTTTGGGCGACAAGTGTCCAACAAGTATGTCTCAAGAAAATGTGTGTTCAGAATGTCTGTCTGGACCACACCAGGCCGTTTCTGATCTGCAATCTGTAAACTGTTAGCCATTGCATTAGTAATTTTTGTGACTTTTCCTTAGGTAACATGATGCCTACAATTCAAAGCCACTGTAATTCAGAATAATAACGATATTTGGGTTGGGTTAGATATGTTGGGTTTTTTTCCTGGCAAAAAATCTATTGTAAAACTGGGAAACGTACTCTGCTTCAAGATTAACTAGGCAGGAGTAATACTATCATGTACTTTTATCTCAGATCCTTTCATCAAAGACTGCTTATTAGTGCTATTTTACATTTTAGTATCACATTTTTAAGGCAATTTTGACTTCTGTCACATAGGCTGTAGACTTTTATCCAGATGTTTCTTCAGCATAGCCGATAGGAATCTCCCGAGTCTTCTGCATACGAGGACTTTGTTAATTTTTTGTGGACATTAACGTATTCCTTTGATAAAGTTCCTTAGCTCTTGGAAGCACTTAGCTGTGCTATTCCCAATTACTTCTGTTGCCAGATTGTTTCAGAATTTAATTCCTCAGAAGGCTAAAAGTCTTCCAATTACAGCCTAAATGTAATCAGTTATACATACTTGTGCTTGTGTCACCATTGACCTTCAGTTTAAAGAGCTCTCTTCTGACCCTGAGGTATTTGTGGGCAATTCCTGAACTGTGCTGAATGAGGTCATGGAAGAACAATATTCTGCGAATCCTGTTCAATAACCATTCGTGGCATGGTAGCATGCTGTCACAGGAGGTCCTATGACTTTTGTGGTCCTCCCTGCTTATATTGTGTGCAGTAATTTCTGTTCATATACAACCATACATGCCTTTGCTGAATCGATGAATTGTTTAAACTTGTAGTTTCATGTGCCTGCCTTCCAGTGATAGGGAAAAAGAGTGTATAGTATTACAGAGCAGTGCAGGTTAGAAGGGACCTCAAGAAGCGTATCTCTAGCCAACCTCCTACTCAAAACAAGGTCAGCTGTGAGATCAAATAAAATTGCTCAGGGCTTTATACGGTCAGGTCTTGAAAGTGTTCAGGGATGCAGATGCATAACCTTTCTGTGCAGCCTGCTCCAATGTTTGTTTGACTGTCTGTCCTCATGAGGAAAAGTCTTTCCTTACATTGTCTGAGCCTGTCCTGTTATGGAAGGGTTAGAGCCCTGACTACCTCTGATGAAGGCCTTGCTGCAATGTATGAAAGCTTTACTTGCATTCTTAAGTTTCATCTGCATCTTTGTCAATGTCCCTTCCCCTGCAAAGATACTTTTAATTATTTGCTGGGCAAAGCTGACAATAGTGCATGTAACTTCTTTCCTGATGGGATTAACAGACCTTGAGCAAAACTCGTTAGGCCTCCTGTATAAATTACTGATATCAGGAACTCTGGACGTTTGTACCTAGATAAACACCAGGGGACCAGATTAGACTGACTCCTTGTAACATTCGGAAGCCAAAAGACTGATGAGCTAATTGAATGACCATATATGGACAAAGGAAACCCAAAGTTCAACCAGCGGACAGAGTGATGAAGACTACTTCCTTCATCCCGAAGACCACCGAAGTAGTCAACTGTGCATGCCAAATGGACATTCACATATATTAATGAGTTCCAGGAAATCTCATGGATACGTATAACTTTGTTGAATATAAGCTGTGCAATTTAGCTAGTTCATTGCCTTCTAAAACGACAAAGGCGTCTTAGAGGGTTTTCCTTATCAGCTGGCTTTTACGGTATCAGTTTCCTGTCAGGCCATTCCTACAGCCCACCTGGGTCCATCTGAATGGCAGCCCTGTCTTCAAGCACTTTGCTTTCCTCCCAGCCCACCTCCAGTTTGGTGTCATTGCAGACTTTATGAGCAACCATTTCATTGCCTCTTTCAGGTCACTGATAAAGATGTTAAACAGGGGAGATCCCAGGGTAGACCCCTGTGGTACTCCTGTTGTTACTGGCCTCCAGGCCAGTAGGTTTGTTGATCTTTCTCAAAGGCATAGCGTATCAGCACTCAGTGACTGCTCTGGTTCTTGAATCATCTTCTAACTCCTTAATCGCTGTAGATCCCAAAGGAACATTGGTAGAACAGAGCTTAGTTGGTAATAACAAGGTAATTATTCAAGTAATTGAGGGCTCATCAGACACTAATGATCTGTGCTTTGGAAGACAAGTGAAACTTTTGTTCCGTAAGAGGGATTTCCATTAAGGCTATATGGCAGGGAGTACCCGTTACTACAGCATACCGTGTGATACTTCTTATTCTAATTACAATTTCTATGCATTTTTTTCATCTTACAACATTTCATCTCCTTGTAAAATATTAGGAAGATCCAAAATTAGGCTATTTTTAAAATAATTTAAAGAAAGCAAAAATAAGGATATAATTGTGATAGAAAGAATGATTTGGATTGTACAATCTAAGCCTGGCTGACCTAATGCTGCTACTGTAAATTCGCTCTAATATGTTTCTAAAATAGTTGGACTCATACTCCTTGTATGCTGGGTGGCTGTTGCTGAACAGAACAAAACCCTGGTCTGCTAGCAGATACTGGAGTTTTGTGTCAACTTGCTGGTGTTTCATGACAAGATGTTGACCTGACTGGTTGTTTAAGTCCACTCTGAGCAGGTGAAGAGTTGAGCACGCCCGATGGACAAAATCAAACACTAGTAACTGAGCCTGGGGAAGAAGAGGTTGTTTATTGTGTTGTTGATGTTACCAGTATGAAGCAACTTTATCTTAAATACGCTGTTTGGCATGCTTTGAAGTAGGGCAGGGAAGCCATCTGCTGACAGCGATACGTTATGTGATATGGTAGGACCCAGAAGCAAAGTAGTCTAATGCTGTCAGAGTAAAATCTCTGTACTAGCTACTTGTGTTTCCAATGTGGAATAGAAATGAGTGTCTCGGACAATGTCAGGAGCAGGGCTAGCCTTGGGCACAAGATTAACAAAGTCTGACGAGCATCGACCTGGCAACAGAGAGGCTGGACTAATGTGTCTATTCCCAACAGCAGGACCTGAGGAATAGGGTGCTTCTGGCATGGTCTCCATACCGCCTCTAAAGAAACTCGGAACTGTACAAATCATAAGGGTAGGCATATCCTGAAGTACCCATTTAATGAAGAATAAATACTCTTTTCCTCCAGGACTTGCTGTCAATGAGTATGTTTTATTGCTAGCAGTTACTAGCAGGAGCTGTAACATATATCTGTTTATCCAATAAAACTTGGAATAGACTGTGCTGGTCACAGAGTAATCTGAAAGATTGAAATACCCTATTTTTTTTATTAGATAACCACATCAATTTAAATATGTTTCTTCTTCTATATTTGCCTGTGGACTGCAGAATTAAAGCATCACGTGAGGATTTATGCAAAACTAAACTTTAAGAGTCTACATTTACTGAGCCTTTTTTGGTCTAGTTCCTCTAGCTGCTTAGTTGAATGTACCAAATAAGAAAGTTGTTAGCATATTTAAAACTTTCCTTTGCATGGAGATTTATACTGTGAGCTCATTTATTATGAGCTATGGTATGCTCTAAGATAAATAACCCGAAGTACGATATAAAAGTCAACATCTATATCTGATTAATTGAAGGAGTTACGGAGGAGAGACCTCAGCTGTGCTTGGCAAATTCAAAAAGTACTTCCAATTTATCTAATGCCAAGTAATATGTAATGAACGAGATCAAATTATAATTCTATGGTTCATTGAGCATGCTTGATTAAGATCATTGTTCATTCAGCGAAGGCCTGTCATTTAATATTTACATTGTTGGAGAAATGCATGACTTGGTGCCTAGCAGCGCTTACCTTTTCAAAGAAGAGATATTTATAGAACATTGTTCATTATAAATATCTCAGCACAGGTAAAGCTGGGCCTAGGATGCATTGAAATGTGTTCTCTGCGTAATAACTAGATCTCATTGAGGGTATACTCTTTGCTTCCTGAGCTAATTATACTGGTAGAAATCCTCCCATCTCCAATATTTTACTTGCAAAATAATATTCAAAATTACTGTTCATATAAGGAGAAGCACTGTGTGACAGTTTCTTATCAAATATTTCATTAGGAAATGCTTAATCTAAACTTACAAAATTATTTTTTTCCCCTGAGATACATGGGAAATCAAGAAAATGTTGCTCATCCTAGTTCTCAGTGACCGTTCTCTGTCAGTATGTACTGAAGACTAGAATAATTATAAATAGCTGAGAAGACTAAACGTATGTGTTTATCTATGCATTGCCTTCTGCCAAAAAAGCATGGTTTCCAGGAACTGGAAATAATTATTCCCTATTACATTGTTTTCATAACACAAAAGATTTCATAACACAAAAAACTATTGTAATCCTGGATCCCTTTGAGGGATCCAGTCCCCAAATTCCTTGTTATAGAGCAACTGAATGCTGTGTAATGAATACTATTGAATCTGCATGTAAGGAGAAAAATCCCTTTGCCCTTCACAGCTGAATCATACGAACATGAGAGCTTAGGACAGCCCATGTTTTCAGGTTAGAAGATAAGGGTAATCATGTTTATTTGGACAGAAAGCACTTACATTCAGGCAAATACATAGTTTTTGCCTCAATCTCTGCAACACAGTATGCCTCACTTTCCCATCTTTGAGGGAAGGGGAATTAATGGACTTTCTGGAGTCAGTAAAAACTGGATCTTAATTTTTCAGTGATATTCATATTAGAGTATCTAAGCTTCTGTCTCTGATGTGTGTTCTTCAAAGTGCTTATGTTGATTACTTGGATTTTTAGCAGCTCTTGACAGAGTTTTGTGATTCTCTGGTAATTACTTTGAGAAACATCCAGGCAGTCTCTCAAGCTGAATCCCTCCGGTTCTGAACGAAAAATGTCTAAATCAAAGTTTTTCAGATTATGTCAAAATTTAAGAATACGTCTTGTTCATTAGGGATAATTTCAAGCAGATGCTGCTTATAACGATGGAGAGGAACATGTCTGACAACTGCAATTTCCTTTTTACCTCAGATGTTATGGTTCTGTAATGGCTTTCTGTAAAATCATCTGACTTGTAGAGCAAACTTCTTTGAAACGGAAGGTACGAAAAGATGAAAAAAGCCCCAAGTGGGTTTATTTCTGATTTCAGTTATGTTGATCTTCATGAATAAATGTAGTATGTTACACCTCTGTCCCTGCTGGCTAAAATTGCATTGGGTTATATTTTAACCAGTGATGCTCACTGTTCAGTCTGTGGCATTAGTAGGCTTGTGTCTGCTGTTGTTTGAGAAAGCTTCTCCCAAATCCTTGGAATCTATGCTTATGGTTTATCTAAACATAGTCATCATCATCACTGCATCACTTAAAATACAGTATTGTCGGTTTTAATTGATTTGGATTTCAACCTTTTATTTGTCATGGAAATTTTGTGACCTTTGTTGTCATTATTAAGCAGATTGCTGTTGATTAACAGACCTGCATTTAGTAAGCAAATTTAACAGTTTGTTTGCGAAGATGAGTTGGAATTGCGGGAGCATGACATTGCTATGGAGCATGACGGCATGGCTACCTGGAGGGCCATCACTTCTTCCTCTCTGCCTCTCATCCCAGGGAGGGAAAACTAAGAGTGTATATTTTAGACCTCCCTGACAACAAAGAAACAGTCCTCAAAGCATCCACGCAGAAGTGATTGATTGTAGGATACGTAAGTTTTGGAAGAAGAACTTGGATTTTCACAGATAAATCTATCATAACCTGGTACTGACTGAGTGAAGTTCTCCAGCTTTTAAAACAGAGTTCTGTGAATTTCCAGGTAAAAGAAGCTCTGGCAATGTGGTTGACATTAACTGTCCAGCCGGGGACACTAGAAGTGTATGTGACTTCTGGTGGTTTGTGACTTCTCCTGCTGGGTACAGACCTTACCATGGGAACTCACAGGTGGGTGGCGTTTGGAGGCCGTACATTTCCTGGCCATCTCTGTTGAGGGACAAAATGTCCTGGTGGATGTCCATGAGGTGGGTCTTACAAAAGATTCCTGTGAATTTTTTGCTTCCCACTCCCAGCTTTCACTTCACTGGGCCTGTTGTTAGCCTGAAAGCTAAGGTGAAGCAGTGGAGGCTACTTGACTTTCCAGCATGTTTTAACCTCTTAAAGCAATATACTTTAGTGTGAAAGGCAAGACTGTAGTTGCAGGTAATAATGGACAAAATGGTGAATAAATACTTGCAATGGAATGTCTTTATGTCCAGCTGAGGTGTGTAATACTGCTTTAGAGTCTCAGTTGGAGTGGTCATTATGTATTTTCACAGAACGTTTTATTTTCCTTGGGGTTTTTTTTTTTTAAACATTGATTCTATTTGTGAAGTGATGTAAAGAAAGTGTAGTCCAACGTAATTACTAGTTGCTTTATCAATCCTGTGTTTAAGATGGCTGTCTTTTCTAGTCACAGAGCAGTACCTCTTCCTCCAAAAGTACGTTTATCTTTCTTTGGTATTATTAGTTCCAGGAACCCTATATAGTTTGGATAACTTGGTGGTTTTCTATTACACAATTTTCCTTTTCTTGACATTTCTTCTCTTTCTGTCCTCAGATAGAAGGCACTTCTCACAGAACAATGCAGAATTTTCTGGTTAAATGGGTTGCAAAGAAGAAATATATCTGTCTTATTTCCATTTTTATTGCACAAGGAATCTATTAATCTGGATTTTTTTATTGGTTTATAAAATAGAGTGAAGTTCAACAGCAAAGGACTGCTTTTCCCATTGTGTCTCTTGTTTTCATCTGAAAGTTGTTTCTCTGTTCAAATTTTCTTTTATATTACAGGGAAAACCTTACCTGCTATTTAATTTGCCTTTTTTTGTCTGCTTTCAAAGGAAGAGAATTTAATACATTTTAGAATTAGAACCAAGTCACGCAAATGGAACTGAGTAATCCTAAGAGAAGATTTGCTAAGTTGATTGTATTAATGTGACTATCACAAATTGCTAGGAGTTTCCAGACATTTAATTATTACCTCTAGCAGCCTA
This sequence comes from Chionis minor, assembly GCA_013398295.1. Lineage (NCBI taxonomy): Eukaryota > Metazoa > Chordata > Aves > Charadriiformes > Chionidae > Chionis > Chionis minor. The sequence continues at coordinate 223,779 of VZSF01010394.1, read as the reverse complement.
CTCTTTTGAGCTCTCTGAATAGTCTTCTGCTCTGCAAAGTGGCCGTAGCAGCTTCACTGCCCTGAGATGAAGCTCTGGGGCCCCCCAGAACTGGGAGATGATGCAATTACAATTTAAAAAGACTTACAGCAAGGATGACTGATGAAAGGTAGAAGTTTCTCAGAGCATTAGGAAAAAAGAAATAGCGTAAAAGAAAGTACACGTGCAAGAGAGACAGGTTCACTTTCTCATATGAATAAAGTGAGGATTACACCTGTCCTTAAGTTCTGTGGTGAGTGGAATCAAGGTTCCTGGTGCTGGGCTTGGACCTGCTTGCTTTCCGTCCTTTATTCTTTTTTCCTGCTCCTCTGTCTTTCTTCTGGCCCCTTTTGCTATGTGCAAACTCTTGTTTTTATGTGGAAAAAAACCTTTATCCTGATTCTTATGGAGTCTTGTCAGGTCCACGTGTGCTAACCAAAAGGGGCTTTTAAATTGCAATCTGTGTTTGGGACAGTACCAGCAGACAATAAAAGCCAACCCTGGATAGTTAGGTGAGTGGTATGTCTTCTTCCAGTGGGAACAAAAAGGAGGTTGCAGAGAGCCATTATCCTGGAAATTCTTTCCGGAGCAGGATCAATCAAGAGCTACCAGCTCTTCCCAGCTCTCTCTTGGTACTGGCTGTTGTCCACAGAAGGAGGCTATAGTATCATGCCTGGAAGGAGAATTGCGTGGTGATGCATTCCATTCTGGGTCCATCATAGGTATTGCCATTCCCGAGCTAACACAGAAAGTCTCCAATTAATTCAGAAGCACTTTAGACTGAGTGCTGAGGAAGCCCATCTACTCTTCTTTATTGCTAACACCTGCTGCCTGAGCCTGCCCTTATACGTGGTCGGGAAAACCCTTACTGTTTAACCCTTGCATCTTTGAATCTGACCTTCAGTTTCAGCCAAGTTGGTTGTCGGAGTCAGGAGATTGGGTGCAAGCTAGGAGCTCTGTGGTTTTGTTGTTGGGTTGTTTTGTTGTTGGTTTTTGGTCTGTTTTGTTTGCCCTTTGGATGTGAAGTCAGGCTTAGAGTTCTCTTCTAGGCATTTTTTTTTACAATTCTAATGGAGAGACAAGGGCAAATTTAATATAACTGTGGCAAATGATAATGAATGGAACAGCCTATTGAAGAGGAAGGTGCATTCTTGTTGAATTGCTCGGAAGATACAGACCTTTAGAAAGAATGGAGTGATGCTGGGGAGGAGACTATTATAGCTCTGTTCCTCACAAGTATGCCAGAAAGGAATTAGGGTTATGGAATATAGTGTATGAAGTTATCGTATGAGTCTCAGCAAGGTGAATGGCTCTGCTGACTAACCTAAATAGGTACAGCTAATGGCAATCAGCCCAGAGGAGCTTATTTTCAATTTGCAAATTTCAGAGTTACCATGTTAGGTGAGGAAAGGTTTGGGTAAAATAATCCTTGAGATAACAGGGACTGTCAGTGGAAAAGGGAGATCTGAAGTGTCTTGTTGTGTCATTTGAAGCAAAGCAATGTGCCCTTGCTGCAAAGAAGGCTGATGGTATCCTGGGCTTCAGCAAAACATCGCCAGCAGGTCCAGGGAGGTGATCCTTCTCCTGTGTTCAGCCCTGGAATGCTGTGTCCAATTCTGGGCTTCCCAGTACAAGAGAGATATGGACATACTGGAGGGAGTCCAGTTAAGGGTGAAGAAGCTGATGAAGGGACTGGAGTATCTCACATGTGAGAAGAGGCTGCGAGAGCTGGGACTGTTCAGCCTGGAGAAGAGAAGGCTCAGGGAGATCTTATCAACATATATAAGTACCTGAAGGGAGGGTACAAAGAGGACAGAGCCAGGCTCTTTTCAGACATACCCAGTTACAGGACCAGAGCCAGTGGACACAAAGCGAAACACAGGAGGATCCCTCAGAACATCAGGAAACGCTTTTTTCCTGTGCGGGTGACTGAGCACTGGCACAGGTTGTCCAGGGAAGTTGTGGAGCTTCCATCTTTGGAGATATTCAAAAGCTGCCTGGACATGATTTTGGGCAGCTTGCTCTAGGTGGCCCTGCTTGAGTAGGGGTGTTGGGCCAGATGACTTCCAGAGGACCCTTCTAACCTCGACCATTCTATCATTCTGTGATTTTTGTGAGAGTAGAGTTATTTTCTCTTCAGATGAAATTGGTAGAAATGTCCTTTTCTTTTCTTTTTTTTTTTTTTTTCTCCCTCTTTTTTTCTGAGTGGGGAAAAAATGCAGTATCTTGGAGCTTTTGTTACTGAAGTGGTTAACAGGAAATAGAACCAGTTTATGCAGAGTAAAATGCAATCAAAATGGCCAGAAAGTAGTGAATAACGAGTGCTCGGTGACAGGAATAGTAGCAGCTCTTGACCGAAATAATGATTATAGCAGCAGTTTTTGTTCTGCCTAACAGCTCCTGGGAAAGGGAGACCTTAAGTGGGTGCAAGGACACAGGAACGTGCAGTAGACGGGGGAGTCTTCACAGCAGTAGATAATTTAAAATCTTCCTGCTGTGATATCTATAACTAGCCCTGGAATGGATTATCCATCTGGGGATACATCATTAACTCATGAGAAGCATGAGATACTTAAGACTATATAACTATTCTAGTTTGGTTTGAATTAAGGTAAGAAGCCTTTGTGAAGGCTGGAGATGGTTAAGCATGAGACATAGTTGTCTCAGACTCCAAGGGGAGTCTGGAAACGGGATTGTTAAAAGTGGATGCTGGGCATAGAGGTGGCAGCAGTACTGGTAGAAATTCAGCTGAAAGTGTTCCTGGACAACAGACCACAAGCAGACTCCAGACCTTAAGGCATTTCACTTGTAGAACAGGGGATTGACCTGTTCATTGAGACCCTCTCATCTGCTTTTTTTCCACAGCGAAGCTGAACCATCTCTTTCCCATATGGTTGCTGGAAGCAAGTTCAAAGATACCTTCTCATTAGGAAGGGCAAGATTTTCTGGCAGAAAAGGAAGGGTCCATAATTTGCTTTACCTTTGGTAAGGAGAGCGAGAAGTTTAGAAGCTATCCCTGCCATAACCTGGTCATGCTTTTGTTCCTACCTCAGAAATCAGGGGAGGAGAGAGGAGCCTGCAAGCTGGGTAACAAGGAGGTAACAGAGCGCTGGAGCAGGCTGCCCAGAGAGGTTTTGGAGTCTCCTTCTCTGGAGACATTCAAAACCCTCCTGGGTGCCATCCTGTGCAACCTGCTCTAGGTGAGCCTGCTCTGGCAGAACTAGATGATCTCCAAAGGTCCCTTCCAACCCCTACCATTCTGTGATGTCGCCCAGCATAGCAGAAGGAATTTGGGCTCTACAGTTGACAAACTCCAGGCATGCGTTTCTTCAAGAACAGCTTAATCTCAGGGCTGTGTGAGAGCAACAACTTGTAGCTGTGGACAGAGACCTGGTAGATAAAATCCTGAGGCAGGTTGAGAGGTGTTGAGGCAGGCAGTTTGTCCATCTGTATGTACTTAAAACTTGAGAGGGCAGCCTTTTTTTGGACATACAGAATTATTTGGGCTCTGTCAAAAGGGGGAGTTGGTGAACTCTAAACCCACTTGTGGATTACACTTCTTTTCAACTACTTGCTTTTGTAAGCTTTTAATAAATATCACGAGGAATAATTCCTGGTCTGTGAAGCTGCATATCGTACTTGTATGTTGCAGTATAACTTTAGATACCCTCAAGATATTCCCTGTTAAACAACGTCGCTTGTTTAAACATAGAAGAGAAAGCATATGCTCCAATTCTATCTGAGACGATGGAGAGAAGTCTCTGAGGTAGAGATATATATAATAGGGTATATGGCTGTTAAAAAATCCAGGACAATATCTAGAATTGCTAGATAACATAAAGAGGCACAATTGATAGTGGGGAGAATATAGATGGGTAAATACTTACAAGTTTCAAAAGTACATCTAGGAAAGAAAAAAGTTTTCAAAAAGGAGTGTGTCTCATGTACAGACTTTCTCCTGTTTAGGCAAGGACTCCTGTATTTATCTTCCGCCTGTTCTGGTCTTTATTCTGTATTCCATTTGTCAGAGAGGACTTAATTCTTTATGAGCTGTCCCAAAAGCTGTCCTTGCTTGTGGCTACTCACCCCTATGTTTTTTCTGCTTGTGTTGGAATTTAGAAGAAATTAAGAAGCTTTTTTTTGTTGTTGTGTTGGTGTTTGGATGTTTTGTTGTTTTGGTTTTGTTTTTTTTTTTTTTTAAAGAAAGATCCACTTAGCTGAGAAATGCTTAAGGTAGGAGCTTTCGGGCTAGGAGAAGGCTCCAATTCAGTATTTGTGTATATATTTTCTCTTTGCTGTTGATCTGAAGTGAAGGGCAATTCAGTATGCTTTGCCTGGCTCTGCAAGGTCAGGTCCTTTCTCATTCTTGCTTGTTACCTATCTTGTTTGGTATAGGCTTGCTACCTATACCTAAGGACGAGGATGAGGATGATCAGAGAAAGCAAGGCAGGAACCATGCTGCTGGCTACGGGCTCTTGCCCGCAGCCTTTGACCGTGACCCGTGAGTGATACCCTTGTGCAGGGCTCTCTGTGGCTCAGTTGCAAAATAACCTTCCCAGACCAAGACCCACGCAGAACCTCCGTCTGGTTTGAAAAGTTCAACAGGGTTATTTGTGTGAGAAGCTGATTTTAATTGCATAATAACTTGAACATGGGCATGGTGATTTCTATGACACTGGGTCATTAACTGAATGCAACAACAAATTAGTATAAATTGGCTATGAATACATGTAGGCTGGAAATTGGGAGTTACCTAATTTAGGTTTGAAACAGCCCAGCAATATACTGTTCTCAAGTTCATTCTGACCCCTGTGGAATTTGCTGAGAACTACCACAGACCCCTAGACGTCACGAAGGCTAAGTATAACACTTAATCATGACTCTAGGGCTTAACACTAGGGTCTATTGTGCCTTTCCTGCCTTAGGAGTCATCTCAGCCATTCTCCCTCCCTAGCGGCAACTTTCAGCTTCAAGGTCAGCACAATTCAGTAAAACACCTGGCTGTTTGATCTCTATCTGTCATCAACATTCAGCTGAACCCCTAGACTAATCATACTTGAAACACCTGCTAACCTTGGATGAAGTCATCAGGAACCATAGCCTTGTTTCTGCCAGCACCTTCTTTCATCCTAGCCACGTTGGTCTTGGAGGACCTAGCCTTTTTTTACTCTCAGTGGCCCGAGTCCTAATCCCAGTTTTACTTGATTCTAGATAGATTTCTGGCTAGAACATCTCTCTTATACAGGCTCCTGACTACTCCCTGGTCTAGACTTATGAGTGCAGGAAGTTTAGCTTTCCCCTTGCTGGTCCAAACATTAATCATAGCCACAATCTTGACCGTAATCTGAATATCCTAATTTTGTAATCTTTATATCCTAATTCTGCAATTCTCTGAAGAACCTTGCATAAGGCATTTATGTTACCCTCTTTCTATCTGGGTTATCCTTGAATGTTGTAGCAGGTTCCTAGTAGTTACAACTACTATGACCAGGCAGACTGTTCTGTCCCGGAGCTAGTTGTCCCGTTGGTGCTGTAAGTCATTTTAGCTCTGTGTGCTGTGGATGATTCACTAGGAAATTTAATTCTTCTACTCCAGCCTTATCAAAGCCTAACTTTGCAGACCAACAGTCTCATGTTTTCTTGGCTAGGATTAAGGCAAAACCCATCAATATGCCATTCAGGTCTTCTCTGTTCTCTGATGTGTATATCCCACAAACAAATAACAGATCTGCAGTTCCTCCTATCCCAAACCATTAATGAGTTTCTGCTTAAGGCAAGAATTAAAGCCATAGTCCAGCAAACGTGGTCTGCCTCAGAAATAACCAAAAATCATTACTTTTTACCAGCTCTGACCCTTATACTACTTCTACGGCCAATGTAGGATACTACAACAAATAGTCAACATTAAAGCTAGTTTTCCAGACTCTTCTGTCTTGAGACCTGGACAGCCCTACCCCTGTACTTACCTGGGCATCCCTACCTGCCCCAGGATCAACTGCAAGTCAACATCTCTATGACAGCAGGTCTTGCATTGTCCATTGTTAGTCTTCAAAAATTTGTCAATAATTCTCCCTTCCCGCTCTTTTTGCCCCCGTCTTGTTTCTTTCCCCCAGCCTTAACCTCCCTCTACAAAATCCAAACTTATTCTCTTTTACATTAGTGTATCATGTCTTCTAAACCTGTAACTGAAAGAATCAACAAATGCATAAATAAAGGACATCCTGTTACACAGTGTATGTGGAGTTCAAACAAACTTTTGACTTGATTATTAACTGAAAGCTCTTTCAAAAAACTAAGGTGCTATGAGATAACATGGAAGTTGCTTTTTGGGAAAGGTTAGAAGATTAGGAAGGAAAGAACAGGAATAATCAATTTTCCAAAGGGGAAATATCACTAATAAAGTGTTACCAAATCGATCAGTATTTTTCAACATAGCCATAAATAGTCTGGAAAAAAAGGAGTGATTAGTGAGATAATTTAGTCTATTATCATAATTTAGATGATGAATTATTTAAGGTAGTTATAACCATGAAGGTATAGGGAGAAGAAAAATGGATACTGGCTCCTCTGGCTGCACTGAAGGAGGAATGATGAGACAAGCATATCTAGTGAGATAATGAGGAAAGATCAACAAGAAAGGAATCAAGGGGATGTGTGAAATGTTTAAAGCTCAGTACGCCAGCTCTGATTAGGATAGGTGAATGGAAACCATTTGAAAAAAGACACAGGACCGTGAACACAGGAAGGTGGGCAGCAGAAGTAAACCTATAGAATATAGGAAAAGAAAAAGTGTGTAGGAGGAGACCTAGCAAGTGACTTAGAATAAGATTTTGTGGTGGGAACAATAATGGGAGGGATGGGTTTGAGAAAGAGAGGTGTGGACCCTCTCTTCAACAATCACTGTGTGGTGTGTCAATGTGAGACAGTCAGCGGCATTTGACTTCAGAGCTATGGATCAGTCTCCAGACCTCTTTTCTCCACAGCAATGTAGGCTTCACCTTTGTATGTATGTTTACACGTGCACACAATTTACAGCCCCTAAAAAAGATAGGTGTATATGTATACCTTTTTTGTTTTCATTTGGTTTTGATTTTGTCTTTAACATAGGGGAAGGTGTGAGTCATCTCTGCAGGGTGAAGAAAGGGGGAAATGCAGCTATTACATGAAGAGTAGGAAAGAACTAGTCCAACTGAGGCCCTCGCTCCCTCCTGGGATCATGGTGGCCTGGAAGTTTGATCTACTCAGAATGCTAGGCTAGAGGGCACGTGACCTCTGACTAGTCCTGGGATAGACAGGAACCAGTGTTATATCTTATTGGCAGGGTTGGGATTAAGTTTAGGAATACCAGAATCTGAAGAGCTTGATTTATTGGTGGATTCTGCGAGCCTTGCAGGTTTAGGATGGAGTTGTGTTCTGGTAAGGCAGAGTTAACTCTGGGATGTTGTTTTAAGATTAGGGTTAGGTTTGGGATGGGAACAATATAGCATAAAAACTCTTATCTGCTGAAATACTGGGGTATCCTTAAGGGCAGGGGGACATTAAAGAGATGGGTCAGCTGAAAGCAAATAGGAAAATGAAGTTCATTTTTTTTAGATTTGCATATGTCACTTCAGCTCAATTTACCTATTTCCTCAAAACCAAATTACCACTATAATTTAAGTGTACTTTCCAATTAACAGCCTCTGTGCCTTCAACCAACCATCTGCAAATGTAGACACAGAGGCGATACTCAACACCCCCCCCCAACACACACTGAGTCTTACTGTTTGTACAATGGAGGCTCTAGAATAACATTTGTTCTGAAAAGAATAAAAAATAAGTGTTTCCTGCAGCATTTGGGCAAGAGAAAAATGCAGACAAGTTTGAAAGGATGAAATAGAAGACTGAATAAAATCCATCTGGAGACTGAGAAAGAGCTCAGGTAGCTCACTCCAGGGACAGATTTTGCCTGTTCTGCAATACATGATGACTTTTCTACCTGTAGTTTGCCTCCTCTGAGATAAAGAACTGTGCAAATTTTTTTCCCCCCATGATGAGTAGTGTATATAGGATGGTTACATTTCATCATACTATGAGATTCCACATCGTTGTAATTTGATTCTGTTGTAGTTTGTTTTTTAATCACATCCCTTTAGCTTTTCTAAATCAATATCCAATCACTGTTCCTTCAGGGGAAAAATTTGCAATTCATTAAGGCTTGCCTGAAAGAAGAGTATGAGTTTTGTCTCAATAATGTGCATGCCAAAGTTCACTGAATCATTTAAATCTTTTTCATTTTTTCCACTTCTCATGTGATGGAAATATAATTTTGGAGTTGACAGAGAACAAGGTAGCAGGACACAACCAGAAAACCCATTTATAAAACATATTTTACAGGGCTTCCTATCTCAACAAAGTATTTCCCCATTCTTCAGAAGGTTAATCTTCCTGGTGTTAACTTAGCGATCACCAGCACATGCTTTTAATCGTGAACTGAACTTGTCTCTTTCAGTTCTTGTATAACAGAATCTTTCAATATTCTGAAGTGTCACAACTGTTAAAATAGCAATGTTTAAGTTTCTCACCATCCGTTTCCTGTGCATAAACTGATGTCTTCAGCTGTCTAATGGGAGAAGGATTTTTCCTTCCCTTCTGTTGAGAAGATGGAGCCAGTCTCTTTTACCATCCACAGGTAAAGGATGGGGGGTAATGAACACAAGCTGCCTCAGGGAACACCTTAATTGGACATTATGAAAAAAAATCACAGTAAAGGCAATCAGATATTGGAACAGGTTGCCTCAAGAAGTTGTGGAAGATGCTTGAAAATACTCTGGACTAAATTGGATAAAGCCCTGAGCTACCTTGTCTAATAGCAAAGCTTCCCCTGTTGCATGGTCAGACCAGATGACCTCTGGAGCCTTTCAACTGAAATTAGTATATGGTTCTAAAACACCAAGAAATAATCAAGATGCCTGTGCTGACTGAGACCCATCTTTCTCAGGCTGTACTGCCACTATTTCAGTCAGCAAATTAACTGAAAAAATGTGCAACATTTTTCTAAATCTAGGGCTGTTACCTGTTGCATAATAAGGCTGTCTAAGTTGGTGTAAGTCATCCCTATCTCCTCAGCCGTTGCCAGTAATGTGCAAATAAATGAGTTTGTCCTACCACATCTGTTTTTTGCAACTATGTGGTGAGGGAACTGATAAATATGGTAATTTTTTTTTCAGCTGTGTGAATCTAGGTTGTTACTGTCACATATTGGTAGGAATGAATAGGAAAGATTCAGCTTGAGACTAGTTAAAAGCCACATCCTTCAGTCTATGAAAATACTAAAGAATTCACTAGTCGTCTTGCCATATTTTGCCTCTGCTGTTGAAGTCACCTTTCTCATGGTAAATTTTGATCTAGCATTGGAACCCAACTTAGCAACAGAGCTGATTCAGATCTTTTTGTCATTTTCTGCAAAATTTAGTTCAGCCTTCTAAAAGGCAAGAAAAATAAGGAGATTTCAGGCTTTGAATGTGACATTTGAGGCTATTTCACATATATGTTTCCATATATAAAATTGCAAGGCTTCAGGGATTAGTCCAATGAAATATAAAATTATCTGTTGGTATACATTTCCATTTAACTCTAAGAATAATTGGAAAAATGAAGAAGCTAGGCAGAAATAATGCAATAATGAAGTTATCACTTTACACTGCGAATTCTTGAAGCATAAGCTAATGTATAAGCAATTATAACTTTCAGGGAGAGGAAATAGAGCACCCTAGGCTCTGTTGCCCTTGTCTGGTTTTTGGGATTTGACAATGTGGAGAAGCTGTAGAAAGAAAACCTTGTAAGCTGAGTCCATGTCTATATTTTCAGTTTTATATGAGGTATTTGCTAATGGCAAAATGTCCTTGAGGTTAGGGAGAGTTTTTTTGGCACAGCCGAGTTTCAGCATTCCAACTTTATTACGATTTGCTTTTTGCAATTAATAATAAAGCAGGTTAGGAAGAAACAAAGGAAAGCAACTAGACTAGGGAGGCCAAGTTATTAACCCAGTGTTATTTCCCCCCTTATAAGCAACAAATACAGTCTAAGGCGCACAGGTACCATTAAGTTTATCGCATAGACCATCTCTTATTTCTTTCTACTACGGATTTGGTCTCATATAACCTCCTTGATTTCAAATGATTTAAAAATGCAAAACCTGCAGGAAAGTTGTGCTGGCATGATCAGAGAATGGACAGCCAATCTTTCCAGAATAAGTTAAAAGAACCAGGCTTGTTTCATCTAGCAAGAGAAGGTCTGATAGTAGAAACTCATCCAGGATAAATGCTAGGAAAAAATAGTTAAAGGAGAATGGTAGAAGAGGAGCCAGAATTATTCATTTTTCCATGGGTAAAATCAGTTTAGAAACTAGAAGAAGGTTACTAACCTTCAGAAAGCTGTAGGCTTTGGATGCATTTACTAACGGTGAAATAACTTGATTGACTCCATTAGGAGACACTGGCCTTGATCCAAGAGGTCCTTCTAATCCATATCCAAGGGAAACACAGAAGGATATGGAGCAGTGTGTGACGTTTCTTACCTCTCTCCAGAATCTTTTGCCGTTTAAAGAAGTTTCAGTCTATATGAGAGATTTTTCTCCTGCCTTTGATACGCTGATGGTTATTTGTTTTAGGGGGGATGTGATTTAAGCAGTAAAGTACCATTCACTACAGGTGATACAAAATGCAAAACTGGATTTTGTTTTGGCAGAAAGCTTTTCATTATGTTCATTTGCCTAAATGAGTCATCTCTAGGTCTAAGATAATTTCTTTTTATTTTTTCTGAAAATTTCAAATTACTTAAAAAGTATTTTTATATCACAGAGAGAATTCTATTTTTCATTCTCATTGAGACTGAGCTTGTATAAGTTTCTAAGCTTATAGGGTTTTTTTATTATCCTCTTTTTCCTCTTGCCTCCTTGCCCTTTAATAGGAAAATATGTTTTCCACTGACATATTAGTAGAATGACTTCTTACTATTTTTAAGCTGGTTTTGCATAGGTCATATCACTGTTTGTCTTATAGTAGTTTTTCTTGGTGCGTGGCTTCCGCTTTTTTGGATTGATTTCTTTGTCTCCTGGGATGCAAATGTGCCTTTGTGATCTTTGGGTTGAAAATCTGCCATGAATTTGGGCTTTCATCTTCTTTCTAGTCATTAATTAAGCATATTGACATATTGTTAGTAAGGATGATAGCTTCCTGTGGAATAGCTGGCAACACCACTGATTCTGCTGTTATATTTATGTATGAGATATCACAGTAGACGGAATCATCACTTTATTCACTGAAATCTTTGTAAATTAGGAAGAATCAATCTCTTTCCATGCAGAGAAACTGTATAGTTTTAGTTCAAAGAGATGTTCAGAAGTAGGTAGAGGTGACTGATCTCAAAAGTTTGAGGAAAATCACAAGGTGAACTTGGTATGTTTTTAAAGGGCTTCAGGAGTAAATGAAACACATCAGGGCAGATTCTCAGCTGGTGTAAATTAGCATCACTCCACTGAAGTGATTATAGCAAAAGCAGTTTAACCAACTGACAGTCCCTCAGGTTATGCATTTCTTTCTTGTTTTGTTGCTGCATTTGAAATGAGAGAACTCCAAGTGAACTGTTTGACCAAATTATTCTGTTGGGGGTCAGAGCAGGTCATGAATAAAACAAGAGTACAGATCAACTCTGAGCTCTTTCTACATGAGTTATACCTTAATCATGGCCTCGTGCACTCCCAGAACTCAATTCCCTGCAGCCTCTCTCTTGCTCCTGCCTGACCCTGAACTGGAATTAAATTGTTATCCGAATCACTGTAGCCTATATTGTATTACTGTGTACAGCAAATAAAAGTTGGAAACTCGGCATATTCAAGACTAGGAATCATCTCATCTACCTTAAAGCACTTTCAAAGAGAAATTCATCCAGTTAAAACAACCAGCGTCTCTGAAATGCTCCGACTAACAGGACTGCAATCTAATATTAATAAATAGATGAAGTATTAAGACAATATATGATGTAATCATTCAGTCTGCAAGTGAGTTAGCTCCTATTAACAGTCCTGATCAGTTTTCCCAGTAGGGAATGCTGTGCTTTGTCAGATGATTGACATCCTTGGTGTTCAACCCAACATTGTGGGTTTTGTGGCGTACTTAAAGAGGTTTTAAAAAAAAGAAAAAGCAAAATTATTGTTCTCTTTGCTGTCTGAAAAACATTTGAAAAACAATGCTGCAACCTTCCACTCAAATTTAAACCTTAATGATATGAAGTCTGGCAAAACTGTTCTATTTGCCAAGAGTGGTGGGTTTGGGATAAATAAAATAAACTTCTGGAAACATTTTTTCAAAGCAAGTTTATACTTCAATGATTATTTTCCTGTAAATACTTTATAAAACTTAAATACCTACCTGAATTAGGCCTGTGTTTCTTCCACTTAGTGCAAGAAATATTTCAGTGTGAATTGTTTCCTGTTTTTGCAGCAGGCAGAGAGTCTGAATCCTACGTGTGTGGTGAAATACTTCCTTCTGGTAATCACATTTTGGAGGGGCAGGACATCTCTGTGTACACACCCCACAAGAGGTAAAACCAAACTATCATTCAGGGACATGTCACAATACGATTTCACCAGGTGCTGCTGAGTTTCAGAAAGAAAGATGTTGAAATGCCAGGTTGGTCCTTAAAGGACCAAACCAGTCTGTGGTACATCTCCCTTCCTTGATCTCCACCCACATGACAGGTGTGTTCTGTAGCTCAATGAAGTTGAGGGGTTTTGATATTTCATCCACGGTTCAATGATGGTTTCTGCCCCAGGGCTACAGAGTCTATGTGTGTATGCACACTCATTTCCTGCTGGCTCTGATAGCAGAGCAAGGCTGCCCTGGTTCCCCTCCTCCTCAGAGAGAGAGGTCACTCTTTAAAACTAATCAGACACTCCTTACAGTAAGACTAATTTAAAAATGAACTACTCAATGTGCTCATATCTCTCCTTTAAATAATGCATATATTTACCTTAATTTCTGTTTTAAATACTCTTCTATTAGAGTATAATCTTCCATTAGAAGATTTGCATCTATATCGGAGTTCTCTTCTATTAGAGTAACAGTGGGAACCTATGCAGCATCACCTTCCATTAATACTTATTAATTATTCTGTAAATTAAAGCTATATGCAGGACTGTTTTTGCATACATGTGCTGAGAATACGATAAGAAATAGAAAGTTCATGTCATACAATGTATACAATAAATTAGTACAATGAAACAAGGCTTTCTTTTTTTCCCACATAAATTACTTTCTTGTATTTTCTTGGGGTCTGGTTTAGTTTGGAAGAGATTAATTATATAAGTATGATTTTTTTAATGTATTCTAGTTTAATATTAGTAAATTGATACAGTGTTAAAACAACATAAGATGCAACCATTCATTTTGCCCGAGTTAGATTTTGGTTTGCATCAGTGAAAGAAAAGTTTCTTTTTTTCCTTCCTCTGCAATTATACTGATTATACCATTTCTTATTTTTCCTGTATTGTGAGCATTTAAACAGTGAACAGCTTGTTTCAACTTTTAAAAATTCAAGGCTTAATGAAATATTTTAATACAATCAGCTCTAGCTCCCGCTAAATGGAAGAAAATGAAAGTGCAGAACAAACCCATATTTTTCCTTTGACTTCTTAGTAATTAGTCTTTGCCGCCTTTTTGAAGTGCCAATGTTCTGCTGCTTTGCTCTTAGAATTTAACAACATTTTCAATGCTTTACAAAAACTTGCAAGCGATTGAGCCAGGCCTTGTTTTTTCACAATTTGTGCATTTTAGAAATATAGCATTCAGGAATAATTTCATATGCTTTTCTACTTTGTAAACTGTGCAATTTAAATTGCAACAACAGAGGATTACTTCTGTTGCCACTTGAATGTACTTGTATGTACTTGTATGTACTTTACGTTGAAGTCAAGAGGATGTCTACATGAGGACTGAACATTGTGTGATGTACACTAGTGGAAGGGTTTATATTCTAGTGAAGGATTTATATTCTGAAGTGACTAAAGAACTTGGAGGTCAAGCTGAAATCTCTGGAATTACAGAAGAAATGGGGAGAAAAAAAAAAAGCTAGCTTGATGCTACTGCACGGGCTATTTTATGAAAATAGCATGCTTCCAAATGCATAAAAACAAACATTCTCAAATTCTTTGACCTAATTTGTCCTTGGATATTTAGTCATTGCCTCCTGCCCCCTCCCAAAGTCAGTATGAAACAAAATCAAAGTTGAGTGGGAACAGATTGAGCAATCAGAAGTGTCCAATTTGCTTTGTGATGAAATATCCTCATAGGAGTGCTCTTCCCTTGGGCTGTGAACACTGTCAATTTACCTGCTAATGTCAGCTGATTGATGGGGTCTCTTGGTGTCTCTTGTGGAGATCTCCCTTGTTGCTAGAGTTCTCTCTTGTGGCTTAGGACCTCGACTTAGGCTTCATAAAGTGTGCCAACAAAAGAATGCGTACCAGCTGATCCATGCTTGAATCAGTGCTGATCAATGTTAGCGTTAGTCCACAGGCACTTCTAACAAAAAAGGTCTATCTTCTGTGCTGCTGTTCTGGGTCATTATAGTTAATGGCCTTTACTGAGAAATGCAGCAGGAGTACCTGAGAAAAGAGGTGAGGACTCAGGTGAATCGGAGGAGAACTGGCTGGCTGTTCTTTCAAAGTTCACTGGTATTTATGTAGTTATACACATATGCAGTCTGGATCCAACTGCCTTGAATGTATTTATTTTAAAAACTCTCCTGTACAGCTGGATTTCCATCCTTCATCAGAGGGAGCAGGTTCTGGCCTAACCCTATGGTAGATCACTCAATGCTTTGCTTCACCCCTTGGTAGAACAGGGACTTGAACTTGGGTCTCACAAATGCAAAGACATGCTTGAACCGACGAGCTTGCTCCTGGACAGACTCACAGCTTTAAAGTAAATCAGGGGGTTTGTTTCCTTTCTTTTTTTTTTTTTTAAGCTGGTTTCTCCATGTGCTGGACAATTCCCTGCATGATTTGGAACAACGTGTGTTATTGTTCCAGATGGATTGACTCCCCAGGGAGTTCATCTGCACAGCAAGCGTCAATGTACTTTGCTCTAAGTTGGAGGCCAGAGGCATTGCACAAATCGCTATAATAACTCTATCCCACTGGAGGGCTCCCCAGCACTTGAAGTAATCCTCTTTTTTAACAGCTATCTCAGTTTTAGGGCTGTCTCTTGCCTGCAGTGCAATGCAGAGCTGCTCCCTTGCAGCAGCAAAAATGGGTTTAGAGATGTGGAGGGTGCAAGACTCATTCCTGCGCTCCCCTGTATGTATTTTTAATGACTGCTCTCAATACTGTTATCAAGCAAAGGATGTGTAAATACAACTCAGAATTTACTGTTGCTCATTATATTTTGAATTTTGTGTTGATTTCTGAATAAGGTTGGCTAAATAGCTTCACTGCTGCTTAACTGATTACAGCTTTAGAAAGGTAACAGCAATTATTCTGGAATTGTTCCCTTTATTGTACTTCAAATTTTAATAGATGCCTTCAGTACAATCCAACTACTTTGAATGGCTCTAAAGGGAAACTGACTACACTTGAAATTGGCTGCTTTGCTCTTTCTCAGTCATGTTGCTTTTAATTTCATTTAGAGTTAAAATAAAATCATTGCTCAATTTAATTCACGAACAGTTTTAAGCTTCTTTTGAGATTTCAGGTGGTTATTGCGTCTTGAGAAGTCAAGTGCTTTAGAAGGGTACTCTGACGAGAAAGCTCAAGTGATTTTTCAGGAAAACGTATGAAGGCAACTTAGTGGGCTGGTTTGTGTGTAGCAATGGAATAGCTTTCCACAGCACTCCATTTCATCTGAAACAAGGTACATGTGGCAGAATACGTTGGAAAATTTCAGTAATTGTAAATGAACTTTTGTGACTATTGTAATTTTTCAGATGCTCTTAAAAACATTAATCCTTGGCAATTTCTGTATTTCCTTAGAAATATATTATTCTATTTTTAGCCTGGATTTTATACTGGCTTACCTTGTAATTTAGATAACATAACTTTTGAATTCATGGTTTTATTTTTTTTTTCTGGATCACTTGCATAGTGTTTCAAAAGCCTCATATTTTAAGTTGGATGCAAATATCAATCTCTTCAAGAGTGTCCCTTTACTTGGCATAGCATGCTAGGTCGTCTTTGGTCTTGTCTTTAAGATAGCAATAATCACCTGAGCCCAGAACGTTCTTGCTGTCAGCTGATGGAAAAGGACTTCTATGGGGCTGTTGACTCTAAATCATGATTCTTTCCTATAGAAATTCACTACTATGGTTTGCCTGTAGGAATCCAGAAGTAAGGTTTCAAATGCATCTTTTTAACCACACTGAGTTTCTTGTAAACCACCAATGGTATATCTTTCTTCTTGTTACCCAAAGCAACTTTCTGCAGCCTTTCCCTCTCCCCAACCTACTGCGAATGTTGAGGCTTATTCTGGAATTTAAGAAGAATTATCTTTTTTAAATTCATTGTGTGCAACTTCAAAGGGGCTTTAAACCATAATTAAAAAAAAAAAAATCTCCACTGTACCAGTAGTTGTTCAGCTGTGAGGAAAATTGTCATTACTGGTGAAACTTCCCCATTCAGCCAAGTTCTTAGCCAAGAGATATTTTGTGAGTTTATATGAATGAATTTTTGTTCATCCTTCTTAATGTTCTACTGATGTTATTTACTTCCAACTTGCCCTGACATAGGAAAATAGGCACAGCGAAGCTATCAAAATGTTTAATGTTCTTCACTTAGAGGCAGCAATGCAGAGAACATTTCCTAATTATTCTGAGTATGGAGATACTAAGATTATGTATTAAATAGAAGGAAACTGTAGCACAGTGGCTTGTCTGATGAGTATCATCTGAGGAGGTTGGAGCACGTTTTTTGGTTTGTGTACCCTATGTGCTTCGTAATTTCTATTTCATCCTAATAGGCCACTAGAAATGCAACAGCTCATGTTGACCCTTTACAAAGTAGGAAAAGAGTACTTGAGTGGTCTGGAAACCCTGTTAAAATTCACATGGCAATAAAAGTATCAGGATTCCTTCCCATTAGAGACGTTGTAGTGTCAGTGAAGTGTAACATACAAAACAATAATGAACAGGCTGTACGGTTTATAGTTTCTGAGCTGCACAAAATGTTAGCTCTATAAATATATTTTAAAAGACTCACCAGCAGATATATAAACATAATTGCAAATTCTTCAGTGGTGTAGACACATAAATGGAGGAATTTTGCTGAGGCAATTATACTGTCTCCTGCTACTGTGCCAAAAATATTAGCATGATACATGAGACCTCCCACTGTTTGCAAATCTCTGCAGTAACCAGAGATTTAAGGTTTAGAACTTGGAGGTGAGCTAAAAAGATATGGTAAATAACTGCACAGGTTTCAAATCTAACAGGATGACTGTGATGCTCTAATGCTGCTGTGCTTGTCCAAGAGGATTTGCCACTCTCTATAAAAGCTTTGGGATGGCTTGTCTTTGTGGGTATTGTAGGAATGGACCATAATTAAAACAATCAGGCAAATAGTTGTTAATGTGCTTACAGACTAAGGACTTGGGAAAAACATGTGCTTTCCAAAACTTGAATGGTTCTGTGCATCCCCTCGAGAGTTGATGTCACTTAATTCACAGAGTAACATCAGGGGAAAAAAAAAAATGACTTTTCTTGTTAGAAGCTAGTCTTGCTTCATCTTTTATTTTCTCTAACATGATGAATTTGTTGCCTGTTGTTTCCAAACATCTTATGACACCTCAAGGCAGGAAGAAGTGCTTTGACACCATTTTATAGAAGGACAGTAGAACACCTTCTCTGGGGTCAGAGAGGCACTGAACAGCACAGCCAGAAACTGAACCTGGCGTCCTCACTTCCAGCCCCATGTTACATCCTTTTCCCTGCTGGTAAGCTGAGAGTACTGTGGATTTGACTAAGTAAAGAAATCTTGGTAAGCTACGTAAATCCAAATATCTGTGACTTTTAAGTTTTTCTGAATTTCTCTAAATTTTCTAAATTTCTCTGAAATTAAGAGCATATTCAGAAACGTGCACTATGTTTTGAAGCTATTTGTGCTTTATGTATCCTAGTCTCTCACTTTTTGTTTTTGAATAAACTTGATTCAAATGTTGATTACGTGAATCAACATTTCCATATTCTCTAGATATAAATCAGATGATGAGTTTTGGAAGAGTTTCTTTGAAAAAGTGAAGATGTAAATTTTCTTTGAAATTTTTCTTCAATGGTCATTAAAAACGAAGCAAACCATACATCTAATATTTCCTCTCCTACTGTAAAAAGCTGGTCTATGTGCAGGAAAAAAATCATGGCTCTTCTAATCTGTCTGTTCCTCTTACTTCAACCTCACACCTCAATGATACATCTCCTCTTTTTTTTTCTAATTCATTTTGTCTTTATCAGATAGTTTAGTATACATCTTTTAATGAGAGAATTAAGTTTAAAAACGTAGAGAATTATTATCTTCAGATACACCTAGGTGATACTTAAATAACACTCCTCTCTTTTTTTTCCGGAGGTGCTTTGTAGGAGTTTCTGATTTCATACAAATCAGTTATGACATGTGAACTGAAGTGTGACCATATGCAAAGCTTTTTGTGGGTAAAGCTCTGTACAGCTTAGGACCATCCATTTAACCTAGATCGTTGCTACTTTGGAAGACCTGGAAACAGGTTCTTAGAGGTGGTCAAAGTGTGCTTTCAGGTATGTAACTGAGTCCGAACTATGTGCGCAGACAGAGTCTTATCATGCGGATGTAGATGTTGAAGTACTCTTGCTCCTACCCTGTAATTCTGAGTTGAGGATGAGTGTGAAAAGGCATGTGGAAAAGCTCTGCCTTCAGTTTATCTTGTTCACCAGCATTTTAACACTTAGTAGGTTCTGGTACTGTAAAAATCAAGTTAAAGATTTCTGTTCTTATTAACATTTCATTTTATAAGACATGCTTGCTTCTCCATTTATTTTTGACATTGTTAAAGAAGAGAGTTGGTCCAGCTGTGAATTTATCAGCTGTAAACAATGTTATTTGCCTTTGGCCAAACTTTAGTCTCCTAGTGTTTTCACTCTGCCTGGAGTGAATCTCTGTGACCAACAAATCCCTGAAAATAAAAACATATAATGGAAAAGCTGACAAGACCCTTAACAACAGCAGAGCCATGGGCTTTGGTATAAGCAACATAATAACTGAGTGGATTTGAATGCCATCCTGGAATTTCAGCCTTTTGTTGCTTTTCTTGTCCAATTTCCCGCATGACTGTTTCACAGCAATACTTCCTGGGATATTCCAAAAGCTACTGTTATTCATCTGCAGGCTCCTGCCATAACCCAGCAGTAAAATGTACATTGGGATGTTAACTGCTCTTGCTTTTATAGCAGAATTAAATGTAGCAAAAGCAGAGCTGGCTGTGGGGTATGGCAGTAGTTAAATAAAGCCTAAACAGGTAGTTCACTGGTTGTGATGTGCTGGGCTATTGAGGCTGGTCAGCACGAGATGCAGTAGCGATGCTCAGCTGTGTGCTAATGAGTCACAGCGGGAAGCGTGCAAAAAGAGCACAATCCCCTTTCTTCTCCTGCTGCTTGACCCCACGTATTTATGTGAAATGGAAGGAACTTGGACTAGATGCACTCGAAGACAGTCCTGAAATGGCTATCTGGGCTGCCCCGTACAACACGTTGGGCAACCAACCACCTAAGAATGGCGTTCTTGGAACTTAAGCTTTTCAGAAGGGAGTAAAGATGCAGAAGAAAGAGAAGTTGTTTTGCATTTGGCTGTCATCTTCTGGTCTATGAAAAACCTCTCCACTTCTCCGTCTCCAGATCAAGGGCTCTGAACCCTTATTTTCATCTCAGCTGCTTGAGGCTAGGGAAGGATAGTGCTGCGACTGTGGCCTTTCTTTTAAAATATTTGTAGTAGTTCTACTGCTATTGCTTTTCTCCTAGTAGGAAACACATTAGTTAAAGCAGTCAGGCAAAGTCCAGTCCTATGTAATTAGCTTGTGTACATATTGCTATTAAAATCAGTGCCCATATGGAATAGCATAGCAGTTCCTATTGCCCTTCAAAAGAGAGTAGGTCTCTTTTTGCCCCAGCCCTAAATAAGAATAGCAACACTCTGAATAAAATTACAAGGTTTTACTCATAGGTCACACTTTAGGTATTGTACCCCACCTAGAAGCCAGGAATAGTTCATAAATGATATGACTGGCAACCTTGTAAGGTGGGGTAAACCTTCATATAAGGTTTAGGTGCTTTGCTTTGTAACCTGTAATGTTGACATATTTCATAATTTTTATTTACGTGCCAAAGGCTAAATGACTGGGTTTTGTTATCTGAGAATTAATGAGCTCTTCAGTCCTTAGTAGGATGTAAAGAAGGAAAAACTCAAATTCCCGGAGACAATGACAGGAGAGTTGGAAAGGAATATTCCTAGACTGCATTCTCTCTGTTCTTTTCCGTTATTCATATACTTAAAACCACTCTGCTAATAAATTGGAAAGGAAAGATTAATATTCCAGACTTGGGGAGACTCAGGTCATACTGAAATGTATTAAACGTAGACTTACTAATAGAATTTCCTGTTTTCAATAACATGCTGTCATACTTCACCTGTCCTTGACCGAGTAAGATACAAGAAGCCCCATCTGCAGTTGTTGTGAGGTTACAATTCAATAGATAATCCAATTATATGCCTTTCTGAAGCTAGATCAAGATTGTACACAGCATTGTATTGATTACATTTTAATGCCAGCACTGTCATGGCAGTAGAATGTCAAAAATGGTCAGCTGCCACAGAGCAGATGGGTTGCCGACACACGCAGGATGTGTAAGTCTTGTGAAGAAAATCTAGGTGTTTTCAGCAGATACTCAGATGTGTAATATGTGATGTCCCTGAAAGGTAAAGACTTAAAAAATCACCACCTAAACTTTCTGAGAATATCGTTAGCTTTTACCTGTGCTGGTGCCCTGTCCTGAAGCCGTGCATTTCAATGCAGGGTTCTGATGAATGCTGTGGTTTGCTCATGTGGGAGAGTCCCAAAGGTTGAGATGCAAAGAAAAACCTTGATCCTTTATGCTAAAGCAGCAGTGAAATTTCAGCATTGAAGTGCAAACTTGTAATCCATTCATCTGCTGCCTGATGTGAAGGGGTTTTGGTTTTTAGCCAGTGCCTAAATTTCAAAATTGCCCAGAAATGTATTAGTCTCGGTTTTCACGCTTGTACCTACCACTTGCCAAAGGAGGACTGGACTCCAGGCACTTAACTTCCCTTCTGCTTATGTTCCCATTTTAAAACATTACAGAACAGAAGCAGGAGAAGGTGGTGATGATGTGAGAACATTCACAGTTAACCTGAAAATCCCTCCTCCATTTGACGAGAATCATAATTTGCGTCTCCCACAAAATGCCTTAGGTCTTAGGAAGCAGTCCGTCTGAACAGACAATATTTCATCTACTGCTGGAAGCTTGCAGATGTGCAGGAATAAAATCAGGACTCTTCTAATCTATCTGTCTGTTCCTCTTACTTCAACCTCCCACCTCAAAGTCATGTGTCCTCTTTTTTTTTTTTTCTAATCCTTCTTGTCACTCAGTGTTGTGCTCTACCCTTCAAACAACACAGTCCATTTCAGAATGTTATGGGAGCAGAGTGCTAAGGACAGAACTGTGGTTGGAAGCAATGATTCTCAAGCTATAATTCTGGAAGTATCAAACGTCTCTAGAGGCTTTCTTGAAGTTAGGTGAACATGACGCCTTCAGAGCTGAAAAAGAGTAGAAATAGTGACTAATGGTGCTAGGAGGGAACTTTATGATTTCTTTGATGAAGTCATCTGCAAAATGAACTGTTCACAGATTTGCTGGGCTGAAAGAAAAGCTGTGTTAAAGAGCTGTGGTGTATGTTGCTGGAAGCTATCATCTATGGTGTAACAACAGATGCAGCTCTTCCATGGATGCCATCTTCTAGTCACAATCTTTGTGAAAGAATATTAAAACAATGAATACTCTGGATAAATTTTGTTAACTGCCTTTGGAAAAGTCCGTGCTACGTACTGCTTTATTGCAGATTCATAGAAAACCATAGTACATTAAAACTTCCATTGTGATGATGAAAATGATTTAGCATTTTTCCGGGAAACAATTGGAGCTGTACTGTTTTAATAGTTAAGGGTTTGCTTGTTTACTTTAAAGAAGTTGTCTCATAATTCAGCTTCATGGAGCTTTTGATAGATTCTTTCTGTAAGGGAAGAGGAAATTAGAAATTATATGAACTAACAGAGATACTTTTATGTGTTTACTATACTTATATAATACAGAATTCGTTAGGCTTTGGGGACTGTATGTGAACTATTATGATTTAATCTTAAAATTCTAGTATGAAATATTTTCCTTAATGTTAAATTTTTGTAACTTTTTAAAAAACTAATTCTCTATTATTGCTTTATGTACCTGGAGTAGATCCTGAAAGACCTTTTGGAATTGTAAGCTGCTCAGGATCAAGGGTCTGGTATGTGTTTGATGCATTTCGCTTGACAGACTTGAAGGATGATTTCCCAGGGGGACTCAGATGACGGACGAAGGAAGCTTTATCTCTCCTTCCTCTTTAATACTATGCAGTATGATATATGCTCAGAAAATTCAGCTTTTTTTTTTTAAAAAAAAAAAAGAAAAATAAAGATTGAGCACTAATCATTTCTGCTCATAGTGCATCTCTCTCTTTCCATTCAGAGCTAAATGGCCTTATTTCCTTGAGTACCCAGCATGAATGGTTCAGATAGCCGTGGGTATGAAATCTCCCTCTTGCGTGGTTGCTTTGCAACATGAAGTTTGGTTATTATTTATCTAATGTATTCGATCTCATGGGTTAAGGAGAGAGAAAAGCAGGGACTTAGTTAATCAGTGCAATCTCCTCTAGCAAAATAGGCTGAGAAGTGGTGGGCTCTGCTGAGTGTCTGAAAACAGAAACAAATCCATGTTCTGGAGAAAGGAAGAGATTAAAGGCAAACAAGTTCAAAAAAACAAGGCTCTCTTCCAGAGAAAGTCCTGACAACAGCAAAGGTGGTCCAGATAAAAACCTTTTGTTACTCTCTGCTGTGGCTACAAGCTATCTTTTATATCATTGCTTGAAGATAATCACTTAAAGTCTTAAGACTAAAGCAAAAATCTTATATCAAAATCCAGCAGGTTTAAGTAAAAATCTTACATCAAAATCCAGCAGGTTTATTGAGAAACAAATTGGAAAGCAGAGCTCCTAAACTGAGGGTTCACTTAAAACAGACTGCAGTAATCTGTACAACCTGCAGGTTCAGACTAGCCTCATGTTTTGAGGCAAATCAAATTCTGTGTAGAAAGGCTCAGATACTCTTCTTTCCGGGAGAAAAATATGTTCTTGTCCATCTCACCATTTGGGTGTTAAAGAAGTAGCTCCAGGTATAAGCATCAATTGCACATCTGCTTTAGTGTAGTTAAACATGGTGTTCACAAGAGGATGCTTTGTGATTATTTCAGGTTTTCAAGACACTTTTTGCAAAAAGGTAGGAAGATTATGGTCTAGTGTGGACAGTTTCTCTGCTAATTTCTGTATTAAATGTATGTGAATATTTAATCCTCATGGCTGCATGGTGAAGTGTCTGTATTTAGCCCTCGGTGAGGAAATACTTTCATTGTTTAACTCTGCATTAGATATTTTAAGACCTACTTTGCAGCTACTGTCTCATCCATCCCACAGAGCAAAGAATTGCTAATATTAATATAATGATTTATGCTTAAGCAAATCCAAAACTTTTGTCTTTTTTTCTTGCCTGTACTAGTTATTATATTATGTTAGGCTTCAGGTTTTGTTAAAATCTAATTGATTATAGCTGCACAAAGAGAGGTTACCTAAGGTTGAGGAAATGTTGTCCTTTACTCCTTAATTGTATGTTACTGCTTAGAGGGCTAATAGGACCCATTGTGGGATGCAGGCAGAAGAGTATTGTGATGATTGTGTAAAACTTACTATGTGATATGTTAAGGGGACTGTGGCAATGTGTGAGGCTTGCTATGCACGTTTAGGGGTATTGACAAAGGCAGGAACAGGTGGATTGGGGAGGAATGGTGTGGGAAAATAGAAGAAGCAGTTACAGGACCTGGTTGAATATAATTGGGTTGCAGGTCAGTACATTTGTCTGAGTCCTGTGCTTAATTACTACACTTTGCCATATTTTCTTACTAAATTTAATTTTTACTCTCTGTGTGGGTGACCCCTCCATCCTGAGTGTGCGTGTATGTGAATATTAATGAAATTAAAACTGGACTAGCCAGTGAGTAGGTCTGAGTACCAGCAACTGGAGTGTGACCATGAACCTCCAGGGGCTCACAGGTCTCTGAGCCCACAGCTGGGGAGATCAGAGGATCAGGAACCAGCTACTGGACAGACTGAGCAACTAAGGCAGCTGCTGGAGGAATTGATAGTGCACGTGCACATATAACAGACGTGCGTATTTATAACTGTGTATATGGACATCCATGGCATTACGTTCTGCTCAGAGATGTCAATCCTGATCAGCTGGAGAGGAGGAACAGGGATCAGGCTGCCTGTTTGTGTGAGTGCTGTGTGTTTTCTGTCTGCATTGATCTGTGTGTTGTGTGTGAATATAGATATATCTATATACATACACTATATAATGTGCACGTGTGCTGCTTGGGAATGAGTGCTCGACCTCACTGCTGGCTGGAGGTGGGGTCACAGGGGTGCAGCAAACTTGCATCCATCAGGCTATGGGATTCAGCAACTTCTAAGAAAGCACTCCAGTCTGAGCACACGAGGCTTTTTAAAAAAAAACAAACAAAAAACCGAACAAATAAACAAAAAAAACCCCCAAACCCCAACCTTATGCACAACCATATTTTTGGAGATGGATCTATTACTGCCGAGCATGTTTAAACTTCCTGCTTGTAGAGGGTGGTTCATTCATATATCCACTAACATTGCTCTGTAATCCTTAGAGAAATTCCTTTCTTAAGATTGTGTCATAAACTATTTTCATAGAATAAGGAGACTTCAAAATGAACTGACAAGCAGAAGAATCACAAGTCATAAAACGACTTCTGCTTCTTTATGTGTGATATTATAAAAATGATCACTTCGCTATTACAAATTAGTACTGCATTTGGGGAAATGACTAGCTGAGGTTAATTTTTTTGGGGTGTGGGGATGGGATGGGAGGCTGGATGCTAAGTCACAGGATCTAGTTTACTTATTTCCTGTGGCTAAAGGCGGAGTATATTCCTGTGAAACAGAAAAAATTTAAATTACTTTTCTATTTGAAGTACAATTTTACATCCCTTTCTCTACTTGCACCCAGACACTGATATGGCAAATGGAAAGTCTGTTTAGTCTTAGAAACTGTAGCAGGGTTTTCTCAGTGCTTGTAGAATATTTCATATATTTCATGGTTTTAAACATTAAAATTGAAATCAAGGCACATAGAAAATTTTGACCCGAATGATTCAATTTGTGGAAGTCATAAAAAACCAAACCCCAAATTTTTATAATAGAAAGTGTTGCAAACCTGAGCCTTCCATACTGTTACAGTCACACAGGAGCTGTAATTCTGAGTCTATTTAAGACCCAGTTGGATTCAAAATGTTTTAGCTAATGAGGTAAATTCTCCAAGGGACAGGTACCTGTTATTCTGTTAAAGTGGCAGGGGAAGACAGGTTGTAACAAACAAAAAAGTAGCACTGACAGTTGCCACAAAGGACATCTGTCTTTGGGAGAAAAAGTTGCTAATTTGAGAGACAAATGTAGAGTGATCATTTAGGTAATGATATTAAATTATGGTTAATATAAGTAATTATAATTATTTAATTATGGCATAATTCAGCACAGCTAGATTCAGTCATGAGACATGTTTGGTGTCTTGCCTGCAGAGGGGGAATACTCTCAGACGTAGTGTGTCTATATCTTGTGTGAGCCGCCATGGCATCCAAAACTGGCTCAGTCACTAGTGCTATTCAGGCAGCTGAAAGCTCGTGGAATGTCAAGTGAAGGAAACGCAGAAAAGAAGCTACTCACTTTGCCTTTTAGCCTATGAAGGCTTGTCCTGGGAGAACAACAAATTTTCTAACATTATGTCTGATAGAGTTTAAATTTCTAAGTGCTGCTCTGCTTTTTATTCTTTTCTCCAAATGAATGTGCCACAGCTTAATAGTTCCCCTCATTAGCATATTTTTTCTAATAATTATTCAAGGTTTTCATTTTCAGTAATGTAATTATATGTATTTTTTTCTAATTATAGCTACTATTTTTCTTATCTGACTAAAACAGGAGGATTATTTTCTCCGTACTTCTGTGAAGCAATACATCAATCAGAATTGCGTTGCCTTTTTTTTTTCCGCCCCCCCGTCATATTACATAGTAATCTAATTAAATTCCCAATTAAAATCTCCAGATTTCTTTTGGGATCAGTGCCTTTCAGATTTTTCTCACCCAGAGGCTAATAGTTAAATTATTTTTCCCAGATGTATTAAACACCAATCCTACATAGACTTACACAACTGCTCGGTTTTATCCTTTGTGACTGTTCCTGTTGGGTCGGATAGGCCTACTCAGAGTTTATAAACTGAAGCACATGTACAAATCTTTGTGATACTAGTCTTTTACTAAAATTAACCTTGATTAAAAGCAAAAGTGATGTTATAATACCAACTTTTGGATCTCTTAACCCTTTGACGAACGTGTGTTTACGGTTTGAGTTAAATATGATTTATAAATAATTTCTGAATAAAACTAGAATGAATTGTTTAAATTAATATACATTGTTTTAGTCTAAGAATATTTTATGTCTCTCAAGGCATTTTTATTTTTCTGAAATGAGAATGTAAAGTTTAGAATTCTAACAAAAATTCTGCTCATTTTTCTGAGGAAGTTGAAATAATTTTTCTTTTCCCTCTTCATGCATTATTCAAAGCAGCCAGATGCTTTGGGTATTCTGGTTGCCTTTGGAATGAAACTAACATTTTCAATTTAGGGTTATAATTTAAACTGAAATATCTAGGTCTAGCATAGTAAGTGTACTTTACTGCTTTCTATCTGATTGAACACATAAGACTGAATTATCTTTACAACTCTTCGGGTTTGGTTTCTCTCGTGTTCTAGACTTCTTTGTTGGGATATATCATCTTCTGCGTCTCTAGGAACTGTCATTTCCCAGCAGCTTTGAAAAGTTTAGTGTTTTGGCCCCGTTTCCTTCTTAATTCTTTCTTGCTAAAACCTTTTGATATGCTCTGGCTGAACCACAGTTATTGGACCCAAAGCAGGATTTAATACCTGTCCCTGTGTTACACGGCAGAATAGATTTTGTTATAGCAATGGTGCCTTTTTTACCCTTCTCTGAATCTCAGAGCTTATGTAAAACTCTGATTTATAAAGAAGCGTGGCTGTTTGAACCCTGATTCAACCAACCATTCTTACTTTGCAAATCTCTAAAGCATGTGTGTATAATAAAACGGTTGCTGAATAGAGAAGGATAAGAGGATGTGCTCATGTTTTACTGAGCTACTGTATAAGGAAGGTTAGAATAGCTGAAGGTTAATAGATGTGGGAATCTCTTGGTATTTTTGGTAGTTCTTTGGAATGGCTGAGCCTTTACTTAAAATGTTTTAGATGACTGGATGATGAACAGGACTTAACAGGGAATTAAGCAGGTTAGGTAGCTAGTTCTGAATCCAGAGATTTGCATTTGTATCTTCACTCAGATTATAAAAGTCAGCATAAGTGATACAGACTAAATCTCCTTCTGCTGATCATTTGCTTGCTGCATGGAGAATTTTCTTTCCGTGTTCTCCATGCGTATGGAAGGAAATAAGTGCTTTGTCTTCTATTCTCTTTGGAGCACCTCGATCAAGTGAGACTTTTCTTTCTGACATTCCTGTTTTTCCACCATCCTTCCGTAGGTTCACTCTAGAGGGAGACAGTAACAGATCTTCTAGGAAGTGAAGGAGGACCCTGAACCTGGTAAGAATATTTAAGAATATGACACGAAACATAAAATGTGCCTACTGTGTTAGACTAAATATCTGCTGTCCAACAATAGCATAACAAAGAAAGAAGACATGGAGGAAGACATGAAGAAAGTCAGTATTTGGTATTTTCCAGAATATTCTCCCAACCTCCAGTTGTTCCTGACCAATGGACTTATGGACTGAGGGGTGTCTTTGCACTTAACAGCCTTTGGTAGAATTTTTTTTTTTTTTTTTTCCATGACGTTGTCCTGTCAGTTTTGAACCTACCTGGACTTTTAGCATTGGAAACCCTCAGTAGCAAGGAATTCTACACAATGGTGTCACACGTGAGAGATAAAGGAAGGTGGTTTGTTCATTCTGACACTTCCAGTTTAAACTAGCTGGTCTGTTTCTTGACAGACATCTTGGGTTCCTCTTGAGAAGGTTAACATCTCATATTTTGGTACAATTTTAACACTCTGCTATTGCTGCAGTCTTTGTATAAGCACACACACACTCTCACACATCATTTCCCCATGGACTGTTCACACAAAACTCGCCATGCTTTGGTGGCCAGCAATCAATTTCAATCAGCTCTGTCTGTCCAAATCTGTTCATATCAGATTGCAAGCCTTGGTCTATCAGTTGCTGGATGAATTCTCCTGGGCAGCTGAAGGAGAAATGAGCCAGCTGCTGGCCCTGCCCTGTTAGAGACCAGGTTATTTCATTGTGATTCAAAGCCAATTACTTCCTTCCCAGTGCAAAACTGTCTCTGTGAGCAGAGAAACTGAAAGTGGAATTTGCCTTTTGTTATTTCCAAAATAAGCAATACACGGGTGTGTTGGGCCAGACTGACTTGGATTTAGCTGCCTAGTTTCAGATACTTAAACCAGGAACATTGTCACTGGCGTCTCCCCAGTCAACTGAGTGAGATAATCTGCTCAAGGCAAATCTGGATCTCTTCCATATTTACTTTCCTGTTCCAAATTACTCCGTAGAAGCTTGCCTTTTCCCGCTGACAATAAAGGGAGTGTGAGGAAACTGGACAGCTATTTTGAACATTAAAGTCTGTTAGCTAAAATTAGGCATAAATGAGTGTAGGCAAGGGAGGACATGGGATATTGACCATGACAGTGAATGGGAAGCTATATCAAATGCATTAATGATCTGAACCCAGTTGCTAGTTACAGGATGTGAGTTTACTAGTATGTTAATGACCAAAGCTGGCTTTTAGCTTCCTGTGTAGAAACTTGTGACTTCATGTCTAAAGTCCTTCATCTGGTTCTGTTACGCAGTTCAGAAGAGGACCTGTCTTGTTAGTATTCAGTTGAAGTACTGTAATCCTGTATAACTTTCTTCTCTGCTCCCAGCAAATCATCCTGTGCTCTTTTTTTATTGCACTTGTAGGATAAAAATTTCTTTGAAAGCAGAGCCCTACTTGTTTGCTGCTGTGGTACTTTGATATTCTAATCTCAATACTGCCTCCTGTATCCTTTTAATAATACATTACAGTGTAATTTATAGGTGGTACCAAAAAAAAAAAAAGCAAAAGTGAGACCATAGCACAATGACAATTTAGAAATTTAAAGTTTAATTGCTATCAATTCACTGTACATTAAGTCTACTGAAAGAGCAGTACACTGGATTGATTGTTCTTTATTAATCTGTGTAGGAGAAAAAGTTTAGGCAAGTACAGATGAGCCTTGTTCTGACTTTCAACATCATGCCATAAATTAGCTGTGCTGTGTGATGCTGCAGATGGTATATGCGCTATTTTTACTGTCACATTTTCACTCTTTAGCTTATATTTTCTTATTGCCCTTTATAGTCACTGGACAATTGGTAAGGAACCAAAAAGAACACCCAATCCCACAGACACACTTTTTTTAATGGGATATATTTTTATTACAATGAGCTGACCAAAGGCACCGACAAATAAAACTTTGAAATGAAGTGCATACCTCAAATAAAGGAGGCAATAATTCTGCAGTTTCCTGGTGAAGTTGGCAGGAGAAGATATATGCAACTTTTTTCTTTAGTAATTATGCTTTTTCTCTAAATAGCTAGAAACTAGAGTCTGTTCATCTATGAGTGTTCCACTGAAAAAGCTCTCCTGTCAAGAGAAAGAAGAGTTGGAAAACAGACAAGAAGTAGAAGTGGTTTGTTGTTATTTTGTGATATATAAAACGTAGTAGATGAAAAATACTACTCAGAAGCTATCAGCAGCAAGCTATAGATTGGTTCAATTTCTTTATCAAGTTATGCAAACCATTATCTTTGGGCTATTCAGCCCTTTTCACTTCCTACTTATTGCTGTATTACTGCTCTTAGACTCTGGCATTTCTGGTCACTGCTATGCTAACGTCAATAAGTACTGGATAATGCTTTGGATCTTCTAGGTCTGAAAAAACATGGTATTGTTCCCCAATGTTATTTGTCAATACTAATAAATCAATCTGTTAAAACATGACTGCATTTATACTCTGGACATTTCAACTGCTCCCTCACCCACTACTCAAGTGCTACCAATATATTCAGAAAATAGCTGAAGATTTGTCAACCCACCCCTATGCATGCAAGCTATTGCTATATTTTATTTGATCTGGACCTGTGGTTCTGACCACACTTAAAACCTTTGCTGAAATTTGGTAAACCAAAGCTAAAAAGACATTATATTCATGAAAAGTCGAAGTCTAGATGTCTCTGTCCTTTTTCCCTTGTATACACTTGGGGGTTTGACCACTAAAACAGGGTTACTATAAAGTTGATTCTTTGTCAGAAGTGATGAGGTAATTTGCATGATACAAATAAAATGGGATCAACTATGGGCCTCAGGGAAGAGACATCAGACCATGCTGCATCACCCCATGTCTGTTTAGCTGTATGACTTCTGATTCTGTGATGGTTTTGCTGAACCCAAGTTGGTTCCTGGCAAGCTTTATAGGCAAGGTTTACCTTAGTGAATGAAGAAATGCCAAAGAACATGCTCAAGCACTGGGGATCCATTAGAAACTGTTCTAACAATTTTACAGAGTAGATGGTGTGCTTTTTGCCTGTGCCAACTAGCATGGTCTGAACTAATTAGCAAGCTAACATAGGTCAATGACCTTTCCCAATAGACAATTTGCATTCAAACACAGGATTTTGGAGGCCAAGGCAATTTTAAAATAAGGTTGTAGGTTGTTCCATGCTAGATTGCCTTAATGCCAGAGAATTGCCACAGGCAAGTTTAATTTACATGTGTGGATATAACCTCTGTGTTAACCCAGAATTCTGAGTTGCAGGATGACTCTTCTTTTGGGCACAAAAACCCCCACACTTGGTATAAAGCTATATAGAAAGAGAATGTCTGCTCCTTTAAGAGTGTCTGGTCAAGGACTTTTTTCAATGGATAAAAAGGGATAATAAGAAAAGGAAGAAGCTAGCTACTGGAGCCAGCTGTGTCTCAGTGTCAGCTACTGCAGATGGTGGAGGTCTTTAACCTCCAGCCACTGGGCTGGGAACTGCATGTGTCCCAAAAAACAGCTATGGGGGTACAGGCATGAGTGAGGGGCTCAGCACCAGCAGCTGGAGCAGGACCGAGGATCACAGCCCACGTGCTGGGAGAAGGTGCCTGTACCTGCCCCAAACCAGGCGTGCATGTGGATTCACTGGCAAGCTCCAAGCCGGACCAGACGGGGAGAAGAAGGAGGCCTCGGGTCCAGGCAGGGGTATCAGGCTGGCAGAAGGTCTGTGCTGGTATCTGGGGGGACCTGCGAGGGTGGGATGCCTGTGGGATGAGTGTGTGAGTGCTGCGTGTGTGCAGCCAGCACCCAGCTGGACCAGCTAACAAGTTTGGGACCGGTGGGGTGGGGTCCCGGATCTGGGCAGGGGTGCTGGGTGGGCAGAGTGGCTGTGTCAGTGATTGGGGTATCCACAAATGTCCATGTGCTTATGAACCTGGGGAGTGTGGTGTGTGTGCTGCACTGGTGACCTTCTGCCTCTGCCAGCCCCAGAGGAGGAGGGGACGTGGCTGTCTGTGCCTGTGTCTGGTGTGCATCCTGAATGTGGATGCTGCTGGAGGAAACGCCTTGACTGTGTGACCAGCCATGTCCCTCTTCTCTATATGTGTCTGGAATATGTGCTCAGCTTCACTGCTGGTTGCACCTGCAAAGGAGACAGCAGAAACCATGTACATCAGCCTGACCAGAGATTCTGAGGTACTAGGCTGGGCTCCAGCAGATGGGCAGGAGGGGTCTTGGGCCAGGGTGGCTGGAGGAGATGACCACTCTTAACAGTACAAGGCTGGCCTTTGTGTTTGTACAGGACTAAGACAGACCTATTGAAGTAAGGTAGGCAGAAGCTACCTGTACGGAGATGCCTGCATTTCTTTCCCTCCTCCTATTTCAGGTTTTGCATAGGAGGCAAACTAAGATGTAGTCTTTCCCAACCAGATCTCCACCTCTGGGTTGAGCAGCAACAAGAATGTGAGCCGAGGTTTGAACCAACTTCTGTTCATATCTGATCACTTGCCCTATTATTAGCCATTTTGTTTTACATAGGACCTCACAGGCAACCTTTGTGAGCAGAAGGAAGAATGCTCTCATTTTCCAAGACAGATGAGTTAAACCCATCTGGGAATTATTGAAGATTCATGAGCTTCATCTCTGGGGTTGTCAGTTCATAGTGTGAGCTGGCTGGTTGGCCATCAGCATTCCCAGAGACTACCTAAAACTGCTTTCTGGGCTAGTTTGATCCACTGTCCATGATTGAGTCATCCCTGCTCTGCTGCATTAGCTCTACACATAAGGAACTGTTGTGTCTCAACTAAGACTACCTTGAGGACTGAATCTGTCAAAACAGTGTCTTCACTAAGCACCATGTTTGCTTTGCATCTTTGAACATCTAGTTGCTGCTAGAGATGCATTTCTGTTGTCTCGCCTTCACGTGAAAAGGTATTAAATCAGCTGGACTGTGCACACTTTAGGAAGAGGTCAGAACTGATTTGTCTGATTTGAATGACAAACTAGAACACCAGATATTCTGCCATGAAATTGCAGGAAGAATTATATTTTCCTTTTTAAAATTTTGCTTTTTGTAAATTTAAGTTCCATCTCCTTAAACTACTTTATATCCAGCACCTGAGCGAGAACATGCTGCAGCTGGAAATCTGAAAAAAGTCATTTATCTGAAACATTTGTTGATAGGCATTCAGGGATTTTTTTTGTGGTACGTAATATTCAATATATAACAAACAAAATGCCACCTTATCATATGAAACTGCCAGAAGTGAAAGTGCATACAATAATAAGAAACAGAAGTGTAGTAAATAAATGATCTCTTTGTCAGACAGTAAATTCATTGTTAGGACTTTTTACAGAACGGTCTACATGTCTAGCTATGTCTCTCTTTTTTTTTTCCCCCCCAGGATGGTTCAAAGAATCTTATTTCTTGAGAGCAACATCTATAATTCCTCCGCAACCAACAGAAGTTTAGAGTATGCAAAACTGTGCTCTGAAAAGAGAAGACAGGAGGAAAAAGAAAAAAAGAAATTCAACATTATAGCAGTCCAAGCACCTTAGAAGCCTTTGGCTTTCTGTCACGAGAAGTGATTAAACTTGCATGAAGGAATTAACACATGAATGTGGCACACTGGGCAGCTGCACACTTAAGTATATATTAACAGTACAGAAAAAACCTACCCTGTTATTATTCCCAGTGATCTGCACAATTAAGGCAACAACATTTTTGTATTTTCTCCTGTGCTGGTAGAGAATGCTGTATCAGTTGCTTCATTAGTATGCATTGCTGTATGAACTGATTCCCTGTTGTACCTGTAGACTGTCACTGGCAGTCACAGGAGGTCTAGGAAATTATACAAGTATGGATCACAGAATGATTTTTAATTAAATGTAGCAAATAACAAGAAATCTATGGTTTATTTTGATTGATTTACATTATGTTAATATTCTGTTGATAATGCAATGATGCTTCTATTCAAATTTAAAAAAAACCTTTTGTCTAGTGATTCAGATGTTCAATCTGCTGAAATATCTGTTGAAGCAATTTATATATAGTCAGTTCTATCTGAATTTTCTATTGTTAGAGGCTCATTCTCCTAAAAATCAAAAAGCCTTCGGTTTCTCTATATTTATGACATTCCTATGGGAATGTTCTTGAGAACTGCATGTTCTGTGTGTGCCTAAATCTATTTATTTAGCCTCTATCATTATGCTTCATGAAGTAGTCTTTTGATTCATTCCTGTGGCATTTGTTTCTGAGAATTTGTTAACAAATATGAATATGAGTCATCTAGAAAAGAAGAAAAAAATCCACATTGCACGTAAAATACGTGAAAGAGATATGTTCTTACAAGCACATTTTAGCACTTTACGCTGTCATGCTGCCTACCAAATATTACTTTTAATCAAACATGTAATAAGTTTGTCTTATGTTTTGGTGAGAGCATTAACCTAAGGCACAGTGAAGTTTATGGTGTAAACTTCTGTTTTCTGGACATTTTGTTCAAATATGCATATGTACATATGCATATATAACAACCTGTGTATCTGTATATCTTAAAGAAAGGACTGTCTTATTCCTATTCAGCTTTGTGATTAAACTTTTATTTTGCCATTATGTTTCAGTAGGAGGAGCCGTAGGCCCTCAGAGTGACTTCCTTGCAATTTAAAATGAACCACGTATTATTAAGAGCTGAGGTATAAACATACTTTTGACTTTTCTGCTTTCATCCCATTGATTTTCCAGATACAAATTGATTATGTAAATCAAATGTTTCAGTTTATTGGTTCATAACAGTATTTTTCTTTTAATTACTCCTTGCAGCATTTAACGAAACATTTTATGTAAAGGTAGAGAAAACTGTCACCATAGCTTCATCATCCTTAATTTTCCATATAGTCAGAGTTACTGGAACGTCGTAATGCGCCACCTCTTATGACTAATCTTTCACATGGAAATGTGTCCTACTGTGATCATGCATCTACACTCTATGATAGATAATAGCAATGTCAAGAATTCCACCACAGTGTATTCTGTCAATTGGTATCTGTCAATCTGTCAGCTGAAACTTGAAACATGACTGAATGTACTCCGTGGTGTGGATCTGTAAAACACATTAGCAATAGTTTACATTCAGTATTTGCAGCATTCTCAGGCATTAGAGCGTGTGTTGTGAATGCATATTAAGAACAATTTGTTATGCTCGGCTAATTTTTAACATATTGGTTGACAAGTTCCGCACCCTCAAACACCTTCTAAAGGCTGCTGTTTTTTCTTTCTCCAACACAAGATAAGATATAAAATGCCACGACCTATGTTCACAAAATGTTACAAGTTTCATTTAGAGTCTCAAAAGCTATATACTGGCTGTGTTGCTCAGGGGTTTTGCCTCTAGTTACCTTAATTTATTACCGTCTGAAGATTACACGGTAGTCCACGCAAATTGGGTTGGTAGCTTCAGTCCTGTTCTCAGGGGACAGATATCCACATAATAAAATGGCCTCCACAGTTGTTACTAGGTGTGTTTGTTGAAATTCTTGCATTTACAGAGTGGAGAAAAGTGATATTCTATGAGCAATTCTGAAAGCGAATGGCTTCAACACCCTCCTGGAAGTGGCCCCATCATAATGGTTTTGGGACATATTGAAGAAAAGTATGTGAAGCATTCACTGCCCTGTACTTGTCTGACACCGTTCAAGGGCGGATAGGTGTTTTATTTTCTGTAGCAGCCAATCCACACATTTGAGTACTTCCATTTTGATAAAAAAGTGGTGCTGGAAAAGTGCTAAGTGCTTGGATCTTGACTGACCATGCTGCTCATTCCCTTACTCTGCTGTGGACTTCCTTGGCCACCTTTGTCTAGGTCAAATCTGCTTTTGGGGAGGTGGGGAGATAGGCTAGCCATGAGCAGAAGGCTTATGAGCTTTGTTGTGGAACATGGCTGTGTGACCAAAAATCAAGTATTATTGGTTAAAAACAACAACAACAAAAAAGCCACTGGTAGTTCAGTGACACTCCTCTTAAATACAGCTTTTCTATTTCTCTCTAATCTTCTATGGAGGCTGCAGCTGCTTTTTGCATGGGTACGATATTCTGTGAGTTCTACAAAAGTGCTAAGAACCCTCTGTCCTCTTAGTGCTGACAAAGATGATCATCAACCAGACCAAAGGGATGAGGCTAGTTCAGCAATGACCCGGATGAGGGGACAGAGTGTACCTTCAATACGTTTGCTCATGACACAAAACTGGGAGGACTGGCTGACACACCAGAAGGCTGTGCTGCCATTCAGCGAGACACGGTCAGCCTAGAGAGTTGGACAGAGAGGAACCTAAGGAAGTTCAACAAGGACAAGTGGAGGGTCCTGCACCTGGGGAGGAATAACCCCATGCACAGTACAGGTTAGGGGTTGACCTGCTGGAAAACGGCTCTGCATAGAGACACCTGGGAGTCCTGGTGGACAAGTTGACCGTGAGCCAGTAATGTGTCCTTGTGTCTACAAAGTCCAATGGCACCCTGGGGTACATTACAAAGAGTATGGCAAGCAAGTGAAGGAGGTCATCCTCCCCCTTTACTCTGCCCTGGTGAGGCCACATCCAGAGTACTGTGTGCAGTTCTGGGCTCCCCAGTTCATGAAAGAGAAGGAACTACTGGAGAGAGTCCAGAGGAGGGTTAAAAAGATGGTCAAGGGAAAGGAGCATCTCTCTTCTGAGGAAAGGCTGAGAACCCTGGGTCTGTTTAGCCTGAAGAAGAGAAGACTGAGAGGGGATCTTACCAATGCTTACAAATACCTGAAGGGCAAGTGTCAAGAGGAAGAGGCCAGACTCTTTTCATTGGTGCCCAAGGTGAAGCTGCTTTGGCAGGAGGGTTGAACTAGTTGATCACCAGAGGTCCCTTCCAACTCCTCCCATTCTGTGGTTCTGTGATGCTTTGGGGAATTTTTCCCCATCTCTCACACTCATGCACTTTAGGCCACTCCAGCGCTGGGAGTAAGCTTTAATTCTGTGCCCAGTGCTGATGAGTCTTGATACCTTGTTTTGACTCTGCATTTTCACTGTTCGCCTGGCTAATTTTAATTTTTCAGTTTCTCACCTCCTTGCTTTATTTCTGGGCTCTGTTAGTCCATTATTCACCCCACCATGATATACTGTAGGGTTTTTCTGGTGGGCTTGACCCAATAGTCCTATATGTCTTGCTTGTAGCAGCTTTTTGTCCGTATTAAGTCCTTATAATTTCTCGACAGGTGACATCTGTTTTTAATAGGAGAGTTTTTCTCTTATGCTGTTTTGAGCAGCAGGTAATATACATGAGTGTCAATTGTGGCCCGGGAACCTGGAAGGAGCAGAGAGAGAATAATAGAGGATTGTTCCAGAGCATAAAGGAATTACAATTTCCACTATTATTACTTCGAATGTTCCAGGCAAAGCCAGCCTATTTACCCATTTTTATACACAGCATGGTTTCTAGATACAGTGCAGTAAGGGTAAAATAGATAACATCATTTCTGAACAGGTTTTCATTACTTGATGAGTTTAGAATCATAGAAGCATGGAATCATCTAGGTTGGAAATGACCTTTAAGATCATCCACTCCAATCATCAACCTAACACTGCCAAAGCCAGCACTAAACCATGTCCCTCACCACCACATCTACCCAGCTTTTAAATACCTCCAGGGATGGAGATTCCACTACTTCTCTGGACAGCCTGTTCCAATGCTTGACAACCCTTTTGGTGAAGAAATTTTTCCTAATATCCAATCTAAACCTCCCCTGGTGTAGCTTGAGGCCATTTCCTCTACTTCTGGCGCTTGTCACTTTGGAGAAGAGACTGACCCCCACCTCACTACAACCTCCTCTCAGGTAGTTGTACAGAGTGATAAGGTCTTCTCTCAGTCTCCTTTTCTTAAGGCTAAACAATTCCCTCGGCTGCTCCTCATAAGGCTTGTGCTCTAGACACTTCACCAACTTCATTGCCCTTCTCTAGACATGCTCTAGCACCTCAGTGTCTTCCTTGGAGAGAGGGGCCCAAAACTGAATACAGTACTCGAGGTGTGGCCTCACCAGTGCTGATTAGGTTAAAACAACAATATTTATGTGAATTTTTAACCCAGTTATTTCAGTGAAATCAGCTTTATGGAGGTCATGGTCATTGTGACTGCTGCTGTCTCTAATTAGATTTACCAGACACAGCTCATTAATAGTGGTATTGTGAGATGACAGTGAAAGACACAGTGTACAGTTATCTAATTCAGACGGTGCTCATGTTGTTCATTTATATGAACTGTAGACATTCTTATTAAAGGACAGAATGGTAAAAAGAAAGGCATAATCTGAGCATAGATAATGAAAATATTTAAATTGTTCCTGGCAAACACAGCATTGCTTTCTACTGTTTCCTGCTTCTCCTGTTGCATTGATGATAGGGTAGATCCAGAAAAGGACTAGTGGCTAAACAAGGCTGTTAGAATGAAGAAGCACAGATGTAAAACTGTTTACCAGAGACTCACTGTTTCTATCTCTCTTATACCTTGTTGTCAGGTACTGCCTCACAATAAACATAGTCATTATATACCATCCTTTTAAAAAACATATTTTAAAGTTTGCCAGATTTCTTGCATTATCATGCTTTATTTATATAACATTTGGTTGTACAGCTCCTACCTTAGATCCAGAAATGAGACATTCCTGTTATGTCCCCCAAAAGGCCAGACCTACTTGTCATATCTTGAAGCTGCTTAACAACATTTTTTTTTTCCTTGCAAAAATCAGACATTCTCTTCTTATTTTGGACAGGAAAAAAGAGTCATCAGTCTTTCCTATCACAGCCTAGTGATTACCTCACTCATCCCAGAAATGGGAGAGCTTGTTTTTCTTGCTATGTCTGTCTGAAGAGCTTGTTCACTGGAATGGTTCCTTTCCACAGGC
Organism: Chionis minor; assembly: GCA_013398295.1. Taxonomy (NCBI): domain Eukaryota; kingdom Metazoa; phylum Chordata; class Aves; order Charadriiformes; family Chionidae; genus Chionis; species Chionis minor. The sequence goes on along the minus strand of VZSF01010394.1, from coordinate 184,790 downwards.
TATATGCTCAGTTGCAAGGGGTCTTTCCCCCACTTGCCGCAAGAGCTACATGATTATGCAAAATCGCATCCTCCACTGTGCTTCTTATTTACAGATTTCAGTGACCTGCAGGCCTCTGTCTTAATGCTCTTTGGTTTATAGTAAAGGTAATGCAATACTTGCAAGATTGAAGTTCAAAATGCAATGTTCTTTGAAACACACTGACTAAACGAAAGTAAAAAGATTCCGGTTCTTGATGAGAAGGATGCTATATCATTTGTTATATTCAGGTTTGAAACTGAGCCCACAGGATTGATTGGTTTTGTGGTATGGATCTTTCCCAATTAAATGAACTATGGCCAGAGAACATGTTGTATTGACTACCAAGGTGTGAGTTTGGTAGTTTGATGAGTTGTCTTGTGAATGAGAGATATGGATGGAAATTGAGTAGCAATGTCCAAAAGTTATTTAGTGGCGCTTGATTATTGCAAAATACTTGACTAATGACCATAGCTAGTGAAAGTATATAAAATATTTGTGAACACTTTTTGAATACTATTTATTTCAAAATTAAAATAATGATTTTAAAAACCCAAACATACTCTTTTATTTTGAACCAACTTCATTTCTACCCTTCGGTCCTAAGAAAAAACCTAATAACATACACAAAAAAAGAAAATCAGCCTTTGGAGTGGTAATTGGATGGTGGTTGCGGTGTCTCTGGTTTTGGAAACAATTTATGACCAGTTCATTGACCTCAAAATGAGAAGTGTCTTATGAAGCCAGGGTGGGAATGAGTTGATTACTCTCTAGCTAACTTATTAATTGCAAGAAAAAGCTGTAGTAGTGTCCTGCTTCTGGAGATCAGTTTGAGATCCAGTTATTAAATAAATAGTTATATAACCTATACAGAATTTCACTAGAATCTTGAATTGTTAGATCCCATGAAAAAATGGCCATAAACATGCAATGTGCTAGCCTTTTCTTTCCATGATGCTGGAACTGTGTTTTGTTTCCCCTTCTCTTACTTTTCTAACTGTGATGAGCTGTCATCTGTCATGTTGTTCTTGGTGAGTTTGTACTCAGTCTTCCTCAGTTCGTAATGAAAATGAATGAATAGCTAACCTGAGAGGTACCTATCAGACTCTAATACTTTTTTTGGTTTACATAAGTCTATTGATATTGGCCTTGAGTCTTTTTGATTTATTTATGTCTGCCTCAGCAGACAGATTGACCATTTGGGCATGTGGTCCCATTCACTCTGAAAATGACCTCATCACTTGGGAAATCTTCAGGAGCAGTCAGTGCTGTAAATGGCATAGGGGGGATGGTGAAAAGTGCTCTTCAATTCACATGAAAAATGGTAACAAGGCTACATAAACATGGTCATGCAGCCTTGAGAAGTACAATATGTTAAAGAAAGTTAGCAGTAATGTGTTTTCAATAGGACAGCTTTATGTGCATAAGGATGCTTACTAAATTTAGCAAGGTAGAGATGAAACAGACATGTACAGGCTGCAGGAACTTTCAGAAGGTTAGTTAAAATATCAATGGAAGTGTTTGGAAGTGCTTGTTTGCTATTAGTAGGGTTCATGTATCTTCTTCAATTTTTGGGGAGTAATTGTATCCCCTCATTTCATAGACTTACAGAATCACAGGATGGTTGAGGGTGGAAGGGACCTCTGAAGGTCATCTGGTTCAAACCCTCTGCTCAAGTAGGACCACCTAGAGCCAGTTGCCCAGGACCATGTCCAGACAGCTAATGAGTATCTCTAAGGATGGAAGCTCCATGACTTCCCTGGGCAACCTGTTCCAGTGCTTGCCTGTTACTTTGAATTTGCTATCTGCCTTTTTTCCCTTTCCTTTCCTTTCCTTTCCTTTCCTTTCCTTTCCTTTCCTTCCCTTCCCTTCCCTTCCCTTCCCTTCCGTTCCCTTGTTAGGAACATATCCTTTTCAATAATCTTCCCCAGTTTCCATTCATCATAGGCTACTGCAGTTTTCAGCTTTTTAGAAAAGGTCTGTTGCCTCTCACATTGTGGTTATACCAAAAGTTTATTTGTAAATTCGGTTGCCGCATTTTCAGTTGAGTAACACCTCTTTAGAGTTTTCTTAGCACTAAGTGCTGGTGAGATCCAATGCACATATCTTCAGGTGCTTTGTTTTTAATTAACAGCCCGTTTCAAATTGTTCTACCTTTCTTATGGGTGAGTTGCATTGTGGCTTTTTGAGTCAATCATTAAGGGGTTCTGGACTGTTAAACACTTCTTGTTTCTCACTTTATGGGACGTTGGATTTTGCGGCTGGGAGGGCAAATGACAGATGGCTTTACCTCAGTTTAAATCATAACATTACATAAGTTACTACATCTTATCCAGTGCGCTATCTTTTCTGGTTATGTCACTTCCCTGTGAATCGTTTTTTGTTGTCTCATCACTCCATCTGATTTTCTTCTGACACTGTAGATCAGGTACTATTAAAAGAGGACAGTATATTGATCCATTGCACTAACTTGATTGAAGAGCTCACACTAAACCTTATCTATATTGTGATTTTCTTGTGCAGTGTTAATCCATAAGTAGTTTTAGGAACTCTGTTTGCCCTAAAATCAACCTATATGCATCATGTGACTTTTCTTTTTTGAATTTTAAATAGCAGAAAATAATTCCCCCTATAGAACATATGTAAGGAAAAAAAAAAAGTAATCAGTTTGCTTTTACACATGCTTCATAAATAAAGTTAAGGTTTATCTGCTTTCTTCACATCAGTGGACCCTTACAAGCATCATTGTCGGCACTTTTGTGCTGTGTTGTCGGTAGTCATGACTCCCTGTCTCAGTACAGTTCACCTCTTAAAGGCAAGATTAGATAGAATATTAAAAGTAAATCTTTCTTCTTTGGAAACCTCATTTTACTTTTGTTTGGAATCTACCAAAAGAGATTAGATGGATTATAAACCTTGTTGTAGGTACGAATATAACATTTCTGTATAACTCTGAACTGCATATTTTCTTAATGAGCCACCAGTTGTGTTATTCTTTTGTCTTTATTTTATTTTTTTATCTCTATGGAAGTTACTTCCAATGCTCTTTCCTTTGGATAGTGTTTTAAGCTGAAAAAAGGGGGAAGAAAATGTCATGAAAATGAAGACTCTGACGAGATTGCTAGTTGGTAGGATGTCCACAGATGTGTTATTCCTGTCCTTCCATATAGATATCTTCAGTCACCAGAGATACTATGTAATTATCAGAATGACGATTGCTCTTGGTACAGCCAAATTTTAATGATGCCAAATTTATATAGTTGAAGAGTGATAAATGTGAGTTAATGAGCTATTTAATAGGATGATGGGCTTTGAGTTTGTTACAAGATGCTAGAAAAACAGAAATCTCCTTTCTGACTCAGTCTGATATGTAGTCAGGTGGGGTTTATTAGCAGGGGTGGAAGATGAGTTGGAGTCTTACTGTGTAGTAAAGGGAGTTAGGAAAGGGAAAAGAGGGTTCCTGTAAGAAAAACAATAATGAATAACTAAGCTCAGGAAAAAGCTTACATGGAGATTTATATTGTAGTCATTTGAGATAGCCATAAGGCAAAACATATGAATTCTGGGAAGTTTCTCCTAGTTTCTATGTTAGAAACTGGGTTGAAGCAACATCTGCTTAGAGCTACACAGTGCTTAGTAGGGAAGAAGTTTGTATTTTTGGCCTAAAGCATGTGAAAACTATCAAACGCAGTCAGCGTGGAACGGAGGAGTGCCCATGGATTAATATTTGAAGATCCACTTGCATAGAAATCTGTGTAATACATTCTCAGTCCAATGGACAGATGAGAAGAGCAAGCAAACAACCCTGCTCTTCAGTCTAGAGATGCTCAGCATGTTAGAATTTTTTTGTTGTTGTTCAGTACACAGGCAAATTCTTTATAATGCCTTGGAAATTAAAAAAAAAAAAAGAGAGAAGATAGTTATTGAAATGTATGTCACCTGAAAAAATACATAGATGAAAATTTTTTCTGTGATCATTCTCATTAGCTCCAAATATCTTGTATGGTGAGTGCAGTATTAAAACACAGACATCTAGTGATAATATTAGGGTGATCCTGTAGAGTGAGCAAATGGGGTCATTTCCATGCTAAAAGGCTAGCACAGTGTTTGGCTCAGGACCTGACTAATTAAAAGTTGTCTTCCTATACAGAGGGATCTGCCAAACTATCTTGTACTCAGCATTTCATAGAAGGAACAATTGGCTCAAACTGGGTAAAACCTGTGGAAAATGTTAACTGAATCAGAAAGAAATGTGGCAGATTTAACACGGAAGTTTCAGCTTTGAGTAGAATTAGTTGTACACTCAAGTATCTGTGGCCCAGAGGATTTCACAGAATTTCTCAGCTGTCTGTAGCTTGCATAACTGCCAGCTACTGCAGAGATGAAAGCATAGAACAGAAGGACAATGTGTAGATGTGTCGTCCTAGATTACTTGGTCCTATACTCTACAATGAGGCATCAGTATAAGTTTACAACTTGCAGCAGATGCACCAGTCAAGTACTGGCTGAGCATTGTTTAATTTATAAAAATCTATATCAATTTTACTCAGACCCAACATTACTAAGTTTCAGAAGAAGTAAGTACTTTCTAAAACTCATATAATGATTAATTTGGCATCTTCTTAGTAAAGCTAATGTGTTTCGAATGAGCAAAAATCACAGTCATCCTTTTTTGTTTTTGTTTTTGTTTTTGTTTTTTTTGTTTTTGTTTTTGTTTTTGTTTTTGTTTTTGTTTTTCTCCCCTATCTTTTAAGTGCTATGTCCTGAGTGAATATCTAAAGCAGAAATTGTTTGAAAAAAATATGTAGGCAGGACCTGTAGCCTCATGGAGAGAGGAGCCCACTCTGGAGCAGGTTTTCTGGCCGGGCTTGTGAATCCATGGGGGACCCACGCTGGAGCAGTCTGTTCCTGAAGGACTGCACCCCATAGAAAGGACCCATACTGGAGCAGTTCATGAAGAACTGCACCTCATGGGAAGGACTGGTGTTGGAAGGCTGTCTCCCGTGCGAGGTATGCAATGCTGGAGCAGAGGAAGAGTGTGAGGAGTCCTCCCCCTGAGAAGGAAAGAGCATCAGAGACAACATATGATAAACTGACTGAAACCCCCATTCCCTGTCCCCCTGAGCTGCTTGGGGGGAGCAGGTAGAGAATTTGGGAGTGAAGTTGAGCCCAGGAAGAAGGCAGGAGTGTGGGGAAAATGTTTTTAAGATTCAGTTTTTATTTCTCATTATTGTCCTCTGATTTGATTGGTAATAAATTCAATTAATGTTCCCCAAGACCAGTCTGTTTTGCCCATGATGGTAATTGCTGAGTGATCTCTTCCTGTCCTTATCTTGACCAATGAGCCTTTCATTATATTTTCTTTCCTCTGTCCAATTGAGGAGAGGGAGTATTAGAGCAGCTTGGAGGGCACCTGGCATCCAGCCTTGGTCAACCCACCACAACTCCCAACACACACAAAATGAGAATAGTATCAGGTTAAATCAGTTCTTTGTGTGTACTCACAAATTCAAGGGATCAGCTAGATGAGAAAAAATTTATTGTTTACATACTCAACTATGAGGGTTTTTTGTACCTTTTTCATTAAAAAAAAAAAACAAGAAAAGAAAGAAAATAGTACTGTCAATTTTTTGCTATGTTTGCTACTAACTGTATGTGCTGAATTTTTCTCATTGTGACATTTCATGCGGGAAAACAGGTGTTGGCCACTATCCCTCACTGATGAAGCATGTGGCTCATTCTCTTATTTCCTGATACCTTGATAGCTGAGGGGAGGATTTTGATTAAATTTAGATTAGTCATTGGGTTTGTAACTATCACTGCGCTCATTGCTGTCTTACCAGGAAAGGATTCTGATGTATTTAGATATCCAGGGGCAAGAAGTGAACAGATTATATACAGACTTTAATGGATGAGTAATAATCAGTTTCAATCTAATATATGACGGACAGCTCTGTTACTATAAATACAAAGTCTCCCCCTTTGCTACCAGTTCAGCCTGCTGGATATATTAAACTTGAACATGTAAGAATCACAAGCCCTTCCTTCTACTGCAGGCGCTGTTTCCCTGAATAGACCTCTGATTTTTGTAGCTGTATGGAACAACTATTTAGGTATTTTTATCCTAAAGAATTTGGCAGAGGAAGTGGAGGTGAGGAAGGACCCATCTAGGTTTCTGAGGAAAAAAAGTAAATGTTCTGATAAAAAGTTACCACTGAAAAACCTTCTAAACCAAAAATTAAATCTTCCCTCCTGAGCAAATTTCAAAAGAGAAAACAAAAGCACTCTAAATGGCACATTTATATTCTGTCATAAAATGAAAAGAAATCAGATCATATGCTTCCTTGAAAGTGCATTGTAACCAGCTGTTAACATAAAAGTTGGGGATGTATCAGCCCAGCTTGGTAAGTCATGTCACAGTGTTCTGCAAAGAGAAACCATAGTTCTCAAAAACATGTTTTTTGGAAGGACACATATTTTGACGTTACAATTGACAAGATTTTGTATCATGTATGAGGATTGTTATCTTGTTTTTAAAAATCTTCTCCTGTGTAGGCGTGTGCTCTATTTTCTTCCTACAAAGTCTTGTCTCAACCCTTGGTGCATTTTTAACTACTGAACAGGATGATAAGCTATCTGTGTTCTTGGAGAGATAATCAGGAACCACAGACTAACACATCCATCAAATATGTTAATTATACATGTATTTTCCTAGTGATTTTTCATCCTTGATTATAATTAGGAAAGAAAGGAAAAGGATAAGAATAAGCCCTAAGTCCTGCTGCAACATGGGGCTTTAAGAGAAATTGGACAGAAATGGATCTGGAAAGATTTGTTGACAACTATTGGCAGCTGCTCAGTGAGGAAAATAATAAAAAGCTTTAAAACGTTTTCTTCAGTTATGAGGGCTCTTTGCTGACTTGATTCAACACCTGGTTTACACAGATTTCTCAAGGCAACATCTCTGAGAAGTGCTCTTTGGCTCTGGCTTTCTAACTTGAAAACCGAACACTTGAGTCTCCAGGGCCTCATGCCTCCCTCCTTCTGTTTCTGGGAGGTGGATTGCACTTGCCTCCTTATCTTTGCCATTCAGTTCCCCTTGTAGGTCTCTGTTGCCTTACATCTATTTGCTATTCCCTTTATGCCAGTGGTCGCAGTCAACAGACCCTTTTGCTTAATTACAGTGATTCAGAAGTTGCATACTTGTATGACTTTGTTGGATTAGATGCCCTGTGGGACAAAGTTCCTGATTCGAGGAATTGTGATATGAAGATGATAGGTGTATTGTGAATACCTAAGCTAGGGAGCAGCGCAGATCTAAACTGTACAGAGACAGTGCAAACAAAAGATGATGTAGAATGATGGGAGCCGTGGTGGAAGGCTGTACTGCCAGGGCACACTCTCGTCTGCCAAGACATTTATTTTCAAAGTGTAAATTGGCTCCATATCTGTAACATTTTTGATTCAACCTCAAACCCATACCTTTATCTTTTGTATTTGGGCAGTACATTGAAGAAATAAAATATTATGCATTACTAATTCATTAATTTATTTATTGGTCATCTGATCATAGGGCTGTTAGTTCTTTGCCAAACTAAAGTTACAAGAAACAGTTCATAAAAAAGTCTACAATAGGATTTTAGGCCAATTTAGATGAAAAAGTTATTGCTTTTGTTTCTTTTTAGGTTAAAATGTTTGGGTGGGTTTTGTGGGAATGAGCTTTGTGTAAAAGTATCAAGCTTTTACACAGAAATTGATTTTTTTTTCCCTTTAAGGAGCTGAAAACATTAAAATCTATTTATTACTCATATGCACTGACATTCATTATTAATTTCATGTCCTACTTTATTGCTTTCTCCAGGGCAAAACTAACATTCATTTGTTGATCACTGATATACAGTCAACACAAGGTGTATGGCTGCTGATTAAATAACTGCATTTAGATCTCTTTTTAATGGATGCTGTGGATGCTGCCCTGGTGGACCAGCACTGCTCAGTGTGTATTTTCAACTAGCAGCCCAGAAGTGTTTTTGAGATTATCAAGAATTACCTCTGCCCTCCATTGCCTCCTCAGCTAGGCATCTTTGTTAGAAGTGAGGTCATGTCTCCCAGAGGCTGAGGAGGAGGAGAAGAGAGAAAGAGAGTGAGTGAGAGAGAGAAGACCTCAGAGGGCAGTTAAGCTCTTATGTGTGAGTGGATTGTTTCTTGGAGATGCTTGCTGTCCTCTGTGGGTCAAAGAAAGTGTGTCAAAGTTGGTTGGAATGGTTACAGCTCCTACTTTATGTGCTTCAGGTACTGGAAATTAAATGGGGCTAAAGGGTCTGTTTCTGAGCCTCTGAACCAAATGGCTCAGGACACAGGTGTGACCCTGTGCCTGCACTGTGCCGTTTGGTGTGATGCCTGTATGGGTCAAGGCAGCTCTGAGGGTGGGTTAAGACAATTTGCTTTCCAGCAAGGCTGCCAGCTCAGCCACAGCCCTGCACCACTCTGCCTCACCACCTTCCAGCTCTGGGAGAGCTTTCCTCAGAGCCTAGAGCTCCTGTTGGCACGTTCTCCACCCTGCCATATAGACCTTACAGAAGATGTCCCTCTCACCAGTGAAAAATGAGCTATGGAAGGTGACATGGACTCCTTTTTCTCCTTGCCTATGTTGCACATGCCTATCTATATTCGGACACTGTAAGCCAGTTTGTGTTGCTCCCTCAGTGGTAACTTGACCTCACATAGGCAGCATCAATTTAGCTTTATGATCTCTTGCTCTATTAAGCCTTTATATGAGATTGAAAAGGTACTAAACTTCAAAAGACTCACTGCATACTTTGCCAAATCATATAACTGTCTCCGATACCAGGATTTTATGATTTTTTTTTTGTTAGTTGCTTTTTATTATTTAAGTCTTTATGTAATTGTCCAAAGCAAGAGCCAGAATGGTTGGTACAATTTCAAAAATGTACCCAAATTCTGAATAATTTCTTTGCACAAATTCTTCTTTTCTGCTTATAAATGCTCATATGCATCCATAAGCCTTTGGAGGTAAGGCTATACCTGATACAGTGCAAAAGACTCTTCTGAGGCTGAGGAAGGGAATAACTATAGGAGAACTAAGGTAAGTGTCACTCCAATGTGCTATTTTATACCAGATATTGGTGTTTGATTCAGGTTTATACTAATTAGATGAAATATCATATATGCAGGCCCCCATGGCACATCTGGATTCTCTTTTGGTGGCCTGTAGAAGTTCAAATACCTATTTAGATGAGGCTTGCTAGCTTTCTCTCCCTGTTTAAGTTACGTGATTTACTTGAAATGGATTCACTGCAGCAAACGGATTTACTTCTGATGCTCCATTTGTTAAAATGGGGACCTCTTCCTTTTCAGGAGGCATATTTATACCCTCAAAGAGTAGTATTTCAATGTTTACACCTATCTATTGTGTATTTCATTACTCCTGTTGGTCAAGAGGAACAATGAACTATGCATCTCATAATATGTATTGATCTTCTTGGAGATGATTTAAACATCTATCAATACTTTCTTCTGGCCTCCATCTAAGATAAAATGCTGTATCTTTTCTCTATTTGCAATTTTTATTTTGACATGAAATCCTCTCACAATTCTTTTCATTTTCTTTAACAATAATTCAAAAATATCTATTTATTTTAACAGTTAATCAATTAATAGAAAATTACTGCACTGGAATTAGGTTGTTTTTCTGGTGTTAACTTCATTGTTATTGTCCAAGTTCTCTTTTGTTCCGTGTAGTTTCACTACAACTTGTTTCCTGGTTTTCAACTGTAGGACTCAGTCTGTCTCCTTGGTGCTGTTAGTCCAATGAAGAGATCAGAATAAAGTGTTGATAAATTTTGCTTTTCTGTGACTGGAGTACAGATTATGGTGGATTAACTATGACCTGGATTTTGAATGTGAGGATGAGCTTTTAGCATTCTGTTTCAAATACCTAACATTCAATGAGCCCCCAATTTTCTTTGCTGTGAATTCGGACATAGTGCCTGGATGACTGCATTTATAACTGCATTATGTAAACAGTGTAAATACCCACAATAGCAAAGTAGCCCTGACCTTCAGCTCTGCCCCAGCAGCTCCACGGATACTTAGTTTCCTTCATTGTTCTGTGTAGGGTATTGTTCAATGGGATATGTTTTCACTGTTTTGGAATCTTTTTTTAACATAATTGATTAAGGCACCTTTATATAAATTGAATTTCCCATGTGGACTTTTTAAAGCCTCTGGAACCTGATAAGCTTTTGTAACAGAAGAAGAAATGTTTCATGTGGCTTGAAATCCTCCTTGCATAAAAGGAGCATTTCATCAGCCACCGTTTGTTCTGCTAAGCTCTGCTGGCACAGTGACACCTGAATCCCATAGTCTAACTCTAACTAGCTTTCTTGTCTTTGCCTCAGGGTAAGAGAAAGTTGTTTTGTCGTTCAGCAACAGAAGATACCGCTGAGCCAATGCATTAAAATAACAAAAATGTTCCTCTCTTCTTGGAGAGAACTTTGCATAAAATAGAAAGTATATGCCACACTCTCTTTGTGGGGCTCTTTGGATACAGCTGTTTAAAAAGCTTAGAGTAACTAGCAAACCATTGAGAATCTAAGTTGACATAACAAAACGGGAGGAGATGAAGAAGTATTAAACACATCCCAAGTTAAATTAAAAGCAAAACTTGTGGAAAAAATACATTAAGCTTCAAACTCTGGGGCAAACAAGCTGTGACTCCTGGCTGGTTTAGTTTCCAGCAAGAATGACAATCAACAGGTAAGGATGAAAGAAAATGTGCATGGAACAAGAACATTTTCCACCCCTGTCACTTTAAAATATGCTCATTTCTGTGTCTGATCTACAGCCATGAAGTGGAAGGTGTACATATTTTAGAATAGCAGAAAGAAACTGTAATTATGTTCTTTCACAGGCTATGAACATTATGTTTTTCTTATCTTCCCAGGAGTCAGACTTTCTTAAACATTCTCAGCTGCTACAGCAAAAGTCAATCAAAGAAAACTCTCGCCTCTTCTTTTTTTTCTTTAAAACCTGACACAAGTGAGGAAAGCAAATGGAAAAGTTACAGATGAAGGTTTATTTTATGCTTTTTTTTTTTAATGTCAAACACAGTTGGTGATTCTCTAAAATCTTGCTTTCAGTTCAAAGATTAAGCAGCAGTCATTAGTTCATCAGACACAGCTGCATGATGTACAAGAGACACTGATGGATTAACTGGGAACCAAACACACTTTAACTAGTATTGGAAGAGAGACCATAGCTTGATATGGAATGATAAAACTTTAAACTTTCTTGAACTTGTCTAACTGTTCTTCTATATCTTCACTAAATAGACTTGAATCAGTTCAATACTTGTTTGGGAGCCACGTGGCTACATGTTTTTCTCTGCTGGTTAAGAAATAGGGCGCTTTCAGCTAATATTAGCCAGTGTGAATGCATGGTCTTCGAGCGAATTTCAGTGCCAGGAGTGTCATGGATGGAGTCGTCCATCCATGGAGGACCTGGAGGTGTTGGTTGACAGCCAGCTGAATATGAGCAAGCAGTAAGCCCAGGTAGCCAAGAAGGCCGATAGCATCCTGATTTGAGGTAAAACAGAACCAATCTTCTTTTCAGTAATTTTTCAGTTAAATCTCTTCTAACTGACAAACTATCTGAAATTAACAGTGTATTTTTTGGACAGTGTCTGCTTCTAGCAGATAATGTCTGATGTTTATAGTTAATACCAAAGAATGGTATGCAGAGAGGCTCCTATTTATACTTATTCCCATAACAACCAAGGTCAGCTAGATTTATGTACCAAGTTGGAGGGCCAGAAGCAGGAGGGTGTAAATGGGCCACACCTGTGGGGAGGAGCGGACAGGACATGTGACCCAAAACTGACCAATGGGGTATTCCATCCCATCTGCCTCAGTATAAAAGCTGAGGAATCAAAGGGGTCAGCCTCTTTCTTCAATGGCCAGCATTTGAGGAGGATTCTGTCTGTTCATCTGCCTTTGATCCTGATCTGTGTGTTCATGAATCCAGATCCAGAATCCTGTTCCCATCCATCACTGAATCCAGTCTGGGGCTTACCCAGTGCCTACCAGTGATGTGATCATCAGCCTAGGAGCTCAATACAGTTTTCTATATGTTGCATATATTTAATTATTTTCTTATTAATATTATTTGATTTTCTTTTTATTGTTGATATTTCATTGAAGTAGTTCAGTTTCCTTTGCACCCGTAAATCTCTCTCTTATTCTCTCTCCCTTCCTCCCTCTGAAGGGAGAGAGGTTAAAGAGAGCATCTGTCTTTCCTTTCTTGGCTAGCCCAGCCCAAACCCTGACAATTAGAAATAGTATGGCCAGCAGGACTAGGGAAGTGCTTTTCCCCTGTACTCACAGAACTCAGAATGGTACAGGTTGGAAAGGACCTTTGGAGATCATCTAGTCCAACCCCCATGCCAAAGTAGGTTCACCTAGAGCAGGTTGCACAGGATTGCATCCAGGCGGGTTTTGAGTATCTCCAGAGAAGGAGACTCCACCACCTCTCTGGGCAGCCTGTTCCAGTGCTTTGTCACCCTCAAAGTAAACAAGTTTTTCTCAGAGTCAGATTGAATTTTCTGTGTTTCTGGAATTTTTCTGCAATGGGCAGTTTGTGCCCATTGCCCTTTGTCCTGCAGCAGAGCACCACTGAAAAGCGTCTGAAAAGGTTTAGACTGGGTATTAGGAAAAATTTCTTCACAGAAAGGGTTATCAAGTACTGGAGCAAGCTGCCCAGGGAAGTGGTTGAGTCACCACCCCTGAGATATTTAAAAGATGGGCAGACATCATGCTTACAAGCATGTTTAGTGGTGGACTTGGCAGTGTTAACAGTCAGATTCGATGATCTTAAGGGTCTTTTCCAAACTAAATGATTCTATGATCTTTTAGATAGCAATAATAATGCTTTCCTTGCATAGGTACGATGCTCTTAATTCTGCTGTGTAGAACCTGTTCTGCAAATAGACAAATGGAGCTGGTGGAACTCCTAATAGAGGGTAATGCTCTTAAGATGAGAAGGTGTTATGGCCTGGCTCTGGACCGCCCAGAGGCAAGTGATGTGAACAGCAGACATGAGAGAGGAATAATGCTGATTGCACTTCTGTTCCAAATTCTGGGGCCTTTTTGCAGTCAGGGTGGTTTCTAAGACACTTTTGTTAGGAGTAGAAGTTCTTCTGGGTAATAACAGAGAAATCATGCATTTGAATAACAGAAATCTGAGAGAACTATCTTGTCTGCTGAAACCTTTTGGGAGTAAGTCTCCCAGAGCTAAGTATCAGTATGTTTTTCTGTAAAATAGGAAAGGATAGATAATGACTGCATTTTTATTGTTGAGGCACCCAGGACACCAAACCCCTCTGCAAGCCATGTAAATACAAATCAGCTCTGAGAAGACAGCATTGCCCAAAGCCCCAGTCTAACTTAGAACTTTTGACACCAAATGTCTCTTCTCAGCATTTCTTTCCTCTACTTGCTTTTGAATAGTGGGGGTTTTTTTCGGGTCTCTACTTTTTTGCAGGATGAGGCAGGTAAGAAAATAGTGTTTGCAAGATCTAAAATTTCTGTATGAGTTTGCCTTATTTATCTATTTATTTGGTTATTCATAAATCCAGAGGATTTATAGTGGAACCCTAATTTAAGTATTTTTATATTTCTATTTAGAGAAGTTTATCTCTTTAATTGACTGATAAAGAATGCTGAGTCACTAACTTTCAATCTTCAGTGAAAGTATTCTCTAACAGAAGTTGATTGAGAAAGAAGAAAGCAAAAACTGGAAATGTGGAGAAAAAGAGTAAAGAAAAGGGGATATGGAGGTTTACTATCTTCTGTACATTTTTCTTATTCTTCCTCTGAGAGAAGAAGTGATGGGGTATCCAATTTATGATGTAGTGCTTTTCAAACTTAGGTCATTTGCAGATAAGCTACTCTACTATGTATCCCATTGGACACAGAATTGTAATGAGCCTATTAAAATATGAGGAAGTATATTTTTTCTATATTTCTATGATCATTCATTTATTCAGATTTATTGTATACATGAGAAGGCAGGAAAACCTGGAGTCAGTTCTTATTGCTGGTATTTTTATCCCTTCAATCCTGAATGGCACTTGGTTTTATTGCCAACTAAAAAAGAAACAGTATTCCAATGGTACATTGTGGAAAAGGAAAACAAAACCTGTGCAAGTGCTCCTCCGTCCAATTCATTGAAAGGTTGCCAAAGGCCTGGGGAAAACACTTATTTAAGCTTTCAGCAGAGAGTTTTAAAAGATTGGCCTGCTTGTGCTTTGACAGATGGGGCAGAGGAAAAGATGCAGACCAAATGAGTAACCAAGTATTTCTCTCACCCATTTTGGGATAGTACTTCTAGAGCTGGTGGCTAAGTTGATTCAAAAGCTTCATCATGTCAGCTTGACTCTTCATCCAGCTGCATAGTCTTTGCTACAAGGATTTCTTGTAGTGTTGAAAAGCAGCCAAGTGTGTTTCCATTGGGCAACTGGCTTAAAATTGTTGTTTCTTAATTATTGATTCAACTCCATTTGTGTATTTAAAAAAAAAAAAATACTTCAGGGTGTAACCCATTTAGGCAACCCATCCTTCACTCGCCCTGAAAAACTGCACAAAGCCCAATGTAAAATAAAAGCAAATAGGGTAAATGTCGAAGGCAGGGGTTGCTTTTCAAGGCAGATGACATTTAGAGGCATGGTCTGTGTGAAAATGCATGAGCTCACAAGAGGATTCAGAGGACGTTTTCCCACTGCAGCAGGCATCCTGAAAGCACAGCGGCAGAGCATGTATCCTTTTCCTGGTTTACCACACAGGACAAAAGCAATTCTTCAGTTTAGAGGAGGCCTCACCCTATTGATAATCATTTTAACTTGAAGCAGACAAAAACACCTAAGTCTGTTCTGGGAATCAGAGCGGATGCTACAGTGTTCTCCTTTAGCTTCTCTTGCTATGACCTAAACACATGCTCCACACGAGCCCACAGTTTTTCCCTGTTATTGATTTTAGCCCCTCAGTACAAATTCCTGTGCAGCAGGAGTAGTCAATGACATCCTTGTTCATGAAGCTATCAAGCAGTAAAATCTATTTTTTTTTACAGCAGTTCAGATATGGAGGAGATGAGAAAAAAACCCCACAACTTAATGCACAATATTTTTGTACATATAATGAACATAAACCTAGAGAAAAATGAACATAAACTGAGAGTAAAACAACATTAACTATGTTCATGGAGTGTCTAGATTCAGTACAAGATGAGAAAAATATTTTTGTGCTGTGCTGTGCCATCTGGGTAGCATGACACTGTATGATGAAGTTCATCCTCCGGCTCTCTCCATCATTCAGCAACAGTGTATGGCTTCATTGCTTCAGTCACTTGGTTACTCATCTCATGAAGCAAGACATCTTTCATGCGAGAAATTGATTTCATATTTTGTGTGTGTTTTTTATATTGCTTTATGTAGTCTTCCCTTGCTTTTTGTAAAACTCTATTGGGTTGCCTTTAAATTCACACGCTTATTCTTAAGATGGCAGCAAGAAAAGCAGAGCTACCTGACTAGACTTTGTCTTAACAGCACACAGCTTGTGAACATATTCATTGTCCTGGTTGATATAAATGAAAATTCAGAGTAGCTTTCATCATAACTGTACTTCCATGTGCTTTTCTGTGGTGAGATGCATCCCAAGTTGTGAATCAGGACTGTAGTTGCATATCTCCAGCCGACTGATAGACTTGAAATCAGCTGAACACCTTCTGCTGCCTATTAGTTTCACTCCATAGAAAGTAACAGTTTTGAAGTGATTACCTGTATTTTTTCCAACAGAGTGTTAAGAATTATCCTGGGTAAACCTGGCACATTGAAACCTGAGGAAAAAGGTTGATCTTTCCCTGATCTCCAGTGAGATAGAAGCCTGTAAGGGCTTTCAGGCTCTGCAAGGAAAACTGGCCAGAATGTCCAATAGGCACACTGAAACAGGGTAATTTATGGGTGTCGAAACATCTGGAGGCATTTCTGTTAAAGCCGATTAGTTAAAAAGTTGGAGAAAATGGGAGATTTAAAAGTATGCTGGAGAAATGCAGACAAGCCAACTGCGCTCCATGTGTAGTGGTAGAAACAGGTACCTTAACCTGACGGCACAGCTTTGTAGTCCATATGTGAGAAATTTTAGGCAAGGAAAGCTTGGCAATTTTTTTCTGAAAGGAAAGAAAAGATTTTCTTAGAAGGGGCTGCTTGTGCCCCCTTTCACTGCTATACTGCTGTTAAGAAATAACGTGCTGTGAAGGTATGCATGTAGTTTGGTTCATCAGAACTGGGCAACACACACAGCTGGTGGGGAAACTGGTCATGAGAAGGACTACTAAAGAAAGCAGTTAGTAGCAGGGGCTAGCAGCAAGCCAAGATGGTGAGGGATTTCCTGGTTAATCCAAGTCACAGCTGATTTATGAGGAACACAAGTGAGTTAATCAGCCTGGTGAGCGGGGAAGACCAGGCAGTACAACACATGATCGAACCGAGCAGACCCTAGTGGGACATCTTAACCCAATAACATAAACCCAGAGTATGTTGTATTTAATGTCATTAACACACTGTCTTTTGGGCTCCTGTGTGCCTGAGATTCAGTGATGTCTCACTACTAGAGCAGTTCCATACAGTTAAAGGAGAAGGGCTTATTTGGGAATATTTGCTGTGTATTCTGAAATGTATTTTGCTTTTCAGAGAACATACACATTTCCCAAGATGCTATATCATTGTGCTTTCTATTCCCCCACTCCAATAAAATCTATTTATTAAAAAAAAAAAAATATTATTCTTTAGCTTATTTTCTGTGAAGTACAAAATATTGTTTACTGGGTGGCCAGACAATGTAGTTGCAGTTTCTGGCTTTCTGAACAGGGGCCAGGGCACTAGTTTTAGAAAAACTGAAAAATTGTATTCTGCTAGTAAGTGGCTGGCAGAAAATTCACACTTCTAAGATATATTTACTTTGAGCAAAACAAAAAAAGATATATCAGTATGTGTGTTCTTCTAATCTAATGAGCAATAATAATTTGTTGAGTGTGTCACCTATCTTTTGAAATTAAAATGACTGATATTTTCCAGACAGTGGGTGAAAAATTCAGTTATTGCAAGTAATTCACAATGTTTGCATGAAGGTTCAATTTTAGAGTTTTGACAGTCAAGTTACACTTCACTATGAAATGATAAAAAAATGTCCTACATTACAGGATTTTTCTTGCAAATCTCTTTGATAAGTGCTCATGTATCCCCAGGAATGTTCATCTGATATTTTCAAAAATGCTGTTACAAAATATAATCAACATTTCTAGGAAAAAAAGAATGAAAGAAAAGGTTTGCTATTTTCTTTTTTAAATAGAAAAATTTGTTGTCAGTAGTTGAATTATGACATACATATACATTTTGTGTTCAATTGACAGTTTATTAAATCTGTTTTCTACAACTTTAACAGAAATTGCTGCCTTATTATTGAATAGAAATGGAATTTCAAAGTTATACTCTTCAAAGAATAACTCTTATGTAAAACATTTTGCCAAAACTATACAGGCACTGTGAAAGCAAAGGCAACCTTGCTGGAATAAGTAAGCATTCTCTGTGCTGATTAACTTCATAGGTAACCATTCTCTAGTCATTCCCCTTCTAGAAATGACTTTTTTTTCCCTTTCTTCAATGAATCTTCTTATGTCCTTTGAATTGGAAGTCATCAGCAAATTTAATTCAATTTCCTCCACCATTCTCTCTGCATTATATACCACCCATTTAATCACCAACAATCTCTTGCCCAAAGAGCTTACAATAATTTCACTGGAAGGTGCTACTTTGGATTTTGGTTTGTGGGGTTTTTTTAATTACTAAACTTTCTATGATAAAACTCATGCTTCAGTTTTGTGGTAGGCATACATGTTCATTTTTGTGAATCTGCCATTTGATTCATTAGAGTTTGACAGAGATAGATGTCTTAAAATATATATTTTTTAAAAATTTCAATCCTTAAATATTTCATCCTATTGTTATCTTCTGCAATGATACATGGCAACCAGGATTAATTATTTTAGTTCTCACAGAATTGCTTGTTTTAAAGCTGCTGTGAACTTCACTTTATTATCAAGGCTGGCCCTCCAGAAGCTATGTTATGAATAGCTTCCAACTAAATGCTATTTTAAGTGTTCCACATCTTAAAAGTTGTCACTGAGTAGTTGAGTGCCACATAACATGGGAAATCATTTCAGGTAAATGAGTAAACCTTTTTATTCTGTGAGAGTTCTTCATCGCACCGCTATGGAAACCCTCTCCTGCATTTTAGGTGCAACTGGCTGGCTTCAGCATGAGTTTGACCTAAGCAGGATGCTGGCTTTGGGATATAAACATTTAGATGATGTAAAGGTCAGAATAATTGATGTAAATAATTTCAGTATTCACCAATCATTTTCTAGACTTCTGGGGCCGGTGGTATACTTAAATAAAGCTGTTAAGTATTTCTTTGAAAAACCCATGCAATACACTGCAGCAGGCACAGTTAGCAAGAACTCAACTACAGATAGTAACATCTTTGGAAGAAATAGTTCCATTATTTTAAATAATGAATTTCATAGGCAGAAAGATAAAGACATTTTCCCTTGTTATTTTTAATCCTCTAAGCTTCAGGATCAAAAATAGGAGATAGATGTCTCTATGGTACGAATGGAAAAAAAATAAAAAGCTCGATGGCTATGGGTTTTTTAATGCACATAAGTTTCTTGACATTAATCTGTCATTGCAGCAAATTTTTCTGCTGCAGTACTGTATGTCTTCTATAACTGGAAGCGTTGACTGACTTGTTCATAAATGTGATGGGTTTGGGAAAATAAAAAATCCCAAAGTGGGAATTCAAAATCCCAAAGTGGAAAAAAAGGTGAACCTTGTTTTATTTTTTTAAGTTGAAAAGGGTGTTACAGAAACAGGTAGAAAGCGATTTACAGCAGCTGACAAGTGGAGCTGTTAGTTCCGCTTTTATTCTGTATGTCTTTTTGCATGTGGTGTTAACCCTGTGTCTATCAGTAGTTTTAATCGGCTGTCTCAGCATAAAAGCAACAATCCAAAGTAACATCATACCACAAAAAAATGATGTGATTTCTCATACCGCAGAGCTCTCTAGAGGGATGAGGGGCTCTGGTGAAAGGCTGTCATTCTGTGACATGCCTGCAAAATCAGTGTTAGGCATTGAAAGATGCAGAAGCGTCTATTGCTTGCTGAAATCTCTCAGTTGCATGAACAACTAGATACAAATCTCCAGTAACCAAATTCCAAGTGAAAACTGGCACTGACAGATAAAAGCTATTTGAAATTAAGATGCACTTAAGCATGTTTATATAAAGATTCAGACAATCACATTTGCAAATTTGGTCTTTAGTTTGTGTCACTGAAAGAGTACATCATTACTTAAAGGCATGCTTTTGAAAAATGCTTAAAAGTGAATCTTAAATGAGACTGTCTCCGTATTAAAAAGACTTTGGAATAGGCTAATGTAGTTGTAGCTATGATTCCTATTCAATTATATTCAGCAGAAAAAATACTTAGCTCCTCTCCCACACAAAATCTAAATGAATCCTTTTAAAACCAGACAGGAACAGACAGCAAATTTTGGTATGCTCAGCTTATTTTGCAACTCCTTAAATGAATTTAATGATGTGAAAGGTCTAAGAAGCTCATCAGTGGGGAAAAAAATTTCTCTTTACAACTTTAGAGAAATGGACTATCGGGGGTTTGTGGGTTTTGTTGTTTGTTTGTTTTTCCCCCAGAAATGGTTCTCTTGTAGGACTGGAAAATAAACATTCCCGGTGAGTACCAATGCTCTATAGACGCGGGTGACAAAGATACAGCTGTGATGTGATCATTGAGGTTTAGAGTAAGTTTTAAGTCATGAATTCATCCACGTAAGGTTCTTCCTATAACACACAGGCAGAGGTAAGTGTCCATTCTGCCTATCAGAGAGTTGAATCATAGTCTGAAGATTCTCCCTGTTCTTTAAATGATCTATCTCTTCCCTATTGTTTAAATAATCACTTTTACCAGATTGTACTGTTTAGACAGCAAAAGTTAGGTGAGGTAAATCTTTCTGCAAACAGTTGGACAGAATAGTCAGCAGATAATGAACTCTTCTGTAGTGTAGCACTTGTAAAATTAAAGAAGTAAAGACAATGGTTTTTAAAGAGAAGTGATAAAAAGCAATGACACCGGTTTTGATCATTATATTTTTTAATCTAGAGAAACTTTACAAAGATTATGCTCACCCCTGCCACTTTTGAGTACCTAAGAGCTAGATGGGAGCATCATTACACTTTGATCCTCTGGATCCAAAGGAGGAAAATAAGTTCTGCCTCATACTTTCTGAATGATTAAAAAACCAGACAGCTATTTTACAGTAAGTTAGTTAATGGTGTAATGGTGCCAACTGTGAGGCTGACAGATACACAATTCCTTCACAAACAAGTGTATATTTTACTTCCTCGTTCTTTGCAATGCGTTTCCCAGACCACTATTAGTATTACCAGTATGGCTGTTAAATAGTAAATGTAAATTGTCAAATGAAACTCACCATCCAAATTTCACTTAAACACATGAAAGCACTGAGTTTTCTAAATGTAAAATTACAATGCAACAGTTCTTGAGGGTAACTAGTTATGAAAGGGATAATGCATGGTGCAGATGTATTTGAAACACTTAATGCTTTATAGTCTTCTATAGCTTCTTGAAGACTGTTCTCAGCTCTAAGAACTACATCAATACACATTAATTTTGAGGGAAACTAGTGATGTTTCCGTGTTGATTAAGACCAAAGGTTGTTGCCATACGGATGCTGTCCTCAAAAAGACATGGATGAAAGGGCTTCTGTGATGTAGTCTTTCTTTTATAGGAATGTTTTCTCAGTGCCTAGGCAGTTTAGGCACTGTTCTCCATTTACTGTATGCCCTCCCCCAACTTGCTTGAACAACACTGGGATAGAGTACCCTCAGTTAAGTGGCTTTTAGATGGCCCCAAGGCATCATGGCTGTGCTCATCTTCATACAGGAGTTCTGTGGGTGAGATGAGTTACAGGAGTATGATATGAGATAACAGTAAGTTGTGTTGGTCTCGCTAGGAAATGAAGTGGGTGGTGGTGTGACACGTACCGTGCCTCCTGAGCTCTTGCACTGGAGAAAGGCCTGAACTTCAAGGTTCCTGTCACCAATACTTGGAAATGACCGTTCTGTCTCTCGCAGCTGGGAACTCTGTATCCGTGGGAGGTGGCAGGCTGTGGAGCATTCAAGACCATCTACAAATCTTCACTCCAAGGATATAACAAATTCAATAGTCATGGCAATGGGAGGCCACAGTACATGCCAGTTTGCTTTGGTCCCTGAGTCTAGGGGAAAAAAGAGAGGTTGAATTCTTGGGTGTAAGTGTTCACTCTTCTGCTTTGTATGGGTTACTGTGCACAAATGCAGGCACCTGGGGAGCATTGTGAGGAGGGCTGACAGAGCACTGGTAGGTCACGTTCTGGCCCAGGACCCTTCCTTTTTTTGGAACGGAGCCATTGAAAGAACGTAACAAACCAGGCAGACTTCCTGAGCTCAGTGGAATGGTTTTACATCGTGCAGATGTGGTGGGATGATTTGCATATAAAAAATGTTAGTTCCAAAACTTGTAGCAGTATTTTCATATGATTGTGACTAGGGTACCTTGTTCTAGAATAGAACAGAAGATTCTAAACCAAATTATATCAGAAAGAAAAGAAGGTATAGCTGACCCCAAAAGCAGAAGATATCAAATGAGAATTCAATGTTTTCTTTTCTCCAGTGCATCATTTGCTGCGAGATTCTCAAGGCAGAGCAATAGCACATAGAATGAAATTATTTGCTCATTTTACCCCCTAAGTAAGGTTACTGGGAGTATAATGGAAGTCAGTAGAGAGCTACATCTATGCCTTGGGCCAAGTGCCTTTCCAAGATCAGTAATAGACATCAAGTCACATCCAAAATGGAAGCAGGTCTCAAATCCTGAGAAAGCTAGTAATGTAGTGTTCTCAGTGAGACCGCAAGCATGTTCTCTGACTATGCTTTAATCAAAACCTTGTAATTTTGAAATTTTTTATTTCAGAAGAGAAGTTTTAAACATAGGTAGTTAGGTATTTTTGTAAGATTTGGTTTTGGTTTTGGTTTTTTTTCCCCATAGTATTGAAATTGCATAACCAGCTAATTTGGTTGCATTTGGAAAAAGCTTCTGTCTTCAAATGACAGAACTGGGAAGACAAACTAGGAAGTACTCACTAATCAATATGCAAGATAAAAGAATCAGCCAAGCCAATGTAGCAAAGAATGAAAGTTCTAAGATAAGCTGTGACAAAGAAGCAAATGAAACCATGCACATGTGCCCCATATCCTGACTAAGAAACAAGTGGAATCCAATCTTTCAGTTTTATATGAGCTTGAAACGCTATAATCTTTTTTTTTCTTTTTAAAAGAAAAAATTTTTAAAATAATAACATTTCAGGGCAAATGGATTGCCAATGTGTAATGATTTTGTTTTCAAAGCATTAAGGTCGAGCTATTTGAATTCATCTATGATAAGGTGGAAATAGGATTTGCCAACAAGTCATAAAAAGAACAACAACCTAGTGTGTCATCACATAATACACAAGGCTATGCCCTACAATCACAACTTATTCTGAGATAATACAAATAGAAAACAGTGTATGAAGAGAACTAAATTCTGTGCAAAACTAGTAATGAAGAATTTAATATTAGAAAGTTGTTAAAAGACATAGACAACAGAATTTTGAATGTACTCAGTCACATGATATTAAAAGCAGTATCTGTAAGAAAAAAAAATGATTAAAAGAACTGAGATATTTACTGAGTATTAATAAAAATGACAAGCATCCTAAAGACAGAAAAAATACAATTTGAGGAGAAAGAACCTGTGATTAAATGAAAGTAAACAAGCTGGAACAGGGAGGAAAGGTCTTTCTATAAATTGCTTTAGTTTGGGAATATGTCCTGAACAAATGAAATGGTTACGTAAGACTGTCAAAAGGCACCATTAAACCTATTACTGAAAGACTGCTCAGCTACCATATAATCAAAGTGTGTTAAAGGATTCTTTTTGATAGCACTGACATTAAAATTTATCATCAGACTCGGCTATTATTGTCTTTAACAGAACCACAAGTAACATGAGGTGAAATGTGCTCACTAAGATCAACATGTTGCTCATCATCGTTGAGTTTTGCTCTGTAAAGTTGCTTTTAAATAGACTGTTTATTTCATTTAATAGTCATAATGAAATAACATATAATAAGAAAGCTCTGATTTATCCTCCAAATCGTTGGCAGATAACATGGAATTAAGTCAGTCTTTCATCTTTCAGCTCTTTTTTTCATGTTTTTGTTAATATGTCAGTGAATAAACTAATAAAAAATATCCTAATTCAAATGCAGCTCAAATCCGACTTAAAGTGCCTTGGCAAGCTGTCATTTACCTCCACTAACCGTATAAAGCACTGTATCAAATTAGTCTCATTGCTTACAATTTCTAGAAGAAAATGAAAGTTAAAAAAACTCCTTACAAGACTGGGGTTATATTCATCTGTATTCTTTTGAGTTGATTGTGCAAAGTGAATCCATAGCAATTAGCAATGAAGCATTAAAGAAGCATAAGAATTTCATCCAAATTACCTTTGCAAATAGATTCAAAGCTGAAGATCTTGAAACTGAAATACAGCAATCTTTTGAGTGAATTGGTGCAAATAATGTGATAATGGGAGATTTTGGGAGATAAATGACTGTCAAGAACAGTAATTGATTTTTAGTTTTGTAATCAAAGAATTAGTCTGAATGGAAGAAAAAAATTTCTCTCTTCTTTACTAAAAGGTAAATGTTAACAGATTTCAGGTGGAATATAATGGTTTAAAACTATTTGTCTATTTTAATTAGCTCTGAACCACAGACTCTATTGTCTATAATCTCCTTTGACTTAAATGGGAACTTGAGTTCCTAGCTCATATGTTGATGTATGTATTTAGACAATGAATTGTAGGTGAACTATATCCTGTATTTTCATCATACATGGTTAAATGTAGTAGGATGAACTGCATCCCATTCCTGCTTTAAAACAGGATGAATTGCTCTGTGGAATTGCCCTGTTTTCTTCTGTGGCAAGATGTTAAGTGACATCTCACAACAAGTGACTCTATAGATTAGACATTTCCTTATCAGGATGAGCATTACATTCATTTTCCTCCTCCAGGCTACATGTAATGACTATTGACAAAATTTCATTTTGTACACGGGAGAAATTGAACAGAACCCTTTGCATCATGCTCCAAAAAGCAGGAATAAAAGCATTTATCTGAATATTGGGCCCAAATGTTATGAAGCAAGGAAGGATCTAGAACCTTGATTCTGCATATACTGGATGAATACTTTGGTTATCAGGTAACTGCAACATACTGGAACCATTATATCGGTATCTTTAAAATATAAAATTTGGGAAAAAAAAAGACTGTTGATATTTTTCAGTGAATCTAACCTGCTTCCCCCAAACTTTTATAGGATCAAGCACAAATTTTCTGACTAAAGATAATGTTATTATGAAAAAAACTGATGTTAGTCAGAAATATTGCAATGGTAAGTCAGAAAAGGCTACCTGTCGTCTCATTTTTCCTCCGTGTCATCAAAACTTTTGCAGATGGCAACCTGTCACTCAACTCTTCTTTATTGTACTACTTTTGAAAAGTGATTTCACTGTACAGCATCAAAATATTTTGTAAATTCAGCTCACCAAAAAGCATTACCATTCATTGTTTTGCATGATTTTAATTCATTTGGTCCTATTGCACATCAACAGTTTGATCAGAACTGATGCCTACTTGAAAAGTCATGAAAGTTTACATAGGCAGAAAATAGCAAAGCTGCTGCTAAGATAAGCTTCTTGCTTTGAACAAGTTCTCAGAAACTGATTTTTGCTTCATATACTGATGATAATTTGCAAACAGACACCCTTTTTATTACATTTGGATGCTTGCTCAAAGAGAAATACCATGCCATGAATTGCTAACATCGCTTCTTGTAGTGGCTGTGTGTTCCTTGGAGTTGTTTTGGCCAAGTATCACACTAACTCATCTCTGTTCTGCTTGTGACATTTTGCTTGATCACATCATAAAGTGTTAAGGCCATGGAATGTATACATAGCACTATGCACTAATAAGGTGTTTATCATTTAATGTCTCCCAGATGCTTGCCTATAGCTTTTTCCAGTAGTAAAGAGAACGTGTTGGCTCAATGTGATCTTGTGTTTATATGGTCTGTTGGGCCTATGTGATAAGTCATGTTCTTTCCTTCTTTACTTTTGCAGAATCAGTAAAGCAAGTGTTGTCTTACAGGTCTGTTCCTCTATGTGTAACACGTGCTAGGTCCAGTAAATATCTAGGATCAAATGGCAGTAAAAACTGAGGTTAAAAGAACATCCTTGAGGGAAAAGCAGTCAATAACTTCTATGTTGTGTAAAATCACAAAATTCTGTGGGACTGTTGCTGTTTAACTCCAGGGAGCTTTGGAGTAATTAGAATGAACAGCAGATTTTCTAAATTTAGGAGAACACTCAAGACTCAACATGTTTATTCTGCCATTCAGAAGGAAAGTGCATGACGCTTGGGATCTGATTCTTTATTGCTTACCATTTGGTGCTGTTATTTATGGTAGCGAAGCCAGGTGCAAACAGCAAGTCTTGTGACTACTTTTTTACTTACATTTTACACAGTTGTAAATCGTCAGCCGAATCAGCATCGAGTGCCGTGGGGCAGTAGATAAATGAAACCCTGACTTTTTTACCCAATACCTGTTGAAGTCAGGCTGAAAATCAATCAAGAAAAATCAATTGGAATATTCTAACAAGTTATTAAAATAAAAATGTAATGTTCTCAGTTCTCTTTGTTTACTTTGTCATGAGATACCAGGTAAAAACTTTGAAAATGTTTAAATGCCTTTCAAGCCCAAGTACTCTTTCAATAGCGATACAGACATTTAGGCCCAGACTGTTTACGGTTGTCAGAGCACTTCACAGTGTATGTGATTTATTCTGTGTCTGTTATAAAAGCATCTGCCAGCATAGCAATTGTCATCAAAAATGTGATCTTTGGTTGACAGCAGAAGCTTCCATTATTCAAACAGTTGTACTGTCAAAACTGAGCTTTTGCTGAATTTGCTAATTTTGCTTGAAAGGGCTGGAAGAGATCACATTAGTGGAGGCACTGACTTAGAAGCACTTGTCAGGATGAGACAGAATACCATCAGGGCTGAATTGTTCCTAGACCAAGCATAGCTTTAGTTGCGTGCATTCTATTTTTACAAAAGGGTAGAACTGAAAAGGCTCACCGTGCAAGATCCAGCGCAGGGCTGTGGGTCTTCATGTTTACCTCTGGAATGCCTAGGTGTTATGGATGTGGCCCTACAGAGACCCCCATCCCATGGTAATACACTCTGAGGCACTTTGGAAAGAAATCGACACAGCCAGCACCTTGAACAGGCAGTAGCTTGAAGTGAGCTTGCTGATGGGAGAGCTGTACTGAGAGAACCACTAAACAACTAAGCACGGGGACAAGCCCCAAGTGCTGCCTGCTGTATATCTTGATAGCAACGCAGGAAGATAACTTTGTCCACTAAAGAGCCACAGGCAGATGATGATGACACAAAGCTCATGATTTTCTTTAAAAACCCCCACCTATTGATGTCAGGAACAGTAGTATTCTGCTGATCTAGCAAGTACCTGTGATGAGTACACCACATCAAAGGAACAGGACAACTATTCATTTCTCTGTAGTACTTAAGGGAATCAAATCAACCCCTTCTGCCTTTCATGGGGGAGGATATAGATGATTTCCACCCATCGCAGTGAAGCTCTGCAAAGGATAAGGAACCTATGATGAAGAGCAGCATAAGAGTCATCTAAGGGTCAGGCTTGTCAACTACAAAGGAGAAAGGAAGACCATGAGCTTTATTTTCATGTGAAATACCTGCATGAGACAGTTATTGGATAAAATACTTAGCTGCTGAAATAAGACATTAAAGAGGGGAAATAGTTGTTAATGTCAGCCCACAGGATGCCATAGAAACTAGGTTGTGCCCCAACAGGTGGGCTTATTTGATTGAAATTTGTAGCTACATAGAATAGAGTTGTGTAAGACTATTAACTTAGTATTATTGGCATGCTGATTAAATAAGCATCTTTGCCTAGAAATCACCTTAAGAGGATTCTGAAGCTTAATAAAGCTGTAGTCAGTGGGGAAAGATCATTGAACAGAACTGTTTTAATTACTTCGTTGATGTTAATAATAGGACCAGTGTTTTCAACATTTCCATCAATAATTTGAAAGGAAATATAAATGTCCCACTGGTAAACTTTGCAGATCCAACTGCCAGAGTAGAAAATAGTGCTCAGAACACAGAAATTCGACAGTTTGGAATTTTTTATCTGTGGCATCTCCAGCAATATGTACCTCAGTACAGCCACATACAAATGTAGCCCTTTCAAAATGACAAATGCAGAGTTTAGCTAAAATCTGTGGACTGCACTTTGGAAAGGTTTCTAATGTAACCTTTTAAAAGGTCTTCTAGGAATCATAATAAATAAAAAACTGAGTTTGAGCTCCTGTTATGAAGCTGTGGAGAGAAAAGCCAATAAACCTGGGATGGTATGAATTAGGGATTTTTACTTCTGTCTGTGGTTTTAATGCCTCTGTCTGGGGCAGATAAATAGCAGAGGGCCAGTGATGATGCCTGTGCCCTGGGGTCAAGGTGGACTGGTTAGTTTATATCCATGATGCTTAGGACTTTCTCTACATCAGGTTTATCCTGAAGAGAGCCGGTTGGAGCAGCAGAAAGCACAAACAGGGAAGGAATTAGCAGTCAGACTGGATGACTGGTGTTCAAGCTCATTCCTTGGCCCTCTTTTCTATAATGTAGTGTATGGGTGTACCTGCTGAGACCTTAATTAGAATAGTGAGATCATTTTAGTGAACACATTTTTTAGAAAAGGTGAAGGATAATTCTAGAGAGTACAAAAAAAGTGTCAAGTAGTTGGAGAGCCAGAAATAATACAAATCAGTGGAACACTTGAGGAAATTAGCTTATTTGGCTTTTTAAAGAAGAAGGTGAGAAAATGATGTGATTATAATGCATCAATAATCAGAAAGGGAAAGTAGAGTGGTATAAAAGACTTTAAAAACAAGTGAAAAAAGACACAAGAACCTGTTATTGGAAGTGAAGCCAAACTCAGATTTTAAGTAAGATATGAATTATTAATGGTACACTGATGAAATCAGGGGTAGATTGATATTCTACCAAAGGAAGTACTGGATTTTTCACCCTTCTGTAGCTTCAGATAAAGGCTTTTCAAGAAGACGTGCTGTAGTCACATGCAAGTTTTTTGCTCAGTTATGGAAAGGACCATCTGAAATTTAATCACCAGTCATATGCAGACAGTCAGTTTAGGTGACCTAACAGCTCCCTTTTGGCCTTTATTTCTATGGATCTGTATGCCAAAACATTAATATTAATTGGAAATTATCAGGTAGAGTGAATAAGTTCTGTAAGATTTACTTTGCATTGACCTAGATAACAATTAAATACAAGTGAAACAGATTTATATAGACGATGTGTTAAAAATAATATTATTAAGTAAACAACACATTATTTTCATGATTATTGTTCTCCTTAAAACACTAGGTGTCTACTTATTTTAAAGATATATAATGTTTTTTTGGAAAGCACTGCCTTGACAGCAAAGAAAAAAGGATTTTTCCTACGCTGAGGATAAGGTAACAGCTATGATTGGCTGGGTTTTATTTAGCATATATTTTATACCTGATCTGTAGATGAGAGACAGCTTAATTTTTGGTTTGTAGGCTGAGACTAGTAAAAGAAACATGCTTTGCAATGTTGATTTATAGGATACGAATGTTCCTTTGCATGGAACTGGATTGGTAGCCCCAATTCACTGCAATTAGCCTATTAGTTTAAAAAAACCCATACATGCACTCTTTTTTGGTCATTATTTCTCAAGACTATGTTTGAACCAAAGAGCTAGTATTTAAAAGTCAGTATTCTTAAAATGTGTCAAAGGATCACTAACAATTTGGCAGTCCACTTTTATTAAAATCAATAGGAATATTCTTAGCCTGGGCCGGAGTGGGATTGCACTAGGTTCATACATACTGTCAAATTGATTTGCTTCTTGTTTTACTTCAGGAACATAGCTCTGCCAATAATCTGCACAGTACACACGTTAATTCTGTCACAGATTCCATGTAGCAAACTGAGCAGTAGAAATCTGAGTACAGAAGAAAGAGTAGTTTGTTGGGAGGGTTGCATTATACAAAGAGCATTGATATGAGCCAGTGCTCAAACTTGTCCTAGTAACCGGGGTTCAATCTGTGCCATCAATAACAAGGTCAATATAGATGAACTTCAGGCAGTTAAAAATTCAGTCAATAGGGAATGTATTAACTCTATTTAGGGAATGTAGCTGTAATTAGATCTATGGTGGAACAGAATGTGGGACAAAACAATAACGTCAATTTAATCTATAAAAATTTAAAAAAAAGCTATGAACTTCATATATTTTAAGGTCAGAAGTCACTGTTTGATGTCCTGGTTAATATAGGTCATAGGACTTTCATGAATTAATTAGCATTGACTTCTATGGGACTAAGACCTTTATTGTTCGGATTTTCCCTGTTACATGTAACTACTGAAATCACTAGATCGGAAAGAAATTTAAAATGTTTTTCAGTTCATTCACTTTGAACTTTTCAACGTTATTTGCAGTCCACTGCATCAATGTCATACATGGCTATAAAGGGAGCTCATGTGCCCTTTCTCATCTAGGCTCTGGAAAAGCATAATTCCTATCAGCTCCAGGTAACTATGTAGCTATGTGAAAACAAAAATGATAACAAGCTCATATTTCCACAAAGAAAAGGAGTGAGAGGAAAAGGAGTGAGCGAAAAGGGGAATGGCATGAACGTGTTTACTCTTGTTCCTCCCTCAGTTTGCAGACTAATGGGCTGAATAGGTGAGAAAGAAAACACTCTCAACTGTTTTAAAAGGTCATTACAGTGGATATCTCACTGCTTCTTTTTAGAAATTATTCTTCCTTCTCGTTTTTAAAGGAAATCAGTCTTCAGTATCCAAAAGGGAGAAAAGTCTTGTAACCAATAGTAGTCAAAAGTGCACACCTAAATGATAATATTTGAATATGGAGATTATATGGGAGTTCTTCCTTTTGCCTCCACAGATCTGCAAGTATAGGGAAATTTGTACCTTGTCAAGGTACCTTTGCATTTACTAGCTGCTATTGGATTTATATTTCTTCTATGATTTTTAAATTTTTTTTTGTGAATAAATGTAAAGCTTAGAATCCACAGCATCCACAGCAACCTGTCGGAACTAATCCCACATGTTAATTACATGCTGTGTAAAAGCATTCCTCCTTTATTTCTTCTGAATCATCTACTTGACCATTAAATTTGATGACCTGATTTATTTGGTCATTTCTCATACTGAAGCCTTTTCTTTTTTTATTGGATCTGGCTGGGATAGAGTTAATTTTCCTCATAGCAACCTGTATGCTGTTGTGTTTTGTATTTGTGATCAAAACGGTGTTGATAACACACCAATGCTTTAGCTGTTCCTGAGCAGTGCTTACACAGCTTCAAGGTATTTCTCTTTCTCAAGCTGCCCCCCTAGTGAATAGTCTGGGGACGAGAAAGAAGTTTGGAGGGGACACAGCCAGGACAACTGACTCCAACTGACCAAAAGGACATCTCATGCCATACGATGTCACACTCAGCAATAAAAGCTGGGGGAAGAAGGAGTAAAGGGGGAAGTTCATGGTTATGGTGTTTGTCTTCTCAAGTAACCATTATGTGCGCAGAGGTTCTGCTTTCCTGGAGGGGGCTGAACACCTGCCTGCCTGTGTATAAATTCCCATTTTGATTTGCTTGTTCGTGCAGCTTTGCTTCACTCATTAAACTGCCTTTATCCTGACCCACAAGTTTTCAGCTTTTGCTTTTCTGATTTTCTCCCTTATCCCGCAGGGTGGTGGCAAGCGAGTGACTGGGTGGGGGCTTAGCTGCTGGCTGGGGCAACCTACCACACTTCTCTTTGATGAAGTTCACCACCTTTCTTCATGAGTGTTCTAGGACTACTATAGTCCTTTTTTGAGATGTGAGATGCTTTGCAAGATGCAGATGCACCACAGAATTGGATGTTGGAATAATTTTGTCCCCAGTTGTGTTATATATTCCTTTCCTAAAAATTTGTAGCATTTCACCTTCCTGTCTGACAGCTACTGATGATTTTCTTAGGTTATCCATTATAACTCAAAGATTTTTTTTCTCCGTGGTAATTAACTAGTTTGGAATTCATCGCTCTACATGCAATTTAGGATTGCTTTTCCCCCATGGGCATCATTCTGCATTTATCAAGACAGAATTTCATTTGCTATTTGCAGAATCCTTTTAAACTCTCTGTAAAGTGTCAGTGGACCAAGTAGTAACTATAGGTTACTGTTGAGAAATACTATTCCATACAAACCAAAATGATAAATACTACAGAGAAGAGGTGCTCCAGGAGATTAAAGTAGGTTTTTCAGAAAGTTATGACAAGGATTTTTTGTGCATAATTATTCTCAGACAAAACCTTATATAAGTCACAATGATTTGTACTGACAAAAGAATGTGATGTTCTACTTTGTCTTCAAAACATGTGACTATAATCTCAAAATATTCAAAAAGAAGTTCTGTATTAGCCAATCCTCTTTCTACTTTAATCATCTAAAAATGAGTGGACAGCCCTGTGACATTAATGAGCAATGTTACATGTCTTTGGCTTGAGAGGTATGGTCACTTTGAGCTATATTTTTCTGACACTAATGCCTGAGTTCAAAGACATAACTAAACACAGATTAGAATGGAAATATACAAGGGATCTTATGTCTGAATTGCTTGTTTATGTTAGAAAGGAGCTGAATTTCTCCTTGAAAAGACTGGGGAATTCATTATTAACCTACCGTATCAGACCTAAGAAATATGCAACTACTAATGCATGTGAATATACTTATGTAAAAATATTCAAAATTGAAGTTTAAATATATTTACAAAGCAGTTGTATCAACAATTTGTGATCTCTTTGCTGTTCTTGCAAAAGTAGTTATTTATACTTTTTCTGGAATGGAGTAAATAATCAAGTCACAGTTAAAGACTGGATCAATGAAGAACAAAACTCAAAACTGTAACTCAGTAAGTATGATGGTATTTGCTGAGAAGAACACGTATCTGTAAGACAGTGACCTAGGAACCTTTCATATCTAATTTCCTGCTTTTTTTAAGAAAATCAAAAGGTCAAAAAAAAAAGCATTGAAAGAGGAGAAAATAGAGGAGAATAGGAAAAACAGAGGAGAAAATAAAGACCTAGTCTTTATTTGGGATCATAGAGTAACATATGAAAGGTAGTTCTTTTTGTCTCTCATTTTCATGTTATTTTTTTAGTAGTCTGTAGCCACTGACACTGTTTCAGGTCCCAGAAGTCTTGCCATTTTGTTAAGCAGCACACAACTCATTGGGTGAAGAGGAGGCTCAAGATGGGGGTAAAAATAACACTTCACAGATCTTCACATTCTATTCCCAAATATGTACCCCTAGCCAACAAATTTTTCTTCCTGCCTCTCAGCCTGAGACATAAATAAATAAATCAAAGTAATAAAAGACAAAGACATATCAAGGACATAATGTACATGGCAAAGTAAAATTTGATCACGCATGTACTGGAAATCCATTTATTTTGTTGCACCTTTCAAGTAAAAAACATTAAATGTGCATTTAGTGGTGCCATGCCTGTCCACGTCCTTGTGGCAGTTTTTATGTCATATTTTCTCTGATTTTGCTTCGCAACAAAAACTCTGGCTGGAGCCTAGGCTCTGCTAAATAAGCCTGTTCCTTCCTGCAGTAGCCAGCATAAGCTGCACATCAAAGATGGAGAAGCAAAAGCAACAGGCATGCTGCACAGAGTGTCAATACTTGGCTGGTGGCAGCCTGATGGGATAATTTCCAACTTGTTGCCAGAATTGTCTCCAGGCTTCACTGTGATCCACGTTTGGGGCTTGGCCCAGGAACACAGGATGCTGTGAAGTTTATCTTTGATGCTGATTGCCCACTGCAAGACAGGCACAAGGGAAAGGAGGGTCCAAAAACTTTCCCACTTTTAGGCAAGTACCTGATCAGCTTTCCAGAAGATATCTTTCTGGCCTCTCCCTGAGGAAACTGTGCCTGCCTGACACCTGCCTTTCACTCTTCACTGTAGCTTTCCAGGAGACTTTTTGCTCTATAATTGTCTAAAATAAAGTAGTCAAGAGACTTGGAAGCACCGTTGCTTTCCGTTTGTGCCTTTTTTCCTCCAGGTCTAGCACATGCAGTTATACGAACGTCCGAGCTGACGAGAGATAAGGTGACAGGTCTCATAAAGGACACTTTGGAGTAACCTTCTGCAAGGCTTCTCAGCACCTCCAGGGTGCTGAGTTGCCTGCATAGGATCTGTTGACTGGCAGTTTGCAGTGCTTTCTTTGTAGCTTTTATCTTATCTGGGAGAGCATTGTCCTTTCCTAGTTAGATTTAGAGAATTATAGAAAGAGGGAATGGTTTGAGTTGGAAGGGACCTTAAAGATCATCTAGTTCCAACCCTCCTGCCATGGGCAGTCACACCTTCCACTAGACCAGGTTGCTCAAATCCCCATCCAACCTGTCCTTGAACACCTCCGGGGATGGGGCATGCTGCAGTACTTTAAAATGAAGGGTTTATCTTCAAAATGCTTGGCTACTGAACTAAAGGACTGTGGTTGAAAGCCCATCGAGGGCACACAGCATGTCTAACCACATCTTATTCAACATTTCACAGTACCACTCCGTATGGTTATTCTATGCTTAAGCACTGGTAGGGAAATAAAGACTTGATCCTACTTTATCTCCTAGGTTAAACCTTCAGAGAACAGAGGTTTGCTAATTTCCACTGTGAATCAGATGATGATGTTAGAATTAACTAATTTGTGGGTTTTAAAAAAGAAGACATGGGAGCTTTATGTCACCTTGCTCTCAAAGCTTCGTTGTTTCCACAAAACAGGGGAAATGTTTGCAGCATGGCTCTGCCATTTCAGATTTGTGATTGACAGACTGCTGTTGCAGGTGGCTAGATTTGAGCTAGGTATTCTAAACTCTCTTAGAGTTAGTGCAAAGAAATAAGTACTTCCAGGGCACAATTCATCTCATCCTAAAGTGGCTGTCTAATACAGATCAAGTGAACAGTGATGTAAGACTACCAAGAGAGCCTAGGATGAATAACTCATCTCTTGACATCCAAATAGCAGAAATTTAAAATTAAGTGAGGCAAATGCCACTCTAATCTATTGCTTAAATGTAGATTGCACTACAGCATTATTAGGTAGAAGAGCGTCAACAAATTGTCTTGTTCAGAAAAAAACTAGCTAGAGGAGACAAAAGGTGGCATTCAGGTTCAGACTCCTGTCTATAAGGTATCTACAGTGCAGGTATATATATGTGAGCTATGTATATAAAATCCCATACAGTCAAGGGAGATCTAATTAATAGAGTCAGTAGAGCTGAGGCAGCTGTTCAGCTGAACAGATGTACATGTCTTCTTTAGACTGAACTCTGAGACCTCTGTTTTCACTGCCCATAATGGAAGCCTAGACACCATAGAAATGGATGCATGGTATGCAATTATATTTAGGTGTCTGAATATGAAAATGACCTTTTATTGGAATATAGTTAGAGCAAAAATTTTGTGGTGGTTCTGAAGATAGCAGTGATATTTCATTTCTTATAGTGATTTAATCCTAGTAGGTGGATGAATGATGGTGCCTTCTACATTTTTGCTCTTGCTCAGGCTTGGAACTGCAGACGTAAGCATTTGTGTTTATCTCTTGTTGCCTTGGTAATACCGACTCACTTGTGATGGACAGTAAGGTGTTTGGAGAATGATTATAATCAATTTAGCATTTGTATACTGGAAAGGTGCAAGGGCTATACAATATTTTTGCATGTTTTTGTGACAGACATATCACTAGGAACTGTTTTTCTTGATTTTAATTTATATGCTTTTCTGTGACTCTCATTTGAATCTTCAGCTACGACACTGTCACAGTTTAGGTAAAAATGTTGTGTGAGAGTTAGAGTTTAAAAAGTTGACTACTGTAGATGTACGGCAGGGATTTTGATGGGGCAGAGGGGAAATGGAATTAGTTCCCAGCTGGAGACCTTCAAGAATTTTTACAACAAATCCATATCAATGACAGAGAAAAAAACTTGAGCTGGGAGCACATTTATTGTTAGTTCCACTATATTACTGATTCAGGAGTTGTATAGGCTTGTGCTAACTCCTCATAGAAGAACTACACGGCTCATAAGTACACAACCTTTGTGAATTTATAACTCAGTCAAGATCTATTGATCTTTACAGTGTCAGAGCTATGTGACCTTAGAAATATATAAAAGCTTATAGCTTGTGGAGTTCAGAGTACCTTCTGAAATAAGTATTTGGCTTCTAAAATTTCTAAGCTTGTGTTTGTATTTTTGGACATATTCTACTGCATATAGCTGGGTATTGCACTTGCACGATTTTCCATGTCTGTAAGCGGTGCTTCTAAAATTCAAGTATATCCTTACATCAAGTGTAAATGCTTGACTGCTTGCTTCCAAAGCCCATGATCTAGGTCATACTACTCAGTACATAGTAAATAGTCACCAATATCTGCAATTTACCTGTGGATAAAAACATGCCTTTGTCTGTGCCAGGGAGATTGACTAGTTCAAGATCATACTTTCTTGTCCATTTTTCTACAAACAGACTGAAAAGGTGGTATTTCCATGCTATGTAGATGTCACTTCTAATTCAAGTGTTTGCAAAAAGTTACACCAGAGTCTTGACTCTGTGAGCAGAGCAAATGAGATATCTCAGACAGGTCTGGGAATTTTGGTAGCGTGCAAGGTGAGGTGATATACTTTGATTTTTTTTCCTCTGGGAATTTTTTTCTTCTTTTTTTCTACTTGAGACTTAGTTCTGGAGACAGCTAAAGTCATTTTTTTTTTAAATTATATTTATACAGATATAAAAGTTCTTGGCACTAATGGTCTTTCCCCTGGCAATGTACAGTGAACTAATGATCTCATTGATTATTTTTGATGATTCATTTCTAACTACAGCACTAAAAGGAAAATAAAATTAAACCAAAAAAATTACCTTAAATATGTTTAAAATCCCACTGGTTTTTTAATGGCATGAAAATTATACTTTAGAAATATTTCTTCTCTCCTGCTTATGAACTTGTGTCAGTGTAGTTTTCAATTCAAAACAATATGAAATGACTGCCTAGAAATACTTAGCCAATTCTGTGCTGAGTTTGGATGATTACCTGTTTTCTATTTTCTCTCAGACATTTACTAACTGATGAGAGACCAATTTATCAAAACATTATGTAGGAGGCCTAAAAATTGAACAGTTTATTTTTTGTTATAGAATATACTTTCAGTTTCTAGAAAATGTAAATCATCTATGTTTTTCATGCATTACTCATCTTTTGAATAGAGGTAATTAAACTGCTGTAATAAAGTAATTTTTTGTTGTTTTACATAAAAATGTCTTTTTGTGTATGACAAGAATCAGCTTGCAAAATTGAAATTAGGCCTAAGAGTTCAATTATTCAGATCAGCATAGTTTCACTGTCTTCATAAGAAATTTTCTTTGCTTGCCATGATGGTCTGGTTCTACCTTTCATTGACAAAAATTGGGATAAAATAATGGTATTAATCAGACATAAAAAAAAGAGTATAAACCTTAATGTTCCCTGAATAAAGAATATTGTCTATGTATGTAAGACTAAAGCATAATGAGCTGTAGAGCACTAAATAAGGAACACATTTGAGAATGCACCCTATCCCAAAATAAATAATTGCTGAAGGAATTTCAGAATCATTAATCCTAATATCTGAGAAGTCATGGAGAATGAAAGGAAATGGGGTAAATGTACTGCCAGCTCTCAAAAGAGGAGGAAGCTAAGAATAACAAGCATATCAGTTAAACTTGAACTGTTGAAAATTCTGCAACGAATCATGAATTATTTCAAGGCATCTGGATGATAACTAAAAGGATAAGTAACATTCGGGAGAAATTTGTCAAAAATGAATATTTCCAAATTGAACTAATATTCTTCCACAGGAATATAATGGACTTCGCAAATAGACAGGACCAAATGGATAGCTTCTATTTTAAGTTTAATAAAGCTTTTGGGCACTCTGTCATGACATTCTCGTAAGGAAGCATGTTTTTGTCATACATAGTGTATGCATGCAAAATAGATTAGTAAATTTAACAGGATTGTAGTTTGCAATGTATCTAAATAAAATGGAGAAGTATATTGAGGCTTTTTTGAAAGTAGTTTTTCCCCAACTTATTTCTGTTCAAAATTTTCCTTATGGTCTGGGTGGTGGAATATGGATACTACTTATACAAGCCTGGTAGTATCTGCGGTGCACTGGAGGACAAGATTAGAATTCATATCATTTCAGTGCTGGAGAAGAGGCCTTAAAAATAGAGTGCAGTTCTGCAGAGATGAGTGTAAGCAAAAATGAACAAGGAATAATTTGCCAAAGAGAGAATTGTGTGGCAGGAGCATATCCCCTCCCTGACAGGGGCCAGGGCTTTTAATACAACGGCCACCAGGTCTTTTGCACTCTTGTTTTTGTGCCACTGGTTGTGCACTGCAGCTGCTGCACATATGCACCCCAGTCAGGTACAGACCAGCACGCACCTTTTCCCCCTCAGTGGTGGGAAAAGAAGGTTGGACCCTTGGTTAACAGGCAGAATCTCCAACCAAAGGGGCACCCTCAGTCCAAGGAAACCTTGGGACCACAACCAATAGATGACCACAGTTCTGATCCAACCAGGCTATAAAACGGAGTCCTGGCTGGAGAACCCCCTTGAGTGGTTCTCCTTGGAGCTGTGGGTCTGTGATTGGAAGCCCTCCCTTTGGATCAAGACATCATCCAAAGTAACACCCCAGGACTGAGTGCCCTCACTCCTAGCTTGGTGAGTGAGGATTTCTGGATATCCGCCCTCGCCCCTTTTGGGTGAACAATTATATCTTCTGGGTACGCTTGAGTAAGAAGCCTTCCTTTGTGAGTGAATGTGTGCACAATTTGGAACCGCCATTCTTATATGTCATTGTTCTTGTGTGTTGTTGTGTAGTAATACCTTCCCCAACTGGTACATCCAACCTACAATTTATTAAATGTTGTCGGAGCGTTATTTTGGCTACCCCTGTTGTCTCGTTAGTTTCAGCTGTTTGGTTTTATTTGCGAGTTACAA
This sequence comes from Chionis minor, assembly GCA_013398295.1. Lineage (NCBI taxonomy): Eukaryota > Metazoa > Chordata > Aves > Charadriiformes > Chionidae > Chionis > Chionis minor. The sequence goes on along the minus strand of VZSF01010394.1, from coordinate 146,265 downwards.
TTTAAGTTTATTATCTGTGTGAACTCATTTTGGGTTGCCTCTAACAGATGGCAAAATGCTGGAGAAACTGCTTGGGGAACTGTGGCATCTCCTCCATTCAGTGCCTTTAAGAACAAACAAGAAAAATATGTACCTAGAGCACTCTTTCTAGAAACACAGATGTGCTCAACCACAGATGTGTGGTACCAAATTGGAAGGAGCAGTTTATAAACTTGTGGGAAGGGCTGCTCTTCTGAGGGATTTCTACAAGATAGATGAAAGAACCAGTGGGAGCTTTATGAAAGTCAAGCAAGGCAAAGGTGAAGTCCTGTACCTGAGCAACTGGGGAATAAAATTATTTTATAGAAAAGGACCTGAAGGTCACAGTGGACAAGACAAGTTTAAGTTAAATCAGCAGTGTATCCTTGCAGCAAACAAGACCAACCTCATATTGGGCAGCAAGGTCAAGGCAAGTGATTATTTTCATCTATTCAGCACTCATGAAACTACATTTTAGTATGGTGTCCAATTTTGGGCTTTCAAGTACAAGACAGACATTGACATATTGAGGTCACCAAGGTGGTCAGGGGACCAAGGCACTTGGAGTACAGGGAGAGACTAATAGGGGAGAAACAGAACATGGGGTCAGAGTCTTCTCAGAGATACACAGCAGAAGGACAAGTGGCAACGGACACCAGCTGGGACACAGAGAAGTCTTACTAGATAGAAGGAAAATTTCTTATTGTGAGGCTGGTCAAACACTGGAGCATGTTGCACAGAGAGGTTCTGGAATCTCCATCTATGGAGATACTCAAAACACCTCTGAACATGGTCCTGAGCAACCTGCCTAAGTTGCCCTGCTTTGAGCAGGAGGGGGATGGCCTCTAAAGATCCCTGCCAATATAAAGTACTTTATGCTTATGTGTTTCTATAGGACAGAAATATAAAATTGCATAGGAACTATTATAATTCATTCTAAAACATGTTCCAAACTGAGAAAAAAACCCATTTTATTTGAACAAATTCTATGTTTGTTCCTTGGTTATCTATCTGATTTAAGAACCTATTCACAGTAGAGAAAACAGTAGGTGATATCTTAGCCAAATGTTAACTTAATAAATCCATTACCAATTGTGTATGGCCACACAGTTCATGCTGCAGGGGCCATCTACAGTGTGAAGAGTCATCTGAAGCATCTGAAAGGCCAGACATAAGTACAAGATACAGGACAAATAATCAGCAATTACAAGCTGTTGCATGTCAACAACTTGTGTGTGTGTGCGCGTGTATTCAGCTTATAGTGAGTACACAGGAGTGAATGAACTAAAAGTACCCACCATTTGCAGGGGCTGTGTACTGACACTGGCAGTGGCAGTAATTAGCTTCTGACTAACTAGTATGGCAAATTTTCACCTTTAAGTAATCTATTTTTGTGCTCAACTCTTAAACTTTATCCTTATATGCTTTCATATTCCTACATAGTCTCTCTGGTTTTGTTGTAGGTTTGTTTGTTTGTTTGTTTGTTTCTCCTACTTGTTGCTTCTACCATTATCTTTTCTCTATCCTTTGTTTTGTTTTATTGTGGAGTTTTTTTGTGAGCTCCTCTTTCTTTTCCTCCAGTTCTCTATTAAATCTCACCATTCTTTCAGGGCTTCTCTCTAATTTTTTGTTCTCCCCATTAATTCCTCAGATCATCTTTTCCCTGAACTATCATTCTGTGCCTAGTTTTTGTCTTCCTTCATCTGATGGTGAGTTCTTTTGAGTAGACACTGGACTGATTATGTTGAATATTACTGAATTTATGAAAGGAATAAAACTGGCCCAAGGTTTTTAAGTATGTGTTGGTAAAGTACCATGTAAATGTATAACAATAGCTGTGATTAACACTAATGATATTACTGTTGTCATGGTTAATAATAAATGTGATAAATACCAATATAAATATAATTTGTCACTAGTGCTGTAGATGTTCATTGGAGGAGGTTTTGACAGTAATAAACACTGTCAACAAATAATATTCTTCTGGATTATAAAGGAGGCATTCTAGTAATTTGCCTTTCTTATAATTTACCTGCTGTAGGGAAAATATGAAATGGATCAGTAATTATTAATGTACTTCATGCTACTCATTTAATGAGAGGAATAATTTCTACTTGCTTCCATTCTTCAATCATTTTGCATTTCAGTGTGGAAATGTACTCATTGGAACAGCAAAGAGGAGTCCAATCATAGAATCATAGAATGTTAGGGGTTGGAAGGGACCTCTGGAGATCATCTGGTCCAACCCCCCTGCCAGAGCAGGTCCACCTACAGCAGGTTGCACAGAATGGCGTCCAGGTGGGTTTGGAATGTCTCCAGATTTGGAGACTCCACCACCTCTCTGGGCAGCCTCTTCCAGTGCCCTGCCACCCTGTGCCAGTACTCTGCCACCCTCAGAGGAAAGAAGTTCCTCCTCATGTTCAGATGGAACTTCCTATATTCAGGTTTGTGCCCTTGGGTTTTTGTTTTCAAGTGTCTTCTCTTAAGACACTTTTTCAAAAATTATGTAATTTTTCTTAAAGAGATCTAGAGCAATGAGAATGTCCTGATTATGAACTAAAAGGTGGTAAATGCCCACATGCATTTTATAATGTCAAAAATAGTTGGAGCTGGGAAAGCACTAGAAAGAAGTATTAAACTTTTTTCTTTACTACTTTTCCCAGGATATCAGTGTGTGTCTACCACGTAAAACAGGGTCCTGTGCTAGAGGGACTTTTGATCTACCTTGTGCAGCCATTGGTATGAGTGTAGGGAGCATGAGGTTGCTTTGGGCAGGTGCCCCAGAAATCAACCAATATGGACCATACTGTAACTCTGAATAGCTCATGGGCTTGTACATTGGGCTTTCCTTCTGGTGAAATGGAGCTATGGATATGAATCCTCTCTAAAAGAAGGGGGTTAAACCTTTACCTCCTTCAACTGATGTGTGCACTCTTGGCATTGTTTTAAAATGAAGTGGTGGCCGACATGGTGCAGAGGGTACCTGATCTGCATGACCAGGCTGGAGGAAAAATGCAGTTTTTGAATCCTCCTGAAGTACTGACCTATTCAGCAGCTCAGCTGTATCTAGACATTTTAAAGAAACAGGACTTTGTGCACCTGGAAAGCATTAATATTAACTAGTCAAGATCCTGCCAGGAATGGAACTTTAAATTCTATTTTTGTCTCATGAGTTTCTTTTCACCATTAGTCTCAAGAGTTTCTTTTCACTAGTAGTCTCAAGAGTTTTGGCGCAACCACTGATGTTACTAAATAGAATGAGTTAATTAATGAAATAAAACCAACCTAAATATATTTATAATATATTAAACCAAAATTATTTTCAAATCCTACTTTATAAAATATTTGATAATAATTAAAAAAAACCCACCTAATTAATAAAGTCAGTGAAATTAAATATCTTTTGAAATGTTCCTAGTTGCTTAATCTGTTTCATGATGTCTGGCTTGCTATGAAGTCCTAGCTTCTGCAGTTATGATGTTCTCAGTTTATACTCTATAAAAGTATTCTGGTTTAAGTAATACAGGACCAATTTCTTTTCTAATGCTTGGGAAAACTGTACTTGTAGAAGACTCTAGTGTCTGAATTTGTNGTATAACAATAGCTGTGATTAACACTAATGATATTACTGTTGTCATGGTTAATAATAAATGTGATAAATACCAATATAAATATAATTTGTCACTAGTGCTGTAGATGTTCATTGGAGGAGGTTTTGACAGTAATAAACACTGTCAACAAATAATATTCTTCTGGATTATAAAGGAGGCATTCTAGTAATTTGCCTTTCTTATAATTTACCTGCTGTAGGGAAAATATGAAATGGATCAGTAATTATTAATGTACTTCATGCTACTCATTTAATGAGAGGAATAATTTCTACTTGCTTCCATTCTTCAATCATTTTGCATTTCAGTGTGGAAATGTACTCATTGGAACAGCAAAGAGGAGTCCAATCATAGAATCATAGAATGTTAGGGGTTGGAAGGGACCTCTGGAGATCATCTGGTCCAACCCCCCTGCCAGAGCAGGTCCACCTACAGCAGGTTGCACAGAATGGCGTCCAGGTGGGTTTGGAATGTCTCCAGATTTGGAGACTCCACCACCTCTCTGGGCAGCCTCTTCCAGTGCCCTGCCACCCTGTGCCAGTACTCTGCCACCCTCAGAGGAAAGAAGTTCCTCCTCATGTTCAGATGGAACTTCCTATATTCAGGTTTGTGCCCTTGGGTTTTTGTTTTCAAGTGTCTTCTCTTAAGACACTTTTTCAAAAATTATGTAATTTTTCTTAAAGAGATCTAGAGCAATGAGAATGTCCTGATTATGAACTAAAAGGTGGTAAATGCCCACATGCATTTTATAATGTCAAAAATAGTTGGAGCTGGGAAAGCACTAGAAAGAAGTATTAAACTTTTTTCTTTACTACTTTTCCCAGGATATCAGTGTGTGTCTACCACGTAAAACAGGGTCCTGTGCTAGAGGGACTTTTGATCTACCTTGTGCAGCCATTGGTATGAGTGTAGGGAGCATGAGGTTGCTTTGGGCAGGTGCCCCAGAAATCAACCAATATGGACCATACTGTAACTCTGAATAGCTCATGGGCTTGTACATTGGGCTTTCCTTCTGGTGAAATGGAGCTATGGATATGAATCCTCTCTAAAAGAAGGGGGTTAAACCTTTACCTCCTTCAACTGATGTGTGCACTCTTGGCATTGTTTTAAAATGAAGTGGTGGCCGACATGGTGCAGAGGGTACCTGATCTGCATGACCAGGCTGGAGGAAAAATGCAGTTTTTGAATCCTCCTGAAGTACTGACCTATTCAGCAGCTCAGCTGTATCTAGACATTTTAAAGAAACAGGACTTTGTGCACCTGGAAAGCATTAATATTAACTAGTCAAGATCCTGCCAGGAATGGAACTTTAAATTCTATTTTTGTCTCATGAGTTTCTTTTCACCATTAGTCTCAAGAGTTTCTTTTCACTAGTAGTCTCAAGAGTTTTGGCGCAACCACTGATGTTACTAAATAGAATGAGTTAATTAATGAAATAAAACCAACCTAAATATATTTATAATATATTAAACCAAAATTATTTTCAAATCCTACTTTATAAAATATTTGATAATAATTAAAAAAAACCCACCTAATTAATAAAGTCAGTGAAATTAAATATCTTTTGAAATGTTCCTAGTTGCTTAATCTGTTTCATGATGTCTGGCTTGCTATGAAGTCCTAGCTTCTGCAGTTATGATGTTCTCAGTTTATACTCTATAAAAGTATTCTGGTTTAAGTAATACAGGACCAATTTCTTTTCTAATGCTTGGGAAAACTGTACTTGTAGAAGACTCTAGTGTCTGAATTTGTGCAAATATTTACTTTATAGCCAGCTATGGTGTCTGAGCTTCAAAGTCTCAGTGTTTTCAAGCTCACCAGGTGCAGGGATGAGGAGGAACGAGACCTGGGCACTTGACCCAAGCTGCTCAACAAGATTATTTCATATCATGAAATTCATGAAATTCATTCAATATAAATTAGAAAGTTTGCTGTGAAGCTCTCTCTCCCTTGATGGCAGTGATTCAGAGAACTTCTTGTGCCAGTGCCGGACCCTTGAGGCCTTGCCTTCCTCCCAAAGCTGTTGGACATTTCCTGTCCACTGCTGGGAGTGCACAGCTTCCTGCTGATATAGTTGTCTGAGTGTAATCATTTTATAGTGAATATATGGGCATTGGGATCGATATGGGTACTTTAGTATTAGTACTATTAATTATCTAGTCTTATCCTATTAAATCTCTTCATATTCCAACCCTAGGTTTCCTTGTTTTTTCCCCGATTCCCCTTCCTGGGTGGGGAGGGGTCCTCAGGTGAGAGAATAATTGTCTAAACAACAATAAATTGTTGTGGGTTTCTCAAACCATAACAAAAAGTAAATTTGTGGAATTTTTGGTATTTCTTACTTGTGCAGAGAAACACCCAAAATGTAATCACACTGGAATGTTAAAGACAGTTATAAAGAAAGCAGGTTTTTTTGTTTTGGTTTTTTTTTTTTTTTTACTTTTTAAGTCCTGTCTCCTTTTTCTCAGTGGTCCTGAGGTTTGTGTTTTCCAAGTGGTTATTTTTGAATGACGGAGGTTGATAACATTACTTCTAACAGAGATCTGGATTCTGAAACAGAACTATAGCTGAAAGAACAGAATTTTAAAAAGCAATATTAAATATTAAATATTTAAAAGCAAGTTAAATATTACACTATAAAGTTGCTTTAATTAGAGTTAACAAGTACATCATGTTCTACAAATAAATATAAGAGGTTAAAATTTGGTTTGAAATTCTTAGTGAAGGAACAGAATATTCCTGTGGAAGAGAACTTAAAAATTTTAAAGCACAGCTACACTCCAAAGACAAGATAAAACCAAACATCTGGGAAGTCTCTGAATTGTGGATTAGCAGAACAAAGAAGGTTTTTCTTTTTCTCTGAGCTTGACTTGCTTTGTGTTCTTTAAAAAAAAAAAAAAAGCCTTTTTGTACAACTTTGGAACTTTATGGTTGGGCAAGAAAAAGGGAGGTTTATGTGAGTGGACACTTGGGAATGATGGACAGTAACTGGTAGCTACAATTAAACATTAATTAGATATTTACTCTGCTTTATTTTGAATGCTTGTGCCAACTCAGAAATCTCAATTTACTATGGTAATTAGGTAGACTTTCTGCATAAATAAGGCTATATTAAGACAGTTTATGTGGGTAATAATTTGCTCATAGACTTGATTTTTCTAGTTCATGCTCAGTCCCATTTTAATTAATTACTTATTTTTATATGAGTGATAGGAAAGTCATAGAACTTCATCCCTGCAGCCTGTACCTGGGGGGCTTCTGCTGAAGTGTTTTTGAATAACAGAGGTAAGTTAATGCTGGGCAGACTGAATTTCCATATTAAGTGGCTTTTCTATGTACATGTGCAAAAATAACTCCTTTTTATTGTAATATGACTCACAAATGTTCCCAAAGGGAAGAAATCTGTTATTCCCTTGTATCCTCTTTCTTATGCATGGTAACCATTGTATGCACAAACATATGCACAAAAAAAATCCTGTCTCTTGGATTAGAAGCAGTAATTGTCTCTGCTTAATACATCTGTCACAGTGTTAGTAATCATCTGATAGGGAGTGCTTGTGCTTTTTTGCATTCATTCAGGCTTTCATTAATTTTTTTGAATACTTAAGAAAACTCAGTAAAGCTCAGCTGTGAATGAAGTATTGGAAAGTGCTACAGAACCTTCTTAATTATATCAGTCAATATTGTATCAGAAACTTGCAATTTGTCCACTTCAAGTGGACTTCCAGGTCAAGTGGAAGTCCACTAAACTGAAGCAGGCCATGACTTGTAGTCTGCTCTTCTAAAAATTGTTTGGTATTTTAATTTTTGTTTTCAGTCTGTAATAAGGAGCATATAATAAGAATCATTACTTTTCATTCTGGGCACACTTGTTATGAACTTGATACTGCAAACCTGAAGAAGCAGAGGACAGAGCTTCTCTGAGGCTGCAGTCTGCCAGTCTGTCTCGGGCCAAGTTCTGCTGACATCCAGAGAGTCTCCGCAAAGATGTGTCATGACGCAGGTAACTGCGGCCATTAAAGTTAAGATCTGCAGAGGAATTTATGATAGCAAAACCTGCCTTTTAGGTACATTGCACCCCTGCCTGAGAAGATCTCAGGAGCTAGATGCATAAGTGTGGGAGCCTCAATTCATGCAATGAGACACTTCCTAATTTGCCATAAGAAAGCAGAGAAGAGATGTTTGTGGTTGAAACAGGTTTTTTTTCATTTCCAGGAAACTAAACACATTTTCTGAGACTGGCTCAGGGGCCTCTTTCCAACTGGGACTTACCACTTTGAATCCCTTTTAAAGGGAGGCTAGAGACTTGAGGATTGTACCAAGGTGTGCTCATATAGTGGCCCTGGAAGGAGTGTGTCTCCTTTTTCTTCATAAATTCAGTGATTACAGTGTTCACTTGACATGGGGAAGAATCTTGTTTAATACCTGTCAAGATATGAATAGTTCTCAGAGTGCTCCAACTGCAGACTTTAGTCGACTGAAGATATGCAATGGCAAAAGCCTTCATCAAAGGTGTGAACTGATCTAGGACCTTGAGGATCTACCAACTTTTTGAGAATCTGGGATGAGATGAGAAGGGGTTAGTGCTTCACTGCCAGAACATAAAAAGTGGCAGGCATTTTAGCTGTGGAAGGACTCCTGTAGGTGTAGACAGTTCATGGATCTGTGGGGTTTTTGGTTTGTTTGTTGTTGGTATCTTTTAGTCCAGCTATTTTTTGATGTATTGAACTCAACAAGGAAGGATTGGGAAGGGAAGAAAAAGTAATTCATCTCCTAATGATCCTTACCTTCAGAAAGCACTTGGACACTCTAAGAGACGACCTGTAGACTCCCCAAAACAAAGACTGGGGGAAGCGGAGACCTTCCAAACTTTTCTGAATGACTCAAACACTCACAAGTGCCTTGAAATGAAGCTGTAGCCATGGGGTGGACAAGACAAAGTTTGCACCATACAGGCCTTGCACGGAGCCTGGACGACGCAGGGTCAAAGAACTGATGGGACCAGTGCCTGCTTCTCTCTTGTGTAGCACAGGAGGCAGGAAGCCTTTTGAAAGCCAAATGGGTCTGCTCAACTTGTGAGATGACTGCCTCAATATCCGCTAAATGCATCCCTACCCCCACTCAAATCGTGCTCCCTACTACCTGGGAAGGTGGGAAACCTGAGGCAAACTATCATTGCAATAGTGGGGCGGGTCATACTGACAAGGCGAACATAAAAGGGGAAGATACGTGCCCCTAGATGGTGGTGGAAGAACTTCTTTGGGGAGGACGGAGACAGGGACACACACAGAAGAGTGCTCCTATGAACCAGAGACCCCACTCCCCTGCTGTTGGCTGGACCAACTCTGGAACTAGGACTTGTGATCGATCTCTTTTCTCTTAGAGTCAGGCAAATAATGCAAGGCATACCATACTGCTCGCCATAATTCATGGCATATCTAATGTCAAGTACTGCTTACCACAATCTGTGGTATGTCTGTTAAGTAAAGCAAGGTGTACTTTACTGCTTGCCATAATTTATCATATACTGAACCAACTGTTGTGGACCTAGTTAAGCTAATAAATGTTTGTGTGTGGACCTTGAGAGTTGTCTCACCCTTAGTCCACACCACTGGGGATTTGCGAATCGGAGTCACAGTCCCCTTCTCGTCTTCTGAGTGGTNACACACAGAAGAGTGCTCCTATGAACCAGAGACCCCACTCCCCTGCTGTTGGCTGGACCAACTCTGGAACTAGGACTTGTGATCGATCTCTTTTCTCTTAGAGTCAGGCAAATAATGCAAGGCATACCATACTGCTCGCCATAATTCATGGCATATCTAATGTCAAGTACTGCTTACCACAATCTGTGGTATGTCTGTTAAGTAAAGCAAGGTGTACTTTACTGCTTGCCATAATTTATCATATACTGAACCAACTGTTGTGGACCTAGTTAAGCTAATAAATGTTTGTGTGTGGACCTTGAGAGTTGTCTCACCCTTAGTCCACACCACTGGGGATTTGCGAATCGGAGTCACAGTCCCCTTCTCGTCTTCTGAGTGGTGTGTGACAGGGACCAAGCCTGCAAGAAGAACTCCTACAAATATTCAGTTTGGATTTACTCACCCCACATGTCTGATAGTGTCTGGTTCACAATGTGCACAACTAGAAGCTGTAGTGTACCTAACATTACAGTGCAGTCTCATTATATCATAGTAGAAATTTGAAGCCAACTTTTCAGTTTCGGTTACTGATTTTCAGTGGCTTCAAGCAAATCTGAGATTCTCCAAATTAAGGTGCAAAACTGCAAATCTTTCTTATAATTCATGCTATTTCTTGCACATCTCTTAAAAGGTGTGCAAGAAACTGATGTGTTTCTGTGCTATCTGTATGAAATAGGCAGCTTGGCATACATGGGTTCACCACTTTTCACCAGTGTGAAAAATGCAGGCTAAAGCTAAGTTCTTCTAGCCTCAGACAGAGTATTCTTTTTGGTGTTAGGGACTACATCAATAGAAAGAAGAAAGGCTATCCCCTCTGAAATAGCAAAAACCTTTAGGCAGTCTAGGACCCAGCTTTCCTGCTCTAAGCCCTGGGCTTTTGTGTTATACCCAGTCAGCTCAGTTAGGTATCTATCTTCTGAAAGTAATGAATAGTTCTTGTTGTAATTAATGGTATCAGTGAAGAAATGCAACATAAAGTCCCTGTACACTTGAATCTCTACTGCATATACTGTTAACTGTACAAGTTTCCAGTATTCAGAAAGACCAAGGGGCGTTTGAAATACTTTTATTTTACTGAGGTCATTTTATTTTGAAGGGTTTAGACATTTACTGGCATGGTGTGGGCTGTTCTGTGTTAGTTACTTAGATGCCAGAGAACAGCCCTGGAGATTTATTTCTATAGGCAATATCCTCAGTGGTCAAAGTTGCTTAATTCAGGGGTTTAAGTCAGAGATAACTGGGAAAAGATGTATTGTGTTGTATATCTTTCCATTTGACCAGCTCTAGGGAGACTCGGTATGTGGTCCACCAGTTGTCACGTTGCTTCACTCTTGGTTTCCTTAAAACTTAATTACTCTTGCTATATTGTATGTAAAACAGTTGAACTGGAGATAATTCCCATGCTGAAATGCTAAAGGAAGTTGCAGGTTAACAAAAGTCTTTTCTTTTTACATTATCGTTAAGTCTGTTGTATAAATGTCACAAGCAGGGTACACTTTCATTAGCAGGAGGACAGGTGATGTGCTATACTATTTCTGCAGTTAGGAGCAGCAGTAACAGATATTGATTGAGACTGTGACCCTCATCATGGATAGCCAGTGTGATAGTTATAACGGAAGGACAGAAGAGCAAAGACATTGGGCTCCTTTTGATGAGATGTGACAAAAATGCCAAAGGTGAAAGAAACCAAGGTTGATATCTTTGCCTGTTGCTGCTAGCAGCTGTAATCACGTAATATTTCACTAAATGCAAGAAAGAATTCTGAGTCTCAGTGTTGGTTTGTGGGGGTTTTTTTGACAGAAAAAGTAGCAAGTATTTTGAACATTGCTTAGCTTTATCCAGGCTGAAACTGACTGACAGACTCAGAAATTGCTTCTGCATGAATGTTGATCTTAACCTCAGAAGACTTATCAGCAACACTCCAACACTGTACACTCAGATTAATTTCTCTGTCTTAAATATTCTACCTGGATTTTTACTGTAGCTGCTTTTACTTCCATGACAATATAAGCAGAAAGTTTTATTGTTTTGCTGTATTTAAAACCAGATGGGTCTTGGCCTACTTAATCCCAGGAAAATGTTGTGATTCCTCCTTTGTCAGACAGATTTATGGTACTTGGTTGCTGACTGAAACCCTGGGTTTAGAATCAGTGCTAAGTTACACAGTGCCATATTTCTTCTACAAGCCTTTGTATGTTTTGTACATTTATATGTGTATACAGAGAGAAACATATCCATTTTGCTGCTGAGTGAACTGTAATCTAAAATACATGCATGAAGCAGTAAAAGAAAAAGCTCTGAGACTGATAAATAATTTCATGACTTTTATGTTTTTCATTTATAGGGTTATTTAAATTTGGAATCATCAATACAAGCAAAGACTGACAAAATGATGACATTACTGTTTGAATCAGAAATTACCAGTTATGATCAGTTCAGTTGAGCTTAGTAGTGGAACAATTTCAAACTGTTTGTTTTCAAGACACATAAGTATTTGCAGATCTTTTTTCATTCTCATTGACCTTGTCTCTTATTTTTTTCTGCCAGGGGAATTATATTAGTCAGTATTGCACAGGAATTATATATGATGATCACTTTGAGGCTAATGCTAGTTCACAACAAAATACCCGTTGACCAGAATTTGTCATAGAGAGCTTTTCATATCTAAGATCTGTTATGAGATTTCCATCTGTAATCACAGTCTTCTGATACCTGCTGTGCTACAAAATCCATCTGGTTTCTGTGTAAATGTGAAAAAGAAATTGGGTGGACACCTTTGAATTCTGTTCCATAGGACGCTATAGTTTTAATTGAAATTGCCTCTCTTTCTGAGGCTTTGCAAATGTTTGGTTTATTTTTCTTCCTTAGCGAGGTCTCTCTATTCTTTTTGTAGAACTAACAAGTTTTCATTTTCTTCTGTGTTTACTCTGTCATGGAGCATCCTATGAGATTTTTCAGTGTCATCCACCCTTCTGGCCAAAGGCAACAATCAGAGAAACTCAAAGCTGCTTCATTATAACATTTGTGTTTTCCAAACTAGGAGAGTATTACTGCTATTAGAGAAAGTCAGCAACAAACAAACCCCATAAAATATAAAGTGGAAACTAACATGTTTTATGCCCAGTAAAGAAAACCAAGAACCTTCTCCCCCCTAGTAAAAAAACCAACCAAAAAAAAAATCCTCTCGCAAAAAATCCCAAGCACTACTGCACATGCAACAGAAACCTTGTAAAGTACATCCCAGCTACTTCTGTAACCTGAGCATCACCGTGATTGCTCTTAGTTGTGAATAAGAGTATCGAACTTCCTAAAACCTCTTTGCCAGCTAGTCAAAAAAGCTGGAACATTAAAGCTGGAACAGTCTATGTGACTGGGCTGACCTTCAGCAAAATAAAATGTAACCCTTTTAAAAGAAGATGTTATCACTCTATAGAAATGAAGGAGGGATATGCACAGTCCCTGACGAAATGCTCTATCTGGGTGAACAAACTGCCTAGTCATTGACTACACTAAACGTACACTACATAGACACTTTGGTATCTGTTGATAGTACTTTCCGGGTATAGACTGTTAAATTCTTGTTATGGGCAAAAAAGAAACATGCCTCATATATAAACTAATTTATTGTTAGTGTATTTGAAATCTTAACAGTTTCATCAATGAATTACTATTAGTCCAGATATAACTCTTAAAAAAAGCAAAAAAAAAAAAAGACAAATATAGAAGTGTCCTGGTTTGAGGTAAAAGAGAACCAACTTTCTGTTCATTAATTTTCCTTTGCAGCTAAGCCTCTTCTAACTAAATGAACTCTCTGAAACTCTGAAATTAACAGCATATTGTGGAGACGCTGTTTGCTCTGAGTGATAAGACCTGATTAGCTGTAATTTATGCCAAGGAATGGTATGCAGAGATGCTCTTGCTTATAGTTATTGCTATAACAACCAAGGTTAGCTGACTTTGCTATTTGCACTGCTGGAGGATGGAAGTGTAAAAGCATAGCGGGGTCACACCTGTGGGGAGGAGCGGACAGGACAGGTGACCCACAACTGACCAACAGGGTATTCCATCCCATCTACCTCATGCTCAGTATAAAAGCTGAAGGATCAAAAGCGTCAGGTCTCTTTCTTCACTGGCCAGCATACAAAGAGGACTCTATCTGTTCGTCTGCCTTTGATTCTGATTGATGCATTCCTGAATCCAGATCTGGCATCCAGTTCCCATCCATTTCTGCGTCCAGTCTGGGACTTTCCCAGTGCCTGCCAGTGATGTGATTGTCATCCTGGGAGCTTGATACTGTTTTGTATATATTTATATATATACCATTATTTTCTTTTTTATTATTTTATTAATATTTTCATAAGTAGTTTAGTTTTCTTCTAAACTCATAAGTCTCTTTCTCTCTCTCCCTCCTTCCCTTGGAGGGACCTCTGTTGTTCATCTCAGTGACTGGTCTGGCCATAACTATGACAGTTTTATTGGTGCCCAACATGGGACACAAACAAGGATTGACCAGAGCTGTGATAGATTGCCTGAATAGTTTGAATTTCAGATTGCACAGAGGTTAAAACAGACAGTTCACATCACGTCATTCTTAAGTGAAATGCTAATTAATGCAATGCTGCTTAATCTGCCAAATGTGTTGTGTGGTTTATTTGCTCTTTGTGTTTGTGTGTGGTGGTTTAAGCATGCTATTTTGGTGTGGTTAGGAGTTCAGATGTATAATATGATTACTTGGGTAACAGTTCTATCTGCATGTCCTGGGCATCATGTGATGTATTCTATTACTAATTACACTTTTGGTTTTATCTGGGGAAGGTTTATTTCACCCTTCAATGTTTATGCCAAAGTGACGCCATCAGAGCTAGGTGACAATAAGGAAAAGAGTTAAAATTTTTACATTCTCTACCCTTTTTCATAGCATCATAGATTCACACAGGATTACAGAATAACAGGATGGCTGAGCTAGTAAAGGACCCCTGAAGATCACCTAGTCCAACCTCTCTGCTCAAAGCGGGGTGAACTACGGCAGGTTGCTCAGGGCCATGTCCAGTTGGTTTTGCATATCTCCAAGGATGGAGATTCCACAACCTCTCTGAATCAGTGTTTCCTTTCCCTTTTTGTGAAGTTTTTTCTTACATTTAAGTGCAATTTTCTGTATTTGAATTTGTGGTTGTTGTCTCTTGCCCTGTCGATGGGCATGACTGAGAAGGTTCTGGCTCTGTCTTTACTCCCTTTATGAGGTATTTGTACACATTGATGAGAGCCTCCTGAGCCTTCTCTAGGCTGACCAGTCCAAGGTCTCACAGCCTTTCCTGACAGGAGAGATTCTCCAGCCCCTCCATCATCTTCATGCTCCTCTGCTGGACTCTGTGTTGTCTCTCAGTCCATGTGCCTCTTGTATCGAGGAGCCCAGAACTGGACCCAGAACTTCTGCTATAGTGTCAGCAGTTTTGTCTGGTTTTTTGATGGTGGTGTGGTCACATTTCTGATGTTCTTCTGAATCCTAAGATGAATGATTTAATTCTGGTATGTGTGTGTGGGGGGGTAAAATCAGTTGTCAGCATCCCAAACCCTGTGTTGGGAGAACTATGATCATAATCACAGTTTCTTCTTCCTTGGCTATGATCCATTTGGGATCTTGTTTATTTATTTGCTAACAAGTGCTACACCTTACTCTTTTGCCTCTGGTCTGCAAGTTCACATCATATCTGAATTTTCTCTATGTGTTGTTTTTTGTATATGTTAGATAGCTATTTTTTCTTCTCTTTGTTACCCCTAAAACTGTTTTTGCTCAGCTTCATGTCTGCATTTCTTTAACTAACCATTGCCAAGCTGCTTTTAGCTTTGCAGATTCGAGATTCAGCCTGTGCTCATTCTCTTGTCACTCTGTGCCCATAACCCCTTTACAGTGCATCTTTTGTACCCAGTTCAAGGCCCCTGCTGCAATACCAGGCCCATATTCCTCTACACTTCATCATTATCTCAATGTCATAAATATTTCATTCTGCACAGAATAACTACTTGTTATTACTAGCTTTATAAAATTATTGTTATACTATACAGAGATTAACAAAAGTAAAATTAGACATAGCCACCTGTTCATTAGAAAAAAATCTGCTACATCTAAACAAACTAGAACAAAGTAGCAGACAGGTCAAAACAATTTCAGACAAAGCAAGCCTGACAAACCTCAGTCCTAAGGAGCAGAAACCCCAGTATAAAGCCTGTGGCCTTTTGCTGGCAGTGGCAATACTATATGAACTCCACTTCAGAGGATCCGGAAGGAATTTCTGGATCACAGTAAAAAGTTCTAAATGGTGAAAAAAATCTGAAAAGTGGAGAAAAAAGATAAGTTCATTAATTTTCTCTGGTTTCAAATCAAAGTTTGCAGTGTGTTCTAGAGTGCTTTCTTGCGGAGAGTGTGAAGAAGTTGTTGCTGTGACATTTAGAGAGCAAGCATCCATAATTGAAAGATTAAACTTGATTTTTTTTTTTCCAAGGCAGAACTTGAAGGACTGAAAAATCAACATGACTTGATTAATCAAGTTGGCAATGTCAACAGAAAAGCCTTTTAGGCATCGTATTTGATGTATGTATGAAGCATGAGCAGCAAAAGGTACATACAGTTGCAGAAAACGTACAAAAGCTGTTGTTTTGAAAGTTACACAGCCTGAGGCAGCTATCCCAACAGGGCCCTTGTCAGATAACAGTGAATTAATTACACAGCTAAGTATGTCAACATATTTATAGGGGTGGTCCTCAGTGCATCTGTTCCAGCACACTCAGTGGAAAACTTACTAGAAACATCTCTAGAAGCAAACCAAGATTTATAAGCCTAGAGGGATCTATCTCTATCAATCTGCTCCAATACTGTTAAGGCAAGATAAGAACACCTTGGCCACACAGCTAAAGAAAATTAAATCTAAAAACTCCCGGGTTCATTCCCTTGCAGTCCACAAAATTCTTGCCACTCTGATCATACTTGGAAACTTGTATTAAGGATGTGTCCTCCCATAAGGCCATCAGAATTTTTGACTTACTGGCATTTCTTCATGGTTAGGCTATGATTTCTTCCTTTGTGAGCAACTTTTCTTTGCCTTCAGCCGATGAGGCTGTGAGCAGAGAAGGTTTAATGTGATTCTTTGAACCATGCTGTAGGCTTTTCTAATGACTAACATTTGTCCTTGGCTGGTGATGCCTTCAAAAATTCATTTTGTGTGCTGCACCTAATCTACCTTCCTGACAGCTCCAAGCACCTAAATGAGTAGACCTTTTCTCTTCTGAGGCTGAAACTGAACCTTTGTTTACATATAACTTGATAAAAGCATTCATCAGAAAACTTAAAGGGGGCTATTTCCTAGGTGTATGGAACAAGTTTATCTTGTTTAGGACCTTCTTGACAGAAACCAAAAACAGTGTCTGAGAATGTTATGGATCTGGTATTCAGTGGTAGAATTGTTTTCCTGATGGGACAGAAAAGAAGTGGAAAAGAAGTGCTTATCTGGATGCATTATATGGGCGGGTGGTTTCAAAGTGAATAGTAAATGTCTCCTAAGACTGTGCTTTCTGGATAACTTTTTATTTCCCAGAAGCTCAGAAATCTTTACTCTTTTTCGATAAGAACCCAAGTTCCTTTGTAAAAGCCCTGGCAATTCTCATTCTGTCTTCTGAATCAGTCTTCTTTTCCATCACAGTGCCAAAGAAACTATCTTGTTAATATTTCTGGACAAAAGTGACTACAGATTCAGTATTCCTGCATATTTATCTTTGTGTAGAATATCTTTTACTGTCTGGAAAGATTTATCCATCATCATATTCTCATGGTGTTTTGAAGTGTTGTCCCTTTAAAAATATTTTTGTACATCCAAAAGGCTACACTATATTTTATTGTTATTTCTAATATTGTAAGAATCCCAAGAAAAATATTCTCTCCTCTACAAATAGAAACTTTAATTTCAAAAAACCTGGGAACTCTTATTCTGCTATGGCTACAGTCAGCTTTGTCTTCTACTAGAGCTAATTTAGCATTTAGAGGGCAACCTCTCAGTCTGTACAAGTACACAGAAAGAAAATCTGACAAGGAATGAAACTCCAGACTCTGACACAGCTGTACTGAATGCCTCTTCTGTTCTGCCAGACCAGTTTAGCTATCTTGCTTTTTCTTCTGTGCAGGCTGAGAAGCCCAAATCTAATTAAATAGCAGAGAAAAACGAGACATGCAATTGATCTGTGAGAGGAGAAAGGGGAATAAATTAGCACTGAAAAGTTTAAACTAAGAAGTAATTTCAGTGTATTTATCAGATTGGCATTTGAGGCAATCCATTTGTTTTGGAAGGCATTTTTACAGTTAGCCAAGAGATAATCCACCATTTCCCCCCCACCATGCTCCTACCTTTGACAAGCAGAAATCAAATGCTGTTTATACTCATTCACAATTTATCCTACGGAGGAAAACAAAACAAAACAAAAAAAGCTTTCCTAACATTCCATTTTCTTGTCCTTGCCATGTATCTCATATTCTCCCGCAAGACACATATCCTTGTCAAGACTTTTCTTATTCAGCTACATTTTATGTCATTTCTCTTCATGAAGTGCCACGTGGCCTCTTAAATTTGGCTTTGGCAGAGTGCTTAGAATATTCAGATAAGGTATACATAAACTATTCAAGGGCCAAGTCTGAGTTTCATGATTCTTACTGAGAAGGGGAGAATGAGACTAGAAAGTGCTTGAACTGCCCTTCATATTATCATATTGTCATGTTCAAAGAATATTTAATATGTAAACACGATCAATCTTATTCTGAGTATAGTCTGTATCATTATCTTTACAGATGATACAAGCAGGTGTACAGTGCACTTCACAGTCTCATTTTAAAGGGGCTGTAATTCCATATCTGCTTAGTGAGTCTCTGCTCTGACTCGAAGTGCATCAACATGCAAATAAGGACATAAATCTTGAGGAGAAAGAAATGAAACAGAAACTTGGCTGCAAATGAACAAAGTTTCACGATCAGTCAAACATGCAGTATTACTCAATATTTGGTACATCACAGCTGCTTCTAGTGTCTCTAATCTCAGCATGTTCGATGTCTCCAGAGCTTTTATTTGACTCACTCATGACTTATGATCAGAGATGTCATAAGATGCAGTTAAGTAGTGCAAATGAGCCCTGGGTGGGGATGCTGTTAGGGCCGTGGTAAATCACACTCTTCCAAATGTTTGATAATACCCCCTTGTAGTGTCATAATTTCAGTGTCAAATATTATCAGATCTTCAAAGCTGTGGGGCATGATGGATTGCCTCTGTCTTCCCTTGTATCTTTTAGAATAGGATATTTTGTAGACCTCGCAGGCTTTCTTCAGCTGTGTATGCTATGAACACAGCAGGATCTTTTGGTGCCTCGACTAAGCTACTTGAGCATCGATATTAAGACAACTTTAAAAATGTAGATCTCGTTATTTTTCAGGACTTCCAGTGATTCATATTAATTCATTAAGAGGTGGAGGCAGAGCCCAAATTCTCCTTCATATGTAATAAACGTGCAAAAAAATCTTTTTCTTCTTCTGCCCTTGAAAGGAAAAAAGGTTCTATTTTAGTGGTATTCTGAGATGGGTTATGCAAAAATTGGCTGGAAAATGGGGGGAAAGGCCTTCACTCTTATCCCTCTAAGGAAATGAGAAGGAAACACAGCTGCAACTGTAAGACTGAGATATTAATAAGGCTGAATTACATATGCAGTTGGTGAATCATGCAGGAAAGCAGTGGAATCTGTTATTGAGGGGCACGTGGGCACTGGCCTTTGAAACCACAGAGAAAAACAGACTGGAGGAAACTCTGAGCTATAGTGCACGTATGTCTTTGATTTGGGGAATTTCCCTAAACACCACTATTCAGTTCATATTCAACTCCCAAAGGAATATGAGAAATTGTTCCTGAGAAATTCTATACAGTCTAACTATAGACTACATTTTAATGGATATGGTTTTACTTTGAATGTATCTTAACTGCTTTTTTCACATGATGAAATTGCAAAACCAGTGACTAGAACCTAAACTGAGACAAAATGGTGGGTGTTATCAGATTGAGGCTACAAATGTCTTCATTCAGAAGAAGGAAAATCTTATTTTTCTGGCAGTAATCCATAATTAAAAATTTTACAGGAACATGAATAGGTGTTAATGAGATATTATCATGAGTAGAGAATAAGGGTGAATTTTTACTAAGGAGGCTTCCAAGGCGTACAACACTTGCAATGATGTGCATCGTTAAATGAAATTTCAAAATATTTAGGCGGGTGCATGCAGAATAGTAGAAGACCCCTGTGGGCTTACAGCTCAGCTTTCCACTGTAATTAATGAATTGTTATTTCTGCTAATGTGAGTCTTTACTGGAAATCGGAGAATAAGAATATAAACCCTAGAGTAATCCAATATTAATTATAAATTTTGATTAGACTCATGATAATAAATACATTTTCAAGGGAAAATGGGATAGCATTCTTCAGACTACTTCACACTTTATTAACACTTTTGATGGCTGGGTATATGCTATTGTTTTTTGATTATTTGGTTAAGCTTTTCACCTACTTCTTAAGCTGCTGAATTTGTCATATGTGTGTCCCACTATGCTTCCCTTGCTTAAGGAAACCTCTAACACTGGCCCTTGTCCTCTTCAGAATATTATTGTATGGTGTAGTGTCTCTGTCTTTTATTTCTTCCTAGAATAGGTCTACCTGTCTTAGTCCTACAGATCAACCACTCTACAGATTTTCTAATAATTAAAGAAGAACAGGCTTCTTTTGTGGGTTTACAGGCACTGACACCATTGGGGTTATGTGGAAGAGCAGACATCTGCCTTGGTAGTTTAGATCATAAAGTAATAACTTTTCCATGGAAAATTTAAAAATAGAAAAAAGCCCTTTAATCTCTAAAATAAAGTGTATGATTTATCTTCATGTTATCATTTTACTTATATCTGAGCTAGTGTAGGTGTGGGAATTTGAGATCAGCCTCCAAAATCAAGTCTTAGAACTTCTGCCAGAAATTACTACAAAGGCATAGTTTTAAAGAGTTTCCAAGGTTGCCTACAATTGGAGATTATGCGGATGGAAAGGTAAATTTGCAGCACAGCTAAACCTGCACTAGAAATGAAGAAAGTAATTAATATGAAAACCAATGCAAAAGTTAATAGTTTTGGTGTTGGTTCCACACGCTCCCTCAATGGTGTATCTTTTGGCTTATTGGATTTCCAGGTGTTTTTTCTTTCTTTCCTATGTACTAAATTGGTAACGATGACTTGTATTACCTTGCTCATGACACAGAATACCAAAAAAAAAAAAAGACACCTCTGGACCTCTGAAGTACTATTTTGGGCATCTACTGCTTGTCATATAATGAATAACATGGTTGAAATGAAATGCTTTCATTATTAATATTTTACAGTGCTAGGATCTCTTTTTTTGTTATCTTATGTAAGACTCACTAAGATCAAATAAATGTGATGTGCATATACTGTTGTACACATAAGCTCACTTTGCTGGCTTTGACTCTTGGTATGTCAAATTCTTTCTTAGGTGATGATTCAGTAGTGGGAAGGGAAAATCTGTTGGATATGTTACAAATGGGAGGGTTCTGCACCATGACAGGTGATTTTTTGTGGATTCGTGTTGCTGTTGCCACCATTCTAATGCTACACTCTCTAATTTATGGTTTCATTATTGCAGGTGGTCAAGAATGTATTTTGGTGGAAAATGAAGGGTCTGCATATACACATACACAAATTGTAAGCAAATCTCAACTTTCCCCCACGAGGGTTGCTAGAAAATGTTTCTTTTCAGTCAATTTGATGTCAGCCTGAAAATTATGACTTGTAAATTGATGCAAAATGTTTTTGTTTCAAATCACTTAATCAAAACATTAAACTGCATTTCTTTATCAGTATTTATCTCAATTAGATTGTAGTTTGGTCAAGAGTTTTTTTCAAGAGCCTATAGCCCCTGAAAAAAAGCATTGCTCCATAATGAATGCAAACTTCCCTTTCACAAGTAGGGAAGTCAGGAGATTCATGAAGCTCTTGAAACATTTTGACCTTGGCTTTTAGAAGACCACAGAAAGTTATCCTCCTGTGCTAAAGTTCTTGCGAGAAAATATACTGGTATGTTTAAACAATGTTTTATGTTGAACTGACCAGAAAGGAAGAAAAGAAGAACCATTTTCATTTTGGGATGAGATTTATTTTTACTGGATATATCAGAAATGAAACTCTCATGTTTTCAAATCAAATTGTTGAGATTACATATAAAAAAAATCATTTTTTTCAGTTTTTACCTCATATTGGAATAAAACTCAGAGTCAAAATTTTCCCAGTCTATGTTCTCCCACATTTAATTTCAGAATTTTCTCAGAAGAGAAACAGTAAGACAAAAAATTAAGAAGGGAAGAAATGTAGGACACAGAAACATAATGAAAGCAAAGTTTTGGTGTCTAGTGCAACCTTAAAAAGCTTGTATGTAGATTTTTGTAACTGACAGTATGTTAAACTTGCACTTGTCATTTTATCTAAAATAAAGACTTAATTTCATTTTTAAAAAAAATCCTCTTCTTTCTGTTGCTGATACTATTTATTGGAGGATTTCAACATGCAAAAAAAAAAAAAAAAGACATAAGTCAGCTGCTGAAATTTCTTATATGCCTATAAAGAGGACCCGACCTTTCCTTAGGACAGTATGCCAAAATAGATCAGGTATTTTTGTGGACAGCTAATAGACCAAATACTTCTGCAAAACAGGAATTCAAATGGGAAGCTCAGTCTAACAGATGAGGTTCTGAACAGTCATTATTTTAGGAGTGTGGATCTAATGAGGAGTATAATAATAACATCCCTTAATTAAATGGGCTGGTTTTGAAAATTAGAGGTCAGACTTTCAAAGAAAACGGCATCCAGTTTTATATGTGTAATTTGCATACCTATTTCTGTCACCCAGTACAACTTTATGTCCTCCTTGGCTGACGAATCATTACACTAATTTTTGTTGTTTGTTGTTTGGTTTTGGTTTTAAATTTGAAAATATTTTCTTTCTGTGTATACTGATATTTTTAGGGTTCACATTAGAGTAATCTTAGAAACTCCAAAGGAAATCAGGGCTTCATTTTGCTATGTATAACAAAACAATAATGCAGTAATAGACAGAAACCTTCTTTTCCCACAGTTATCAAAGGAAAAGAATGAGAAAGAAGATTCTTTCATTAAGGCAATTGTACCATTTCCAATGCAAAAAACATTTACTTTCCTTGCTTTTGCCATTGTTGACATTACTTCTGTGTTGAATGTTGAACAGAAGCATAAGTGATTGCAGGAGTATAGTTCAAGGAAGCTGGTTGAAAAATATGCATATATATAAAAAAATAATTTATTCAGGCAACAGTTCCATAACTATATAATGCTGTCTTTTGAGATGTTATCAGTCTTTGACCTGTGCTTCATCTTGTCTTGAGAAAGGTAATAAATTTTAATATACCAGCTGAGGTAGCTGGAAAAAACAGACACGCTTTAAAGTATGCAAATTTTCAGGATTTTAAGAAGAGCTTGCATGTCTGTTTCCTCTATGTCAATTAGTCTAATAAAAGAGGTTATTTCTTCCTGTAAAACTGGCCTTACTTATATCCTTAAAGATAGTTATGATAATATTGCTACTAGATTGTTAGCATGCTAATAATTTCCTTCAAATATCCCAGGTTTGGCTAGGTATTGAACTGAATTTACAAGTCAGAGACGCATTCCTCTTGCAAACTGTGTGTTCAGTTTAGTAAGCCTGATATATCCCACCATTGACAGCAACTATTAGATGAGAATATGGATGATAGTCCACCTTGAATTTCTCTGCTGTAAAGGAAATGTTACATATGTTGTTCTTAAGTGCGCCAACATCTGAATTCTTTGGGCAATAATATTTGGCAACACTGGGTGTTTCCCTGCCTGTTACCAAGGGAAGTGCATATATACATATCAATATACTTATTGTAAGAAGTAATTTTAATAAATCTTGCCATCTCATTTTATTCAGTTTTTGAAAGGAGGCACATTGTACTGAGACAAAGTGTATGTCCTTTGCAGATGATACAGATGTGAAAATAAATCTGTTTGAAGAAATAAAACAGAAAGAGGGATCATTAGGAAACCAGCAAGCTGTTGAGAGAACAGTCAGCCAGACACTGTCATAAAGATTTGAAATGCTGCAGTGTCTTCTTTTATGGCAGTTCTTATTCAGAAAGGTCATGATGGTATGGAGGATGAAGGGTTACCTTTTATGATCTCTAGCAATTTAAAATAGTGTAAACAAATAAATCCTAGGAATGAGAAAAATGTTTATTAGCCTTCAGAGACTTTGCAAGTTTAGTTAAGTTACCGAAGTGCTGTAAGTGTCATAGGAGGTGAAGAGAAGATCAGTAGCTATAACCATACCATCCAGATTTTAATACCTCAGAAAAATATTAACACAAATTCCACACAATCATACAAGCAGATATCTAAAATCAAGGTATCATTGCATTAAATATTTCATGAATTAATCAGTGGGCTGGAAAGAGGGTAGGGGTTACAAAATGGGTGACATTCCTATGCAGGAAAGGAAGGAAGGAGACGGCACTTGATAAACAGATAGGGTCAGACAATCTGTGGAGGGCTGTGGCAACAGTCTATTTATTTAATTTTCCACAGCCTCTCTCTAATAAAACATCAACATGGGTAATATTTATGGCAGCTTCTCACTTCTGGCTATCAGTAAAAAAAAAAAAATCTGGTCATGTTTCAAAGTAGTCAAGGTAATCAGTAGCGTAAGGTCCCTGTTTTGAATATTGGTATACATTCCGGTAGTTGATCTGTAAACATCTTTCTCAAAAATAGGATTGACAATGGAAGATACACATTCCCTAAGCATATAAAGAATATTTAAGCCCCACTTCAACTGAGTTCCTAAGTAAAATCCAAAGGCCCTGAATTGTTGAAATGTAGCCAATGATTGATCAGGCATTTAACATTAGTGATAGGATGCACAGTAAACTCACTACCCTGAACTTTAGGAGAGCAGATTTTGGTCTCTTCAGGCATCTGCTTGGTGGAGTACCATGGGATAAAGCCACTTCTGGAGGAAAAAGGGGCCCGAGAAATCTGGTTAATATTCAAGGACCATCTCCTCCCAGCTCGGGAGTGATGCAAGGGATCAGGTTAGGAAAACTGAAGCGCAGAAAAAGTTAAATCTGACCAGGGACATCAATGACAACAAGAAAAACTTCTATAGGTATGCCAGTGACAAAAGGAATAGTAGGAAAATGTGAGCACTCTTCAAAAGGAGATGAGAGACCTGGTCATCTGGGACATGAACAAGGCTGTGGTACTCAACAACTTTTTGGCCTCAGTCTTCACAAGCAAGTGCTCTGGCCCTGCTGCTCAAGTTGCAGAAGGACAAAGGCAGGGGCTAGGAACATGAGGAACAGCCCACTGTAGGAGGAGACTGGGTTTGAGCCCACCTTGGGAACCTGAAGGTGCTCAAGTCTGTGGGACCTGATGAGATTCATCTGTGGGTCCTGAGGGAACTGGTGGATGAAGTTTTTAGGCCCCTATCCATCATGTTTGAGAAGTCATGGCAGTCCGGTGAAGTTCCGTCTGACTGGAAAAGGGGAAAAATAACCCCCTTCTTAAAAAGGGGGAAAAGTAAGACCTGGGGAACTACAGACCGGTCATTCTCACCTGTGTGCCTGGCAAGATCATGGAGCAGATCCTCCTGGAAACTCTGCTAAGGCACATGGAAAATAAAGACATGATTGGTGACAGCCAACACGGCTTCACTAAAGGCAGATCATGCCTGACAAATTTGGTGGCCTTCTGCCATGGTGTTACAGTGTTGGTGGATAAGGGAAGAGCAACTGACATCATCTACCTGGACTTGTGAAAAGCATTTGACAGTATCTGGCATGACATCCTTGTCTCTAAATTGGAGAGATATGGATTTGACTGATGGACCACTTGGTGGATAAGGAATTGGCTGGATGGTCTCACTCAAAGCGTTGTGGTCAACAGCTCAATGTCCGAGTGGTGACCAGTGAAAAGTGGTGTTCTTTAGGGGCTGGTATTGGACCTGAACTGTTTATCATCTTTTTTGGTGACATGGACGGTGTGATCTAGAGCACCCTCAGCAAGTTTGCCAATGACCTCGAGCTGTGTGAAGCAGTTGACGTGCTGGAGGGAAGGGATGTCATCCAGAGGGACCTGGACTGGCTTGGGTGGTGGGCCCATGTGAACATCATGAAGTTCAACAAGGCCAAGTGCAAAGTCCTTTCTGTGGGTTGGGGCAATCCCAAGCACAAATACTGACTGGGTGGAGAATGAATTGAAAGCAGTCCTGAGGAGAAGGACTTGGGGGTGTTGGCTTATGAGAAGCTCAATATTAACTGGCAAATGTGTGCTCACAGTGCAGAAGGCCAACTGCATCCTGGTCTGCATCAAAAGAAGCATGGCCAGCTGGTCCAGAGAGGTGATTCTGCCTCTCTACTCTGCTTTCGTGAGACCCAGACTGGCGTACTGTGTCCGGCGTCTGGAGCTCTTGACATAAGAAGGACATGAAACTGTTACAGTGAGTCCAGAGGAGGGCCACAAAGAGCATCAGNGAGGGACCTGGACTGGCTTGGGTGGTGGGCCCATGTGAACATCATGAAGTTCAACAAGGCCAAGTGCAAAGTCCTTTCTGTGGGTTGGGGCAATCCCAAGCACAAATACTGACTGGGTGGAGAATGAATTGAAAGCAGTCCTGAGGAGAAGGACTTGGGGGTGTTGGCTTATGAGAAGCTCAATATTAACTGGCAAATGTGTGCTCACAGTGCAGAAGGCCAACTGCATCCTGGTCTGCATCAAAAGAAGCATGGCCAGCTGGTCCAGAGAGGTGATTCTGCCTCTCTACTCTGCTTTCGTGAGACCCAGACTGGCGTACTGTGTCCGGCGTCTGGAGCTCTTGACATAAGAAGGACATGAAACTGTTACAGTGAGTCCAGAGGAGGGCCACAAAGAGCATCAGAGGGCTGGAGAACCTCTCCTATGAGGACAGGCTGAGAGAATTGAAGTTGTTCGGCCTGGAGAAGAGAAAGCTCTGGCGAGACCTTATAGCAGCCTTCCAGTACTTAAAGGGTGCCTACTGTAAAGCTGGAGAGGAGTGTAGTAATAGGATGAGGACTAACTTTTAAACCTTAAAGAGGGTAGATTTAGATTAGATATTGGGAAGAAATTTTTCACTCTGAGGGTGGTGAGACATGGGAACAGGTTGCCCAGGGAAGCTGTGGAAGCCCCATCCCTGGAAGTGTTCAAGGCTCGGCTGGATAGGGCTTTGAGCCACCTGGTCTAGTGGGAGTTGTCCCTGCCCATGGCAGGGGGTTTGTAACTAGATGATCTTTAAGGTAACTTCCAACTGAAACCATTTTAATATTCTGTGATTGCATGATTTGTTTAAGCAGCTGCTGAACATTCTCTGATCTGCCTGTAAAAGTGTGGTGGTAAAAGCTTTCGCAAAACTACTTGCAAAGAAAGGGAGGCAATGTGCCAAGAGCCTCTTTTCCCTAATGTGCTTCTGCTGTCAGCCATCCTTCCTTAATTTGGGCAAATTTAAAAAATATTTGTAATATGGAACTACTAAACACTTACGAGTATAGACGGATGATGATGACCTTTTCAATTTTATTCTGGAAACATTTGGAACCAGGGAATATCAAATCTATGAAAATCAAGCTACTAAACTAAGCATAAACTAAGGTGTATTACAATACCGAAAGTGCAACAAGCAAGAAAATAGTCTGCGGTACAAATTACACAGCTAGGTTCAAAGATTCCTTATAACTCAGGTTTGAAAAGATGGCAAAATGTAGAGGTGTTTGTCTGTGTTTTTTGTTGTAGGAGGCAATTATTGTCACCAAATAAATCACGAGTGATAAAAAAGATTAGGCCTATGAACAGAGTTATAATTTTATCTCAAACAAGTAGAAACTACAGCTATAAGGCTGTACCCACAATACACACTGTATTGTTTAGAGTTCATGTGTGGGGGTTTTTTTAAGAATTAAAAGCTCTTAATGGCTTTTTATATGGTGCGGTTTGTATTTTTTGAGCTTACAGTTTTTATTGACATCAAAATGGCTGTGGTCAGTTGACCTTAGCTGGCCCCCACGTGCCCATCAAGCCAGTCTATCACTCCCTCCATCAACAGGACAAGGGAGAAAATGTGATAAAAAGTTTGCGGATTGAAATAAGGACAGGGAGATCACTCAGCAATTAATCTCACAGGCAAAACAGACTCAATTTAGGGAAATTAATTTATTGTCAATTGCTCGTAACAGATTAGAACAGTGCAAAGCAAGAAGAAAACTTTAAAACTTTCCCTCCACCACTCTCTTATTCCCTGGTTCAACTCCACTCCTGAGTCTTCTACCTGTTCCCTTGGGTGGCACAGGGGATGGGGGATGGGGAATGCAGGTTGCAGTCAGTTCCTAACACTTTGTCTCTGCTTCTCCTTCCTCTTCATGCTGTTCTACTCAAACGTACAGTCCCTCCTGTGGGATACAGTCCTTCATGAACTTCTCCAATTTGGGTACTTCCCATGGGCTACAGTTCTTCATGAAATGCTCCAGCATAGATCCTATCTGTGGATTACAGTCCTTCAGGAATGGACCACTCCAGCATGGATACTCCATGGGCCACAGGTCCTACCAGAAAACCTGTTCTTATGTGGGCTCCTCTCTGTGCGCTGCAGCTCCTGCCAGGGGCCTGCTCTGACATGGGATCTCCATGGGGTGCGTCTTCCTTCAGGGCATGTCCACCTCCTCTGGTGTGGGGTTATTCATGGACTGCAGGGGGACGACCTGTGTCACCATAGTCTTTACCGCACCATGGGCTACAGAGGAATCTCTGCTCCAGTGCCTGGAGTACCTCCTACCCGTCCTTCTTCAATGACTTTGGTGTCTGCAGAGTTGTTTCTCTGACAGTTTCTCACTCCTCCCTTACAGCTGCAGTGCAACATTTTTTTTCCCATCTGTTATCCCAGAGGTGCTACCACCATTGCTGATTGGCTCAGCTTTGGCCAGCAGTGGGTCTATCTTGGAGCTGGCTGGCATTGGCTCTGTCTGGCATAGGGGGAGCTTCTGTTATCTTCTCACAGAAGCCACCCCTGCAGCACTCCCCTCCTTGGCCCCCTGCCTTGCCACTTTTAAGAGTTTGTGTATGCTTGAAGATTATTCTTTCATAAAATAAAAATACAGTGTTTGTGATATCACTCATCATCTCAGCAGACAGGATTATGTTGTTGTACCTGGAAGATGATGGCTTAAAATGAGGAATGAACACATAAACTCCCAGAAACAAAGCTCTTGTTTTCATGCAAATGCCTCTAATAACAAAAAGATTCAGAAAAAGAGAATTGCAGAAAGCCTGTGACGTAGAGATAGTTTTATCAGAGAAAAAAAGGTCTTTTTAGTGTCATCTGGCCTCTAGGAAGAATTCATCTGGGGATACTTAAAGCTTTCAAATAGCATATGTATCAGCAGAATATCAGTATCATGTGAACACGATTATATTCTGTGAATTTTACAATATCCAAACAGGAAGTAGACAGAGAAATGTAGATTTTGATGTTTTCATAATCTGAAAAATTGTGAGGGCTTGTTAACACAATAAAATTGTAACGGGGAAGTGTAGGAAGGAGATCATTACTGGATAGGTTTAGGAGGCAGTGGTGTGTTGTAAAGGAATCTGGTGTGTATTTAGTTAAGCTCTGACAGTTTTCTCTTTGAGTTCACCTCATATCACTTCTGCTGAATGTCTTAGCCTCCTTTTCAGTTACGGTGATCCTTATTATCCTGAATATAAAAATACTAAAATGTCATGGGGTTTTTAGCAGACTACTGCTTGTATTTTCAGCTTAGTGTCGTCGCACAATCATGATGACAGTGGAGAACTGTTCTGAAGATTTTTGAAACTAAATGCTTAAATTTATGCTGAATTTTCATGAGGAGTAATTTACTCGAGAGCAGAGAGGTCTCATATATATATATATATATATTTTTTTTTTATAGCCAAGGTATGTGATAATAATCTGCCCTGACTTCAGTATTTTATACACCCTCAAGGGAGACTGTGGTTAAGTTGCCATGTCCCTACTGTTTCTTCTGTTGAGTATAATACTGCCGATTGCATGATTTCCTTAGCTCAGTGGAAATTGGTGGAGACATGCGCCACTATTTTTCTTTCATGTGTGCTCTTGGAGACAAATAAACAGAAATCCACTAAGACACCTTTCACTGCCTGTGCACTTGCATAGTTTTAATTTGGTCAAAATTCGGTGCAATGTTTTTGCCCATTCCACACCATTGCTCTATCGATTTCTCTCTATATGTTCCTGACACTATAGTTCTCTGACTTACATTCACATGTCAGAAATGGACTCTATTCCATTGAAATCGATAGCAACTCTCTTATAAATTTAAAATTGAGATGGCAATAAGTCTACTAAAAAAAAAAAAGAAGCCCCTGATGATTGTGCTGCCTATGTTCAGCTGCTCTTGTAGGCCAGCCCAATGAGGCTGAGTAGGCTAGCCTGCTTCCTTCATGCCTGCCCTGCAGTACTGACTGTCGCAGCATTGTCTGTGAACATGGAGTAGTCTTAGACATAGGGTGTAGTCCATGAAACTTGTGACACCTGCAGCAAAGACCTTTTAGAATCAGTCCCACTGAATCTGTTTTCCTCAGGTCCATTGCGGGGGACATATTCTTAGCCATCCTCTTTAAGACAAATTCATGATTTACTCTGATTATTACACCATACTTCAAAACCTCGCTGATGACCTATGGCTGATTTATGTACGAATGCTGCAGTCATCAGTCTTACACATGGTGGCCAAATGTTTTGGAACTGCAGCCTCTGTCTCCAGGGCAAAAATGGTGCTTTGTTTCCAGCAAACAGTGTGAACATTCATTGAGTAGGGATACCTGTATTATCACATCAGCTAGCTATCCAAGTTCTCTGCGCCCCCACTTTGCTGACCAGAGTATTCATATGGAGTTCAACTATTCTTTCATGCAGGCTGTTAAATGTAGCTTCTGGTGATTCAAGAACTGTTAGTGCTGCCTATAAGATCAAAACAGTCATGAAAGTCACTGTAACATGATGTGCACTTTTTTAACCTGTTCAGAAATTGGCTACAGGGCAGATACACTACTGTTCCCAGCCCTGTGATGACCTTAGATGTGGCTGGATATAGCTCAAATATAAGAAAAGCCATGAGCCATCAGCACATACATTTACTGGCTCACTCACTGCTGTCTCTCAGAATTTCTCTTAAGATCTGCACCTCCTCCTGAATTTCTGAGAGTTGTCCAGGGATTTTGCTTCTGCATGTACCTACAGAGCTGCCACAGTAGAGTGAAAATGCAGCCTATGTGAGTATGAAATTAGTGCCTGGAATATTTTTGTGTTATAGAAACAAAAACACGGTACGATTCTTACTGTATCTGTTACCAAGTTTGGAGTGGGAAAGAATCCTTAGTGTTAAAATGTATGTATTTGTATATATGAATCCTGGTTTTTGCCACAATGCCCTATATACAAAAATAAGATGAGTGCCTAGGATTAATACTTGCAAGTAATGAAATCTGAAGAATTCTAAACATAATTCTTGAAGAATTATATTTATGGCTTGTAGGCACTTTTAAATAACTCTTCTCCTGCACCTCATATATTTGTTCTGCAGACAGCTGTTAAGAAGACTTAATGCTGCTTTCTGCTTTAATCATATTTCTCCTTGCAGACACAAATTAGTTTAAGTTTTGCAAATAAGTAATCCAATAAGCTTTGGGGAGCTTTCAAGTGCTAACACCAGCTGAGGTATTGTTCTTTTAAAAAATAAGAGTTCATAATTAATATAAAATTATATCTTTTTTCCACTTTGAGGATGAGCAAACTGATTTGGACAAAAACCTCAAACCAACCTTTCTATTCTCTTGTGAAGCCTTCTGCTAGGTTCAAAACACACATTTTGGAGTTCTGAGATGTCCAGATACAGTCCTTCAGCCCTTTTCCCTCCTAGTGTGGAGATGGAAGAAATCTAGCTGTTCCATTTCTTCCTGGGAGCACTTGACTAAAATGACCCTGAAGCAGAAACAGCTCTAGGGTGAGATGCTGGGATGGGAAACAGATGAGAAAGAGGGAGAACTGGGATAAAGATCTAGAAGTAAATAAGGAGGCAGAGGGGAGAATGGAAGCCATCAAGCTGTATCAGCAGAATCTCCCTGATGGCAGACATCCCCTGATGGGCCAATTACTTCATCTCCGCAGCAGGAGCCAGACATTTCCTGTGGATCCCAGGCTAGTAATGCTTTAATGCTGCTGAAACTTGTTGTCAGGTGGCTGCACATAGCAGGCTGTGTATGATTTCTGCCTAACAGTGATTGAAAACGACTCATCCATGGAAGATGTGGCATAGAAACACACCAGATAAGCCTTCTTTGACAAGGAAAGTAGACTGCAACAGATGAGCAAATTCTGATTCCTATAGTTGCTGGGAGGCTGAGGGGAGGCAGAAAGACTGACTCCTCTATGCCTGTACTAGCAAATAAATGCTCAAAGGCAGCCTTAGCTGCAGTTACCTTGAGATGGTGGAGCTCAAGATCCTTAGGGTCATGACGACGATGGACCATGGACTTTAGGAGAGCAGATTTTGATCTCTTCAGGGATCTGTTTGGTGGAGTACCATGAGATAAAGCCACTTCTGGAGGAAAAAGGGGCCCAAGAAATCTGGTTAATATCCAAGGACCATCTCCTCCCAGCTCGGGAGTGATGCAAGGGATCAGGTTAAGAAAGCTGAAGACCAGAAAAAGTTAAATCTGACCAGGGACAACACCCAAAGAAGCATCGACCGCATGTTGAACGAGGTTGTTCTGCCTCTCTACTCTGCTTTCGTGAGACCCAGCCTGGCGTACTGTGTCCAGCTCTGGAGCTCTTGACATAAAAAGGACATGAAAGTGTTGGAGCCGGTACAGAGGAGGGCCACAAAGAGTATCAGAGGGCTGGAGAACCTCTCCTATGAAGTTTTGGGCACCTGCACTACAGGAGGGTCATTGAGGTACTGGAGCATGTCCAGAGAAGGGCAACAATGCTGGTGAGGGGTCTAGAGAACAGGTCTTATGAGGAGGGACTGAGGGAACTGGGGTTGTTCAGCCTGGAGGAAAGCAGGCTCAGGGGTACTTTATCGCTCTCTACAACTATCTGGTTGTAGATGGTTGTAGCAAGGCGGGGGTCAGTCTCTTCTCCCAAGTAACAAGCTGTAGGACAAGAGGAAATGGCCTCAAGTTACTCTAGGGGAAGTTTAGGTTGCATATTAGGAAAATTTCTTCACTGAAAGGGTTATCAAACATTGGAACGTGCTGCCCAGGGAAGTGGTAGAGTCATTATCCCTGGAGGTATTTAAAAGACATGTAGATGTAGTGCTAAGGGACATGATTCAGTGGTAACTTGGCACTGTTAGGTTAGTGGTTGGACTTGATGATCTTAAAGGTCTCAAGCAAAATGATTCAATGATTCTGTGATTTTATAAGAAAGACTGAGAGAGTTGGGGTTGTTCATCCTGGAGAAGAGAAAGCTCTGGGGAGACCTTATAGCAGCCTTCCAGTACTTAAAGGGTGCCTACTGTAAAGCTGGAGAGGGACTCTTTATCAGGGAGTGTAACAATAGGACTAACAATTTTAAACTTAAAGAGGGTAAATTTAGATTAGATATTGGGAAAAATTTTTTCACTCTGAGGGTGGTGAGACACTGGAACAGGTTGCCCAGGGAAGTTGTGGATGCCCCATCCCTGGAAATGTTCAAGGCCAGGTTGGATGAGGCTTTGAGCAACCTGGTCTAGTGAGACGTCTCCCTGCCCATGGCAGGGGGTTTGTAACTAGATAGTCTTTAAGGTAACTTCCAACCAAAACCATTCTATGATTCTATGAAGTGAGTTTGGGTTCTCTTTGTCTAGCTCTAGCAAATGTCATGGCACACCATTGTAACTGAACACCAAAGATCACACCAAAGCAAGATGGCTACATGTAAACCTCCTAATGGAGCTGTCCTTATCTTCTGCTGTCCTTGAACTGTGCCTGACATTATCTAGGAAAGAGGTAGGTGATGTGGGCCAGGACCCACACCTATGAGACAGCAAGAGCAAGAAGGTTAGCAGCATGGATGTCTACAAGTGCGTGCCCAGCCTGTGCCCTAGCCATTTCTTGATACACTTTTATAGAGATTTTCATGAAGTTTCACGACTCCTGGGATTTTTTCTCCTTAGTGATGGTATCAGATGTGTATTGTCTGTGCCTGGATTATATGCCCTAAAATATAGACTTGCCATCCAAGGTGTATTTAAAGTACACATCATTGAAGTGCAGGGAATATTCTCTCATGCATGGACAGACATGGACAGTAGAAAACATATTTTGATTATCTTGTTAGGTTGTTACATCTGTTACACGTAGGTTGTTGGCAGCCTTTATTAAAAGTGAAAAAACTGCTTACATACAGGCTGCTTGTAGAATAGTGGTGTATTTAATTATAGCTGGCTTTTTTAGTGAAGGGAGTGTTTTACTTAATTAAAAGCAGCTTCCATGCAGATAAAGGCATTTTGAGCTTTAAGAAGAGTGCATCCTTCTGGCTCATAAATCTACACTATTTACTCATAGGTACAACTGCAGTTTCTAGGATGCCATTCTGCAACCTCTATTTATTTGAAGCAGTTTGTGCAATTTATTTTACAAAGTAGTAGAACTGAATAATTGAATGCACACTTATTTTGTACTCAGTACTTAAAAAGAAATTTCAAGTGTGAGTTACAGTAAAGCAACTGTTAATTGCTGCCTTTCGAACTATTTGGTTGCAAAGCAAATATCTGTGAACTAAATGGACAGGCACTGGCATTAGTTTAACAGGACCTTAGACAGGAGTAAGGAGTAATGAGAGCACAGAGTTTTCTAAAACTACAGAACACTGAGACAAGAGCCGTCTCCTCTTTTTGTGTGCCCTTCTTTGTTCACAAAGAAAACTTCTGTTTTGACCTCATATGGAAAGTTTTAGGAACATTCTTATTGAAAAAGACCTTTTTTACAAACACTTCAGAGAGTTTTTGAAAATTCAGGAAAATAAGGTTTGTTGAAAATTACTTTGTTTAAAGTCTTTTAGTTTTTCCATAAATATTTAGAAATAGAAGAACTTCTAGGGTAGGTTTTCTTGCAATATTTGTAGTTTAACAGACAGTATCTGTAAATAGTTGGATGGTTAATTTATAAATAAAGTCACCTGATATTATTGTTGGTTTCTAAAATAAGAAACCTCACTTGAGATTGTTTATTGAAGTTGTGCTATAAGTAATTATGTAGCAATGTGAAACAGTTTATCTAACAAAAAGAAAAAAAAATTGCTTCTCAAAAAATTGTTAAGAAGAGGAGTTAGCGCTTTTTATGTTAAAAATAAACTTTTTCAACAGTTTAACAGTAAAAACGAAGCATGTTTGCAACTACGAAACTGAACTATCACTACCTACTCAAGGCTTATCTCAGGATTGAACTGAATATAACAAATTGCAGTTCTGAGCTGTAAATACTGTGTGACAAGTCACAACTTGTGTATAGGTTATATATTAAGAACAAGTCAGTGTTATTAGCCCTAATCCATCAAAGTCAGAGCCACCTGAGGTTCTCTTTTGACTGCTTTCTTGCTTCATTAGCTAAACAGTGGCCTGGCTTTGAAGGCACAGTGCCATCTCTTCTCTGGAAATCATTGGAGTCTATGGTTATGGCCCTCCTCTTGATCAAGAAAGCTGGCAGCCTCAACCAAGGTCTTGCAGTTCTTGGGCCAGTAATCTCGGCTATTATGGAAAATGTGGAGGGTGCTGATTTTATCACCTTTTCAAACAATATCAATGCTCAAAAGAGAATAACATTCATACAACTGCACAGACAGATGTGCGTATCTTTTTTGTTCCTGATAAACCCTTCTTCATATCCCATGTTTTACTCATGGAAGAAGAAAGATAGTCACCTAGAGTGGTCTGGTTTGCCTGTAGAAGAGCTTAGCTTCCTGCAAGGAAAAATACCGCATTGGATTGGTCTGAGTTGTCCTCCCTAGGTTTCAGAGGCTGCATCTAAATGATGTGACAGAAAAGCTCTTCCCAGCTGTCATCTCAAGGAGTGTAACCCAGTCACACTCTGCCTATATCTTGGGACGAGACCTGGTAATATTCCCTTTTGGTCAACTTATTGAAGAAAACCAGGCACACAGATAAGGCAGGAGCCGTGGTGATCTCCCTCCTTTAGGTCTCAGTAACTGCACTCTCCTGTCACCTTAGATGTAGTCAAGTGTCACCTATTTCCATTGACTCTACAGGGACCTTAGAATGCTGATCTCAGAAGCAGCTCCAGAAGCAGCTATGTATCTTCTATGTCCCAGAAGGGTCAGAAGTTTAGGGTATCCTTAAACTGCTACATATTAGTTTCATGATTTTCGTTTTTTTCTCTGTTACATGTAATTTTTTGCATGAATCTATATTCTGGATGTGGTACTGTCTGTGCCCAGCAGAGCTATTCAGTACAACCAGGCTTGAAGCTGGTAGTATCACAGCCTCTAGATAGAGTTTGTACTCAGTATTTATAGAGGGGAAAAAATTTCCATTTGTCAAAACCAAAATAACTATGGAAAAGGTTTGCACTGCCCGTGAATACAGTGAATATCTCAGAGATGGCCCAGCAATGCCTCCTCTGCCACGCAACCAAAGTGCTATGCGATCAAAGAATGTTTCTACCCTGAGATGATCCTCCTGGCAAGTTGTGCCAGTTTTGTGGACAGAGTCTGTTGACAAGGAAGTGCAATGCTGTCAGTCAAAACCAGGGCTGGGATTCAATCCAGCGTTCACCATTTCCACAGCAGCAACATGGGTTTTTTTAACTTTCATGACACTGGACCAAGCTGACGACAGGGTCAGTGTGGCATGGTTTAGCTGTAAGCCACCTAATCTTTTTTTCCCCTTTTGGTGGGCTTGAGATATATCGGTGCTGCTAACTGAAGACAGTAAAGGAGAGAAAGTTTTTTAGGACACAGATGAAAAGTGACACAATCCAATGATAAACCTGTCTTTTCACTTCTGTAGTCAGAAACACAATACTTTGCTAAGATTCCACTTTTATTTTATGACTTAAATTGCAGTGTCAGTGCTTACATAATGATTTTAACTTTTTATTTTCACAATGGGGATTTCATGCCTTGTGTATAATTGAAATGTGTAAAATTACTGTGAAATCTTACTGAAGCATATGCTGAATTTAATATGCATAGTATTTTCATTTTTCTACGGAGAAAGAAAATGGAAAACATTTAGTAGCATTAGTATGAAACACTAAGGTTTCATACTAAAACCAATAACCTGTGTTATCTGTCCCTCTTTTATGGAAGATTACTGTTATTCTTATTTATTATTTGAACGATGAAACCCCTTTGCAACATATTTCAGTATTCAGTATTCTCAGGGTTTACAGTACTAGCAAATCTGAAGCACCAGCTTTGATTTTCCAATCCAACAACCTAGAAATGGGAGTGAACATATTTTTGTATGTTCCGGCACAATACCATAACATAGATCATGAATTTCCTGCATAGAAACCTGGACGTAGCTTCAAATACAGGTGCAACTCATCCCATAGTTTGATTATGACTGCATCCAAATGCTGTCATCTCCTATTCTTTTTGCATGGCTGCTGTATCTGCAGTCCTTTTGGGATGCTGCATCTGCTGTTTGTTGTGTTCTGGGAAGGACAGCAGATTTCAGAGGGGAGCTGAGGACATTGATAGATAGCATCAGGAGGACTAGCTGCAAGGTATGGCATGTCAAAACAGTTTGAAACACAGGCAGGAAGAAAGTGCTGTGAGGAAAATGATGGAGATAGATGACACTGAATGAGAAAACATCAAGTGTATCGTTTGGGAACGAGGCTGGGAAATCTGAGAATTTAACACTAAAAGCTAGCTGAAGGAACAGATTAAGAAAAAGGAATTATGTGTGAAAACGGGAAACCAAGTTTGTATACCTCATGTATCACTGTAGATCTGCTGCAAGACGTTTTGAAGTAAATAAATGTGACTTAACTGGGTCTTTAATGAGAAAATACAGAATTCAGGTAAACTTTTTCCTTGGACTCTTAGTCTTGGTTTCAGGTGGCTGGCAAATAAGAAGCCACATATACTCAAATTTGATAGAATTAGTGGTAGGACTTGAGGTGTGAGAAGCAAATATAAAGGTTTTCAGGAAGTGCACTTGGTTTGTGATGAGTTTATAACTGAGGAAAATAAATGGTGAAATAAGTTTTAGTTAGACAGAAAAGGAATCAGATAAATATGAAATAATTTTGGATATAAAAAGGCCGAAGGGTGAAGTTTAGTCTAATTTCCTTTGATTTAAGGGCAAGACTATTTGCTCAAATAAACTAAAATGATTTTTTTGTATCTCTGATTCTGGATTTATATAATTTATATTTCAGTTGTACACATTGTTTCCAAGTAAATTAGGTTATTTAACTTGGAGATTGCAGACATTTAAGTCATGATTTATTTAGATTGCCTTATGCATACATAATAAGTTTTACATCTTTATTGTGCTAAAAAGAGGGCTAGGCTGTGCACTGTGGGCTTCATTGTAATGAAGTTCAGTGGCAGAGTTTGGAAAGCATTCAGATCACTAGGGAAAAGGATAGGGAGACATAAGGTAAAAGCAAGCAAGTTTTCACAGAAGTTTCACTTATAGATAGATGTGATGTGTCTGACTGACTCCTCTGACATTTACCTGTCATGTAGTTTTTCTAGCTACATAATATGCTTTAATTTAGACTGGATGTATGAAGATTTTTTTGGTAAGATTAGTATGAATTAATCCTTTTTAATTTTTTTTTTTTTTTTTAGTAAGAGAGGACACATCTAATTCTGTGAGGACAACAGATAGGACTACATTTATACCATTTTCAATACATATTTTTAACTTTCACTATGTAATTGTCAGTGGTATTCCATTGTACCCCTGGATAACTGAGAACAAAATACAGCCAATACGAAAGGAGCCCTGTTACCCCTGTAGCTTTAATGTTTTAATTATTGCAAGGTCATAATAGAGACATTGCTCTATCTTAACGTGCAGATCAGGTTTTGCCATTTTTGCTAAGAAAGTATTTTGAATTTACTAATATTAGAGTGACTTTTTTGTTTCAAAACTAGTCATAGAATCATAGAATGGTTTGGGTTGGAAGGGACCATTAAATATTAGCTAGTCTAACTTCCCATCTTTCACTAGGTCAGGTTGCTCAAAGCCCCGTCCAACCTAGCCTTGAACACTTCCAGGGATGGGGCATCCACAGCTTCTGTGGGCAACCTGTGCCAGTGCCTCACCACCCTCATAGTGAAAAATTTCCTCCTTATGTCCAGTCTAAATCTACCCTCTTTCAGTTTAAAACTGTTGCCCCTTGTTATTTCACAATAGGCCCTGGTAACAGCTTTCTTATAAGCCCCCTTTATATGTTGAAAGGCCACAATAAGGTCTTCCTGGACCCTTCTCTTCTCCAGGCTAAACAACCTCAACTTTCTCAGCCTGTTGTCATAGGAGAGGTGCCCTAGATTTCTGATCATTTTTGTGACCCTCCTCTAGACCTGCTCCAAGAGGTGCATGTCTTTCTTTTACTGAGGACTCCAGAGCTGGACACAGTACTCCAGATGGGGTCTCACCAGAGAACAGTAGAGGGGCAGAATCTCCATCCTTGAGGAATACCATTTGTTACAGGTTTCCACTTGGACATTGATCCATTGACTGCAACTCTTCGGACTCTTTGTTGGAAAAAAGATTATCATTGAAAACTGAGAGAAAAAAATATAGAGTACCTCAGTCTTTTGTGTGTCGATTGTCACTAGTCCTTGTGTCTTATTTATTGGGGGGTACATTTAATTGTTAACTGCTATTGGGACACAAGCTTCATGAACACAGGTCCTTGGGATTTCTCCATACTTATTAATATTAATTTAATTTTTATAAAACTGAAAATCTTGGAATATCTCCCAGTATCTAGCCTGGAGAAGAATGAAGTACAGAAATTTATAGAGAGGTAAAAATACTGTTGCCAACATGAAAAAAATATTCTAGTCAATTTTGTAGGAAAATCTTGGGGTTGTGATCTGTTAGATTGTATTAGCAATATTAATTGGTAAATCACCATAGAATGACCATTTGTGACAAATTTTCAATTTAATTTTTAGTAGATGAAGCAAGAAGTAAGCCACAGGAAGAGATGAATGCTTTGTTATATTTGACTGACAAACAAACCAGTATGAAAAATTTTTAAGCGGATCTATATACAGCAATAAATACAGTACACAGCAATATTTAAGTTACTACAATTACCCTTTTAGATCTGACTAAGCGTACACTAACCGTGTAGAATACTCTTCTTGCTGTTCCAGCAGAGCTGTTCCTCACTCTTTCTACAGAAAGTACATAGAATTTTCAAATACCATGATGATGCCTTGCAAAAATGGATGCTGAGTCTCATACAGGCCACCTAGCATACTGTGCAGAGAAAAGGAATAAACTCTTATTTTCTTTTTAAAGTATTACTGTCTAAACAGCTAAACAAGAAACAAGAGCATTTCATCTCTAATATGTCATTTCTTAAAGTTTCAGGTAAATGGAGTGACTGAGGAACTAAGGATATGGATTAGGGTGTTTATTTTGATCAGAATTCAGAGCAAAGATGAAGGATGAAGGAAGGGTCACAGGACAGATTGGATTGCATCAGACAAAAGCAATTCCTCCACCTTTGAGTCAGTGCCAGGCAGTTTTCCAGTTATATCACCGAAAGATGATTGAAAATTTTTGATGAAGCCTTTTTTTTACTGGAAACTAAAGCTTTGTTGGAACTGAATCTTTCAATTGGAACATGTCTATTTCAATAATTTTAACTTTTTTCCCCTTATTTTGCTAACAGTGAGTGTTTTATTTTGGATTCTATATTTTCCATTTATTTCATTTCGTTTAGTGTATTACATGATATATGTTGTGTCATACATATTTTTGGCACTAAAACTGAAAACTTTCAATGAGATTTTCTGGAATTTGTTGCATAGACCACTTTATTTTTTATTTCTCTGCAGCTTAGGAAGAGATTTTTTCTTTAATATATTAGAATTTTCCCCTTCTGATCATTTAAGTAAATTCTCAGCTCAGAGAGTTCTCTAGCCTGACATCTACCAGGCTGTATATAATTTCAGTGAAGAGGGATCTTTGCTTGATATTGGTACTTTGGAGTCTTGTCTTGTTTGCTCCCAGTTTTGCTATTTATGGCCAGTGCACCTGAGTAGTTGTCTCTTTTCCCTATTAGACACTTACAGTAAAGTTAGCCTGCTTGAATACACATATATATGTACATGTATGCATACGCACTGCTCTAGCCCTCTGACAGGAATATTATGTGTGTGTGTGTGCTTATTTTCATAGCTTGTTCCTTGCAGTCAGTGACCTACAGGTCATGATCTGGTCCTGGGTTAAATTAGGGATATGTTGGCTCCTTCTTATCTTTATGCTACTGCATTCCTAGAAAAGATTCAACTACAAGGTTTCTGTCATGGTATTATGGCAGTAATTTTAGTTTTGTTTTGTTAAGGTAAGTGTTTAGCGTAATACACAAGATCAGGCATCATAAAATTGATAAAAACCAGATAATAATTTGATAAAAAAATTACTGGTTCAACATGATCTTCTGAAATACTTTTGTATTTCTGCAAAACTTATTTTATCTTGTCTATGTCTCTGGCATGGACTCATAGTTCTGCAATACAAAATGCAGTATTTGCAGTCTTCCTGGATTTGGCTATATAAGCATAGAAACCCCATCAAAGTTAACAACTAAACTTCTGTTTCTTGCTTCTGAGTAATTTTGCTTGCAAAACTTGAGTTTTGCATCAGGTTTCTCTGTAATATTATTCTCACAGGAAGGAAGAACATTAAAAGTTTGCTTCTTTCACCTAGGACAACCTCCCCCCCCCCCCCCCCTTTTTTTTTGTAGAACACAAAGCTCTGTCCCTCGAAGGAGTGAGATGCATTCTTTAAGATTTGTTCTGTCCTACTCCCTTCTTGATGATTTTATGGGAGCCACAGGAGTATGGTTGCATCATAAATTGGAACAAATCTGGAGCTGAGGGTGACCCCAGCATGGACAATGACCCCACTGAAGGGATGCCACCCAGCAGGGATTGAGCATGGTGGGCAGAGTGTAGGTGGTGACAGAAGGTTGCATTGACAGCCCCTGGGATGGCAAGCGGTGCCCCAGGTCCAGAGTCCACCCAGGGGCTCCAGTCTGAAGCCAAAGGAAAGTGGACAAAGCTATGATGTAGGTCAGAGGCCCATCCAGGATGTAGGGCCAGAGACAGGGTGTGAGACCACTGCTCTGATGGGGTTGCTAGAGCAGGAACTGACAGCTCTCCATGAACCAAAATGGTGTCCTGGGCCATGGGCAGGGTGGCTGAGGCCCTGGGCAAGGCTAGGAAGGGATGATAAAGCCTGTGAATGACCCCAGGGCCCTAACACTGATATGGACAGATCTTGAGTTCTTGTTTCAAGAACAGTGTGTATCCTCAGTTAAGGACGCAGGGCGCAACTTCCGTTACTGGAATCTGCATGTGAATTAAAGGTCTAGATTTTCTGGTAGAGAGATCTGATCTGTTAAAATATCAGATAATGAAATCTAAAGCTATCTCAAAATTTGCATTTATGAGATTTCACACCAGGTGTTCCATAATCTCCTTTGGGAAATAAAACTTTCTTGTACTCTCCAAAGGGTGTTGCCATTGATTTTATTAAGATTAACCTAAAACCCAAACATTATCTGTCTCATAACTTTCCTGAAGAAAGTTGAAGGGGTTTTTTTTTCTTTGATGTTTTTAGCAGTTCTTTTTTTTTTCCTCTCCTTAACATCTATATTAAGGTCTCTTACTTCAGATAAATACAAGTATGCAGGCAATTATCTATAACCATGTCATATAGCAGCGCTCTTTCAATTTTGAATTCTATCAAGATTGGGTTTTTTTCCTAGTGACTCATTTTAGTGTAAGACAAAATATTTTATTTAGTATAACTTTAGTTATCTAAAACTTGAAAGACTAGATTAGTAGTCTAGACACTCTCTAGAGTCAATGGAAAAGGATAAACATCTGAAAAGTGGTTTAATCCCACGTGTTTTAGACATGGGCTGAATCATCCTTGAGGTAACCTTTCACTACACTAATTGTGAATAGCCCAAATGATAGGGGCAAAATGTTTAAGGATGAAATTTAACAAGCCCAAATGCCAGATTCTGCACCTTGGGTGGAATAACACCAGGCACAAGTATAAATTGGGAGAGGAGTGGTTGCAGAGCAGCCCTGCAGAAAGGGATCTGGGGGTGATGGTTGACAGCAGGCTCAGTATTGAGTCAGCAGTGTGCCCTGGCAGCCAAGAGGGCAAACTACATCCTGGGGTGCGTCAAACACAATATCACCAGCTGGTCAAAAGAGGTGATTACCCTGCTGTATTCAGCATTGGTGTGGCCTCACCTCGAGCACTGTGTGCAATTCTGGGCTCCACAGTTTAAGAAAGATGTGAAGGTGCTTGAATGTGTCCAGGGAAGGACAACAAAGCTGGTGAAAGGGCTGGAAAGCATGTCTTATGAGGAGTGGCTAAGGACTTTAAGCTTGTCTAGGTTGGAGAAAAGGAATCTGAGGGGTGACCCCATTGCTCTCTACAGCTTCCTGAGGAGGGGAAGTGGAGAGGGAGGTGCTGAGCTCTTCTCCCTGGGATCCAGCA
The DNA here is from genome assembly GCA_013398295.1 of Chionis minor. Taxonomy (NCBI): domain Eukaryota; kingdom Metazoa; phylum Chordata; class Aves; order Charadriiformes; family Chionidae; genus Chionis; species Chionis minor. Next base: position 103,015 of record VZSF01010394.1, on the reverse strand, counting down.
ATAAGACACGTGGGAATGGTTCAAAGCTTCACCAGGGGAGAATTAGACTTCACATTAGGAGGCATTTCTTTACTGAGAGGGTGATGAAACACTGGAATGTGCTTCCTAGAAGGGTGGTCAACATCCCCAAGCCTGTCAGTGTTTAAGAGGCATTTGGACAATGTCCTTAATAACATGCTTTAACTTTTCGTCAGCCCTGAGTCAGGCAGTTGGACTAGATGATTGCTGTAAGTCCTCTACAACCGAAAATCTATTCTATTCTATTCTATTCTATTCTATTCTATTCTATTCTATTCTATTCTATTCTATTCTATTCTAGTCTAGTCTAGTCTAGTCTAGTCTAGTCTAGTCTAGTCTAGTCTAGTCTAGTCTAGTCTAGTCTAGTCTAGTCTAAATTCATAGAAAAAATTATTATTGAATGGATAAATTTATATAGGATAAAAGTAATCGAAAGAACTTTTTAGTTTGCAATATGGGTGTTTAAACTGCATTCCTCCATATCTAGTTATATGCCTGGCATTCTTGTTTGCATTTGTAGAATATGTTTTTCTATAATGTACCTTTCCAATTCTTGTTTGCTTGTTCGGAAAAGAAATATTTTTTTAATGCTATGTATTCCTTTCTGACGTGTATGAGAAAAAAAAAGATTGTGTATGCTGCAAGTATAACTGAGGTTTTAGCTGAGTTCTCGTGAATCTTTTTTAATTCTCTTCTCAAATAAATTTCCCACTAGGATAACCTACAAAATTACATAAGAGCACTCTCAAATCAAAACAGACAAGGCAAATGGAAAAATGCACTTTCTTAATAATAGCTGGACAGTATGTTATATTATGAAATATGATAAAATGATGTATATTTATAAAGAAAGGCGCATTACATTATTTTATAATCTTCCACTGTACTCTATCATTGTCACTTTTAAACTAGAAATCACCCTTTAGTGGTTCTGATTCAAGTATCATGATTTGTTTGCTCTTGCTATAAACTATACCTGATCTATCAAACTAATGGGCCTAAGTGTATGTTTAAGTACCTAAATCATCATACCTAAATGCAGAATTCTAAATTTAACCATAAAATATGAAAATTTGTTTCCTTAAAATGCATTTTAAAAGCCAGACTCGAGTTCATAATATGTTTGAGTTTTACTCAAAATGGTATTTTAAAATGCTGTCTTTTAAGTGTAGATCTCTTGCATACACTTCGTTGAGCACACATACAAATTGAAAATTATGCATAAGAACACTTTTGAGAGGCTAGAATGTTTCTTATTCACCACTATCACAATCCATTCATGTATAACAAAAACTTTTGTGCTTACTTGATAGTTTAGTATGTTTTGCATCTAATGAAAGCTGAGATGGGCTATTTTTAAGTCTGTTGTTTTATATAATAAACCATTGATAATTCATTGCTAAAGAGCTGAGATACTTTTCATTTCATGTCCTAAGTATGATGGTATTGAGTATACACAATTCCAAATATATCATCAGCAGTTATATGACAAAGTCTGCAGAGCCAGCTCCTCTAGCTTTTACAGTTCAGTGATACTGCACCAGAGCTACAAAATATGCCTCAAACCCAGACATATACTCTCCATTTTTTATAATGCAGAGACAGATGCCCAAGTTAGGATTTCTTGCCATCTGGACAAAGTCTTCTATTACGTCTCGAGATTCTGAATCTAATGAAGATAAGGAACATTTGTGGGACCCTGCACTGCTACTAGGTATTCAGTGGAGGGGCATTTTGACTCGTATTATTTTCATTCTGGGATGAACAAACTCTAGTGATCTGAGTCAAGAATGGAAAGCAGCTTGCATAATATTACACAACAGCTTTTGAAGTGGTACTTTTCAGGAATTTGTTTGGTTTTATCCACTTGATAAAGTGACAACAAACTCTGAACGCAGATATTTCTGTGGTTGTTTACAGCCTCTCGATGCTGTTTCAATTTTGTATGCTCACTTCACTTCCCAGACCTCTTTTAGGAAGCAAACCTTCCCTTTCATATAATACTTAACTGCTCGGCTGACTACAATCTCTTTTCTTTACACGTTGACCAGCAAGGTAGTTCTGGGCTTCCCACCCCGCCTCCACATTTATCAGTGTGTCAGCTAATGACTTGTTTTCTGCTTTTCAGTCTCTTGTTAAAACAACAATAGCCTTGTGGTTTTCACAGCTGCTACTACTGCAACAGTTATAGCTTTTTTCCAAGAAGCAGTAGGTAGAATAGAGGCAAAGAGAAAAGAAATAATGCATGTACTTTGCATTGTGGTGCTATTTCTTCCCAAGAAATCTAAGGTTTTTCTAGTTTTTAGGTGATTGATCCTTTATTAACATGTCACTCAAGCTAAAAAATTTACGTGTAAAGAAAAAAAGGCATTGCATAGATTAAGGTGAGCTATTCACTTTAATAACGTTGCTTCTGTTTTGCAGCACAGGAAATTGCTTTGCTATGGAAAAATCAAAACAGAAGTTCAGCAGAGACAATGAAGAATATGTTGTGAACGTCCTTACTGAACACTCAGTCTGCCCACTGGTAAACTACCCAGAATAAATTGGAAAACATTGCAACAGAAAATTGCATCAAACCATTTAATTTACCTGAAAAGACTGATTACCTGAAATGATTAATTTTCAAATATTGTTAGTCTTAAAAAATTTTAATTTACTTATATTGATATTTTATATCAAAATAGCAAAATATTTAGTTTGAACATATGCATTATTGAGTCATAACTTCTCCCCAATTACGAGTTTTTAAGTCATTGCAGTTATTTAAGTTTATTTAATCCATATACAGTATGTCTACAAAAATGTCCTTCAGATTTAATTAGATGATAGTTTTTCAAACACTAATTTTGTGTTCTATTTTTATGTCCTGTTGAAGATTGCCCATGTCTAGGTTTATTCCATTTAATTTAGGCACTCATCTGAGGTATTTGTTGAGAATGTGGCATGTAATTAACCATGTAGTCTTCTTGTGTCTCAAAAGAAGCATCTAAAAATGAGGAATACATTCTCAGAGTACTGAATAATGTCCTGCAATTATCTAGTTTTCCATTTACAAGAAACGCCAAGCTAACTGAGCCCCTAACTGAAACCTCCGTCTCTATACAGGACAAGAAAAACATGCTTTTATTGTCACTGGTTTTGGCTGGAGAACTACAGCGTCTGGGAATAAAGGAAATAATACCATTTGAAAAATTTTTGATATTTCCATAGTTAGGAACACTGTAAAGACTTGAGAGATTGTTTAGTTTGATGAACTTTGTTAATTTCTTTTTAGTTACCTAGAAGATCCCAGTCTTTAGGTTTATTAAATATGACTTAAAGATCTCAGTCTTTAATTTTGGTGAACAAAAGTGAAGTTAGGGTACCTCTAGACATGTGTGGAAAAGAAGGATGTATTGGTAGTTTCAGAGCACTGTTGGGGGGGTTATACAAGTGGACCATATTACAATATCTTCAAGATCCTGCCCTTTCTGTCCAAGCTTTGCAATTAATTACATAGCAGAAGACTTAGAATTACATAAATTTTTTTTTTTTTTTAATTTTCTTCAAGAAGACACATCACTTAGACTTCTATCAAGGCAAAAAATCAAGAGGTAGTGATTTCATCTTCCTGATGTTAAAAAAAAAGGAACATCTTACAAAAACACTGTAAAAACTTCATACCATGATATAATGATAGAAATCCTTTTTAAAGTCTAGAAGTTGGAGTTACCAGCTGTATATTCTTGGTATCCCTTCATCTCTGCCTTTCATAGTGTCTATTATCATCCCTAGTTTGTGGATGGCCATTGGAAATCAGGATTTGTCATCTTCAACCATTATAAGTAAGTTCACTATTGTTTTTCCTTTTTCTCCATTAAATGGAGAGTTGTAAAATGTTATGTGATCCCCTATTGCCTGTATGTCTCTAATTTCTGCTACAATTAATATGATTTCATTTCCTCCCTTTTTCTCCTGTTCTGCACCTGCTCAGTTCTATTATCAGGTTCTTAAATTCATCATCAATCTGCATTTTGTTGATAATTATTTTTAATTTATTCTATCTGCAGTTTCTACTAGCAATTATAATACTGAAAAAATAAATAAATTAACATTTGTTCAGAATCTCTTTTCGTGTAGTATAGTCAGAAGTCTCACAAAGATGATAAAGCTTTTATCTGCTGAAGCGAACAAGGAGGTACCCTTTTACAGGATTTGTGGTTCTCCTGGCAGGGATATAAAACACAGTACAGTAGCCAATATTTCTGTAATTTTGCTGTATGAAATAATTTTATGTTTTTAAAATTAATTATGGTGTTCAGAAGGCTGAAAATCTGCATAATTTTCACATCAACAAGGTCTAATGATTGGCTTCCTCTGTCCTTATGCAAACACAAGTGACAGTTTTAGGATGCACTATGAAGGTTTTAAGAAGTGGTTCAATTGTATTCATCTGCATCTAAGTGGTTCTATTCTCTCCCACTATATCTATAGAAAAAATCTTATTATAGTTATAGAGATCTGTGGGCCTCTGTGTTAATAACCCATTTTGCTTATTCTGTCCTTAATTGGTTAAGATAAGAAACCTTGTAATTGCAGAATAATTTAAGTGGTTCCACTAGTCTCTTTTGAAAGAATCATTGATTTTTAATGGTATTACTTCCTAAACTCATTTTACCAAGGTTTTATTTACCATTACCTTCTAATCCTTGCACGTTAATGCTTTTATTAACCTCTGGAACCTCGTGAGAGTCTGTGTTTACAAAAGCAATGAACAAAACTGTTTGGCTTGGATTGTACATGTTCCATGCAAAACATGATTCATTTTTAATATTTCTGAAATGAAAGAGCCTCTGTTTCAGGAACACATACATAAGGAGACTGCAGAGCACTACAGGGAAATACTGTTTTTGCTGTATTTTTTCCCAGTCCTTCCCATTTCACTTCTCTCTTCTGACCTAGTCATCAACCAGAGAGCTACTAACAGATACTATTCTCTCTCCCCCCAGTCAATTTTATGATAACAATTCCTGGTCTGGCACACAACCAGACTGCGGGTTAAAAGAAGATTGGTTAAGTACTACATTCTTCCCTACTCCAATCATTGCATTAATCCCCAGTCTACGCAATAGCCCTGTAAGAGCTAAAGATATGGAATTAATAACTGCCTTCGAGATATCTGATCTGGTAACTCTCAGAAGGCATGGACTGCTACTGCAGATTCTTATGATCAATTATATTTTTCATTAGACAACAAGTTCCATATATTCCGTGGTCAGTAAATATTTTTCACTCATTACTTAGCAGTATCGTGGAACCCGTTAGCTCAGTTTTATTTTGAACATTGTTCTTATTCCCTGGAGCAGGAACCCACTGACTGCAGCCCACAGTGCAGCCCACCAGATCTGACAAGAGTTTTTTGGGAGATGTCATAAAATGCATTATTATTATTATTATTATTAACAACAATAATATTATATTAATTATATAATGTATAATTATATAATATATAATTATATTGCTAATACCAATACTAATAATACTAATACTAATACTAATAAAAAAATGATTCTTCACTTAGCTTGCTTACTTTTATCAACAGAGGCATGTCTTCATGAGCTGCTTTCCTTGCCCAAATCCTGCCATGCTGCCATGTAGCAGCCATTTGTTTCATTCTGGCAACCCACACAGAAAGTACTTGATGATCAACTGGCAATTCTTCAGGACAGTATGAGAACTCTGGAAGAAAATGCAGATTCCTTTCCTAGGTGTCTCAGCCATTGTGCTCTAGAAGTGGGTTCCGTAAATCTGATATAGGAAAGGAGTAGGTTTTGCCAAACCCTGAACACAAGGGAAAGGATGAGACAGCTTTGCCTGGACAACCCGAAAGGCTGGAGAGTGGCATGTGCCTGCAATCCTCATGTTCACCGAAAATTAAAGCCTTTTCTGAAATGCTGATACAAATGTCCAACTGATATTAGGATTAGCCACATAAATTCATTGATTTTTTTTGTGTGTGTTTGTTTGTTTCGTTGGTTTTTTTTAAATTATTTGTCATCCTTTTGACTGTAACAGGTTACATTCCCTCCTTTGAAATTTTAATCTGAAAATACTCATCATTAAAACAGTCGACAAGGAAGTAATGCATTTACCTGGGAAGTAAGACTGGAAGATGTCCTTCACAGCTTTGTTCTTTGCATGTTTTATGCTGTGGCTCTGGTTAAAAATGGACCAGTGGCCCTTAGGAGTGCAAATCAAAAGTTCACTGTAACAGAGGGTGACCCAAGTGTGCAAACATGCCCTTACTAGAGTCTGTATCTGCTATTATAAAATTCTTATAGTTGGTTGGGCTTGGTGGCTGCATTTCAGGAGAAGACATAGAAAGAATGGCTGATTGATCTTTACCTTCAGCTCTTTGGTGGCATGGATAAGTAATATTGTAGCCTTTTAGCTGAAGCTAACATGAAACCTAGTTCTCTCACATGTTTAGGAAAACGCTGCAATCACAAGTGTTTCATATAAAAGTTGGGAACTGACATTACTTTCTTCAACACTTCTGGATGAGAATCACACAAGTGAATGTGCTTTGTACTGAAGTCAATTACTTGTGTACTGGTGGGTGTGAGTGCACGCAGCAGTTTAGTCTCTTCAGGAAATGTTGATACAGAGAGGTCTGAATCTCAATTTTATGTATTGCTAAGATAGTTGCTGTGATGGGGAGCTGTTACAAGATGGTAGCACCTTGTACATGCATAAAGCTTGCAATACCTAAGTAATTACGAAGACAAAATCGTAGGTGATACAGAACCGTATCCTACTATAGATGCCTTGAGTTAGATGTACCATATCCTAAAAGTGTCTGTTTCTCTTCATTGCCTGGGAAGGGAACCTAGCTGACATGTTTAGACAGAGATGCCCACTTGATAGGTAAGATACATCCCACTCTTGTCATCCAGAAGGTATCTTTTTGGATCTTATTCTTCATCAAGCAAATTAACAGTCCAAGTGTTGAAAGATATTTAAATAGTAATAAGTGACAAGTGAAAGCAGAAATTTTGAAGTAGATATGAGACTCACGGTGTTCAAATACATTTGTTGAATTTGATTAGACACTCTTCACCCTCACAGAGCAGCTGGGCAAAATAGAAATAATTAACTTACTCAAGGCACAGAACCCACGTGGCCAAACAGATCAACATCTGGAACAAAGACAGATGCATACAAGGTCAAGGGGAAGTGTAGGTTTTGTCTGAATTAGAAAAGTTTCAAAGTCTTAACTTAGCTTAAAATTTGGGCACCCTAAATTGGTTTAGCTTGAAATGAGTTTTGCTTAAAAATGTGTTCTTTAGTTTTAGTGGTATCTACTTTTATTTAAATGAATATGTGGCTATAGGCATACAACTGACAGCCAGTTATCAGCTGCTGTTTACTGACCTGGGGTACATGCCTGTTCATCCTAAATTTAAATGTTCTTTATTACCTTGTTTTCCAGGGAGGTTAAAATCGTGGACATGGGTTCCCCATAATTCAGTGATGCTTATCTGACAGCATAATTTTGTAAATGTTCACAATTTAGTTGCAGCTCTGAAACCTAGGAAATTAACTCCTATACTGGTTTTAGTAGAAGCATAGTTTGAAATTACTGAGCACAATTTTGAGAGGTTAGCTAAGACTAAGTCTTTGCGAAATAAAAATAAGGGTGGTCCATACTGCCTAATTCTTACTGCAGTCCCTGGACTTCTTCAAAAAGCCTTCTCCAAGAGCAAACTGCTTTAGAAAGAACTAAGTCCTAGATGATATAAAGCAAGTCAGTGCCCATTAGCCTTGACATCTTTTATTCAGCAGTAAAAACCTAGCTTCTGACTCTACAGATGGTACTGACTGGCTTAACTAAGTTGTATCTTAAACTAATTTGCATTAAATTGGTGGCTGGTTGGACCAAGATGGTGTTAACTCATTTTCTTCCTTCAATGAAAGAATAACTGTTGGAATTGAATCTTTCTTGACATCTCAGAAGGAGTGTCATCTGTAGAATTTTGACTATTTTTGATTGATACATTTATTTCTGTGTGAAAGGCTCATTCATAGTGTAAGTTGTTGTGTTTCTACTCTTTTTTTATTATCATGTTCTGAGAATTCATTTGACAGTTTTCAAATCTACTGTCAAATTAATGTGATTTATTTCAATGCATCAGCTTCACAGTTCATGAATTTGTGGTTATTCTTATTAACTTTTCAATATAACTGTTCCTTGAAAATTACCAGGCTTTACAATAGCCAATAAAAATTATATAGCAACAGAAAATATAATCATCTGGATTCGGGGCTTCTTGTTGTTTGTACCTAATTTGCTCACTACAAGAAGTCACAAAGTTGTGAGGTGAGAAATACTTCAGAAATATTTATGAACTATGGGAGGTATTTGCAAAAAGCTTTGCTTAAATAGAAAACATGGTATGGACTCAGTATAAATGATTGATACATTTTCAAGGTATTATTAATATTAAACTTGCTTTGGTATCAAACACGCAATGCTCTAAGGTGCCCTGAATATTCTTGGCAGAGAATGGTGTTCAGGACTATTGGGTCAGTCAGTGACATTGCTGTAAACTCTGTATCGTCCCTTCTGAAAGGTGCAGCAGAGTGCTCTGAACTGGCACACTACAGAGAGCAGTAACAGGCTTCAGAATGCCCAGCATTTTTGCACCAAACCAAACCAATGATGACATGGAGAAAAATGAGCTACGTCTCTTTTTGAAATTTGAGTTAGCACTTCTAAACCTGACAAACATTTTTCTGGAAAGTGTAATTATTTTGAGAATAACAGTATGAAAGCCAAACGTCAGAATTTGAAAACATGTTCCACACTGTTCTGTCTGCCTTTTAGCATTGGAGGAATTCCACTTAAAGTTTTCATTGTTGGTTACTTAGAGGTAAGCAATTACTTGACTTTCAGGAGTATGAAGTCATCGGATTGATACACATCATAAGGCAACAGAAATAGGGAAACAAAAGGAAAACATGTCTAATTCTAGTTCTGTAATAAACACTGGACACAGGGAGGGGAATATAAAGAATAAAAAAACCCCAAACTAAAACTCCCACCTTTTCTTTATGATTTGTCAGGAAAAATGCAAAGAAAAAAATAAATATTGTGATCATGTGGTGATCAAGCTCTGTTCATTGTTGTAATGACTCTCCAAGGCAGTAAGACTAGAGCAGAACTAGCGCTTCAGAGAATAGAAATAGTAAAGCTATAGGAACAAATGATAGAAACTGTTTTCACTACATATACTTTGCTAGAGGAACTCAGACCTATTTACTCCTTACTATAGTAATACAAACGATCTGGTTAGAAATGTGATTTTTTTTTGTGTGTGTCGGTGTGCATGAAAGTATTATACTTAAGATCTTCTAAGTGAATTTATGACATTATATCAGGCTAGAAATATATGATACCATGTAACTTATCTGCCTTACTCCAATTTATCTCCTGCATTTTGTCCAATCTGGACAAACATAATTGCTTCCACTCAGGGAAACAGTGGTGTGTAACAATAGCTGTGCGGCTAGCGTGGTATTATGTTGACATGTTGGAAATGATTTACGATTGTGAAGTAGGAGAAACTGGGCTATAATGGACACAAACTCAGTCCAATTAAGAAAAAAATAAGTAAAAGAAATTTGGTGCATCAATATGCTTCTAATTTTTCATCTAGTTACTATGAATGAGCATCAAAAATTGTCACAAAATATGTGGACAACAATTAATATTGAGTTTTCTGTGTCCTTTTTTGTACCTTACAAGGAAAATGAGCTTATTTAGAAGCTCACATATTTTTCACCAAGATAAAAAGGAGGCACGTCAAGACAGCCAGCCTTGTTCATCCTTGTGAATGTATGTCAGCCATATGAGCTGAGCTTTCATGGAGTTACAAGGTGTAGAACTACACCCCTTTCTACTTCCAAAGTTTATTTTCTAAAAAGAGGGTGGACTGGGTATCCCACATACACAGATGCCCCCATTGTACTTGATAATATTAAGTTAAACTGCAACTTATAGTTCAGCTGTATATGTGAGATGGAGTGACTATCTTTTCTTCTGCTTCAGTTACTTATATAATATGTATGTAGACACATTTTAGAAAACCAAGGGTATTTTCATAAAATTTTTTCAAAAATCTCAGTGATTTTTAAATTGTGATTTAGTACAATAGGTGAAAAGGTAGTCACTGCAATGCAAAACTTTCCTTTCTTAGACTATTACTATGAAGTTGATGCAAAGATCTTTGCTGAGCCTTGTTTCTGATTATAGCTTCTAATTTTCATGAACATGGTATATATCTGTAAGGTATATACAACCAACATGGTATACATATGTAAGGTATATGCGACCTTTTAGCACAAGACTCACAGTACACTAATGTCATTTGTATCTTGGTGCATTAGTACTTTGGCCTCAATATGCTGAATCAAATGCTTTCTACCTAAAATAGTGTGGGGGCCAGTCTTGTTCAATATTTTTATTGATGATTTGGATGAGTGCACCCTCAGTAAGTTTGCAGATGACACCAAATTAGGCAGGAGTGTTGATCTGCTTGAGGGTAGGAAGGTTCTGCAGAGAGATCTGGACAGGCTGGATCGATGGGCTGAGGCCAATGGGATGAGGTTTAACAAGGCCAAGTGCCAAGTCCTGCACTTTGGTCACAACAACCCCAGGCAATGCTACAGATTTGGGGAGGAGTGGCTGGAAAGCTGCCTGGCAGAAAAGGATCTGGGGGTCCTGGTGGACAGTCGGCTGAACATGAGCCAGCAGTGTGCCCAGGTGGCCAAGAAGGCCAATGGCATCTTGGCCTGTATCAAGAATAGTGTGACCAGCAGGAGCAGGGAAGTGATTATGCCCCTGTACTCAGCACTGGTGAGGCCGCAGCTTGAGTACTGTGTTCAGTTTTGGGCACCACAGTATCAGAGAGACATTGAGGTGCTGGAGTGTGTCCAGAGAAGGGCAACAAAGCTGGTGAGGGGTCTGGAGAACAGGTCTTATGAGGAGCGGCTGAGAGAGTTGGGATTGTTTAGCCTGGAGAAGAGAAGGTTGAGGGGAGACCTTATCTTATCACTCTCTACAACTACCTGACAGGAGGTTGTAGCGAGGTGGGGGTCAATCTCTTCTCCCAAGTAACAAGGGACAGAACAAGAGGAAATGGCCTCAAGTTGTGCCAGGGGAGGTTTAGGTTGGATATTAGGAAAAGCTTCTTTACTGAAAGGGTTATCAGGCATTGGAACAGGCTGCCCAGGGAGGTGGTGGAATCGTCGTCCCTGGAGGTATTTAAAAGACGGGTGGATGTGGTGCTGAGGGACATGGTTTAGGGGTGGTTTTGGCATAGGTTTATGGTTGGACTTGATGATCTTGAAGGTCTCTTCCAACCCAAGTGATTCTGTGATTCTATGATTCTATGATTCTAAGTCTCCTATAGGCCTTTGGATCCAGCATGTCTGAAATTTCTGAACATCCCTAGTTGAGGGCAGCAAGAAGTTTTGCTAGTTTATCATCTGTGACTGAATCTGCAAAATTCCTTGTGCTTTAAATGATGGCAAGGGTTAGTTATATCACAATTAGGATTGTTACAGCTATGTTTTACAATGCTTCTAACAATCATCTGACATTTAACTTACAGTATCTGTCCTTGTAAATCTTAATTAAAGGCTTTCCCAGTTTCTAAATTTAAACAGTCATCTATCATATCGCAGCAGTAGTGCCTCTGTCCATGAAACCCTACTCCCCATTAACATGCAGTGTGTATTACCAATGAGTTTCATGCTGCGTTCACCTTCACAAACATCGGTAATATTGGAAAGGTGGAGTTATTTTGGCAGCATAATATTCTCTGCCAGGAAAAGCTGGGTTATTGCCTCCCTTCTCACCCCTGCATGATGCCTAGAATTTTTCTTATTTTACAGGATTAACTTCAACATTCATGATGTTTTGAACAATGAATACAAGGCAGGATTTGAGAAAGTAGATCATTGACCAAGATTGTACAGTCATGATATCTAGAACCTATAGTTACCCAATTGTACCAGTGTGAAAGGCAATTAAATCATTAATCATGACATGCACTCATTATTAAAAGTTTAACTCCATAAAATGTATTTATCAGCATTTTTGATAATGAATATGTCACAAATTGGGGCTAGAGACAGGAAAAAATGAACTTGAGAATGTGAGGTTTTGAAAAAAAAAGCGTGAAGAAGATGACTAGCAGAAGGGTTAGGAGTGAAAGATTATTAATAGGGAAAATAGAGTGCTGCTATTTTTTGTGTTAGCACTACAGTCACACAAATCAAAAAACAGATGAAGAGTTTTTGACATTAAGAAGGTAACAAACATTACTCTTAAGCGTAAATTCTTAACGTGTGACAGCACTAGTCCACTTGAAAAACCTCAAGGTTATTGTTGTCAACTCAATGCAAAGGGTTAAAGAGCCCACAGAGCTGGTATCTCCAGCACTGTGATGTTGTGAGCAGCCTTTAAAGAGCTGGCAGGTAATAGCTGTGAAGAGCTGCAAGATCAGTGGAATCAGTGCCAGGTGCAATAACTAGGAGTGAGAGCTAACCAGACAAAGTTGCTCCTGCATTACTTGTAGTGTGTTTGTTTCATTTTAAGTTTCTTCAGACAGTTTACAGCCAGAATAATTTCATACTGTCATCCTCTTTCTCCAGCAAACGTTTTGACAATTTCAGTGGAAGTGACTCCAAATTGTAGTTCACCCTCCTGCGTGTTGCTTAGTGGTTTGTTCAGATAGGTGACTAAGTGGAGATGCAGCTGATTGAGTTCTATTGCCACACGGTTTAATAAATTCTTGTCTTACTGTGCTTCAGGTGTGGCTTAATTTTTTGTGAGCGTAAATTCATTCCCTTTGAAACAGCCTGTGTACATATCATGTGATTGTTAGAGTAAGATAACAAGTAGTCCGAACGCTTCAACACCAAAGTTACTTTGCAGTGTTAGGATTGACTGATGCTTGTGCAGATGCTCTGCAACCATGCCCAGGCTTGGCAGCCCTCCAGCTATCACTTGCTTGTTTGCATTTTGCAGGAAACAGGGGCAGGTTCCCATGTGACTTCTTTGTTTTTTTGGGTTCATATGGACTGTATACCACCTCCCTATTTAAATACTGTATGACAGATGGATTTGGAGCATATGTTTGCATGTTCCTCACATCATACCGTGATCCATACCGTTATAATATTAAAACATACTACTGGTTTTTGTGCCCCTGCGTAACCTTCTGGGGGAGGATTTTTTGGCCTACTGGATGGCTTTGTTAATCAGAGTAAGAAACTTTATCGCCAATGGAACTGGGAGGACTTCACCTCAGAAAAAGGAGAGATACCTGGACGATCTAGCAATGGGCAAAAAAAGTCTAGCATGATACCCAAACCTCTCCAGTTTTCGTGTTGTCTGCCCATGTTAAGGAAAATTGTGAAGCTGGTTTTTTTCTTGGGACGTATCTTGTATTGTAGATGAAAAGTTCCTTACACCTGCTTATATCGCCCCCTTCTTGCTATTGTTGTAACACCTTCTCTCTTACCATAAATCCAAGTTACAATGTACTATTAACATAATTGAATTTGTTACTGTAAAAAGAAGACACTATCCAAATTAATTTTATTCAGTGTTTGGTTAGGGCTATGGCTGAAATTATAGACTTAATAGAATTTCTGAGACACATTTCATAGCTGTGCATACAATACTTTACCATAGCATTTCTTGCACAGCATTTTATCTATAATTTTCATCTAGTACAAAGACCAGCGTTTCAGCAGTAGATAAACTCTTTTAGGAGAACATTTCACAGTTTAAACTTGCATATAGATGAAGATTTATAGACATAGTAAGGCATCAGTGGACCAAACGGTGGAAAATATTAACTCTTGAGATTCTTAGCATTAATTGCAAAAATCTATTAATTTTACTTTGAGCCTTGCACAGAATATTAAATAGTCCTTAAGCAGAACTAGACCTCTATTTTGATTACATTGTTTTTCTAGATTTTTTTAACCTGAGTCTGAATATGCAGCCATAATTTCTAATACTCTGAAGCATGTTCCCTGTGAGGAGATACTGAAGATACTGGTCTTGTTGACCTTGGAAGAGAAAAGGTTTTGGAGGGACCCAACAGCTTTTCCTCAAAACCTATGGGAAAGGTACCAAGAGGATGGATCCAGGCTCTTCACAGTGCTGAATGGTATAAGGACAAAATAAGACGAGGGGTAATGGCTTCAAACTGGAAGAGGGTAGATTTAAATTAGATCTCAGAAATAAATTTTTCACTAGGAGGGTGGTGAAGCACTAGAACAGGTTTTCCCGGGAAGTTGTGGATGCCCCATTCCTGGGAGCGTTCAAGGCTAGGCTGGATATGGCTTTGAGCAACCAGGCCTAGTAGGAGGTGTCCTTGCCCATGGCAGGGGGGTTGGAACGAAATGATCTTTAAGGTCCCTTCCAACCTAAACCATTCTATGATTCCATGATTCTGTGAGATGCAGTGGTCATACACTGATACAAGGAAGGTTCAGGCAGAATATAAAGAGAAATGTTTTCACCATGGGGCAAGAAAATAACAAACAAGTTTTTCATTTTTTATCCTTAGAAGTTTTTTCATGGCCTGACTGGCTACAGCCCTGAACAACATGGTCTGATTGCACAGATGACTCTGCCTGGAGGAGAAGTTCGAACTGGATCCCTCCTGAAGTATTTTGTGGGTAACTAACGTCACTGAGTATATTTCTGGTGTGAGTGGGCTCATTCTTTTTTTCTTGTGGGAACTTGTATCAGTGATCTCTTCCAGCACAAGCAGCTTCTGCAAAGATGCACATATGATTTCTAGACTGATCTCCACAACATCACCACGGTTTCCAAAGCTACTATGCCAGCCACGTTTTTTCAGTAGCTTCAGAGCTCCTTCAGTGGTTTGGTTTGACTGGCAGGGAGTGACTGGTAGGGAGTGGCAACCAACGTTTTCTTGTGAGCTAATCAAGTGTATACTTACAGGCTTTCCCAAACAGGAGTGCACAAAACTTGTATTCATTTTTCAAACATCAAATAGTACAAAAAAAGCTCATTGCAGCATGGTTCCAAAATGTGACATAAGTAAGGCAGAAAATATCTTACTGTTTCTATATTATTTAATACTGGGAAGGAGGAAGAACTAAAAATGTTATACCAAAGCTTAGGGTGATATAGTCTATCTTTGATGCCAAGAAAAATGTGTAAAGAGTAATAGCTTCTTGTTACTTTGCTCATCTCTCCACAGGCCCAAAATCCTAACTGGTCTGGTACTCCAGCCCTTATGATTAGGTAGCTAGAGGAAGCAAGAATGGATGTGTCTGTTGATTTTTCTAGGAGTTTCAAAGGACACAAGTGAGGTAGCTCTGGAATAGAGTTCCTGTGGGCTCAGAGGAGGAAGAATGAAGAGCAGATTCAACGGAGTTCATGACATTATAAAAGTGCCAAAGACAAATGGAGGCATCTATTGGAGATTGCTTCACCTGAAAACAGTTGTAGCGGTCTCCTTCCCGTCTGCCATTGAAGAGAAACTCAGTCAGCCTGTCACTCTTGGTAAATGTTACGTATTGTATTGTACAGACACTCACCTCATATTAGATGGTGTGAAAGTAAATTCACAACCAAAAGGTGCATTTTTCTAAGGTGTGTCACTCCATGAGGTAGTATAAAGTGGACCATGTATAAAGCCTGAATAGACACAGCAGTGATTTTGGTGGCATACGGCTGTAACAACAGTAGTAATAGGGGTGGAAACGAAAATAAACAAATGAGACATTCTCCTAAGAACCCTCCCATGGTAAGTCCATGCCTGGATGCAAGTTGAATTTCCACACAGACATGTATTTTCACCATCTGACAATGTATATGGCTGTGAAGGTTCCTGGATGCATTTACACTATCACCCTTTTAGTGTCAAATTGCCATCTAAAAATATGTGAGGAGATTCTAATTTTTGGGCTTTGGTGGTTTATTTGTTTTTAGAAGTTGCATGCTAAAAAACAATCTTTCTTGGAAACTAGTAAGTATTTAACATAACTAGGTCTGAAATACCATAATTTCCATAAAAACTTGGATAGTATTTTGGAAACATGAAATGTTTGATGATATATTTTGTCCTCAAGTGTAAGAAAGTTCATGAAATGTCATAGAAATGCTCATGAAATATTTCATGAAACACTCATGAGAAATCTCTCTGAAATTGTCATGTAAGATTTATGATATTTTCGTGAAATATTAACCAATGTAGAAAGAAAAAAAGCACACTGAGCTACACCTGCAGTGAAATACCACATGAAACAAAATATCTATTCATAGAATGTTTCAGAAGAACTGTTCACAGAATCACAGAATAGGTGAATTTGAAAGGGTCCTCTGGAGGTGATCTGTCCCAACACTTCTGCTCGAGCAGAATTACCTTGAACATGTTGGCCAGAACCAAGTTCAGATGATTTTTGAATGTGTACAAAGATGGAGACTCCACAACCTCCCTGGGCAACTTGTGCCAGTGCTCAGTCACCCTTACAGCAAAAAATTGTTTCCTGTTGTTCAGAGGGAACCCCCTGTGTTTCAGTTTGTGCCCATTGCCTCTGGTCCTGTCACTGGGCACCACTGAAAAGAGCCTGTCTTCACTCTCTTCACACTCTCCCTGTAGGTGTTTATGTACATTCAAAAGATCTCCCTTGAGCCTTCTCTTCTCTAAGCTAAACAGTCCCAGCCCTCTCAGCTTTTCCTCATAGGAGAAATGCTCTAGACTATTCATCATCTTTGTTGACCTTCATTAAACTGTCTCCAGTATATCTGTGTCTCTCTTGTGCTAGGTAGCCCCTAAGAGGAAACAGTTCTCCAGATGTGGCCTCACAACTGCTAAATGAAGGGGAAGAATCATCTCCTTCCACCTGCTGGCAACTCTCTGCCTAATACAGCCCAGGGTAGCCCTTGCTGCAAGGGCACATTGCTGGCTCATGTTCAAATTACTGTCCACCAGTAACCCAGGTTACTCTACTTCCTCATCTTCCTGGTCTGTCCTTCTTAAACATCTTGTATCGTTCCACTGCAGCACTCCGGTCATGCAAGCCATACCATTTCTTAAACACGAATGCAGTTTTTTGAGCTAAAACTATTTGCGACCTTTCTTACAAATATGTACAAAATTGTTCATGAGCTATCACATTGAATTTATATGAAATATATAATAAATTATAATGCAAGGAAACCTCATAGCCAGTTGAATAAACTGTAAGTTTAAAATTGTTAAAATAACTCTAGTCCTTAGAATAGGAACATTGGGCATCTCTGAGTCAGTGCCTTTGGCATCTTGTCTTCCAGAAAGAGAGAAGTTTGTTTGATTCTTCACTGCATTTTAAGAACCTCCCCTACTGCACCTCCCAAGGTTCATGGGGAAGCTCCTTCTCTTTTCCCCTTGGGTATGTTGGAGTATGTGGTATACAGGCATGGCACAAAGCAAGCTACATTCATCACGAGGCAGCAGCAGCTTCCCCTTAGTCAAGCTTCCCATTAGTCATTCACCCTTTACAGTCATTTGATGTCCATTTAGGCAAGTGATAGTTTCTTTCCGTAATTCAAGTGGAAATTCATAAAGTTTAACTCAAATTAGTACTGCAGAGGGTAATTCATCCCACTTGCATATCTATTTTAGCCTGGGATGTTATTTCTTATTGGTTATAGAGGAAGGTTAGGTGACCATGGAGCTGAAGTCAGAGGAAATTAGTCATAACCAATGACTAACTAGCATCTAATTAAAGGCTTCATAGGTGAAGTAAGCAGACAAAAAAAATGGATTATCCAAAATTACAAGGGAATTTCAACAGGACTAACATCCATAATGTCTGGAAACAAATATACTTTTAAAGTTAAATAAAAGAGATGTCAATTGACAACCTGAATCCTTTCACGGTGAATTTTCAGTAACACTAGTGAAATTGCCAATGTAGTCAATGAACTTTTGAATGAAGAGAGGCGGTAGAAATAAGCATGTGGGTTCTGCCTGTTGCCCTGTGCAACTTGAGAATGAAAAATCCATGCAAAGTTATTGACGGCCCCTGAGAAATTACGAACTTTAAAATCTATACAATCAGGACTAGCTAAGTTGTTAGTTACTGCTGGGGAGTTCTGCTAGTTTAGATCTGATGTTTATGGTGATGTTCATAATGGTGAGTGATGGCAAGAGTTTTATAAATAGATAGAGGAAGTTTTATGCTGACCTGCAGTTCTGAAATGAGACCTGCACTGAGCTCTAGAAAAATGGCATTTGTTTTCTTGATATTCTACATCCATAGCCACAGATCAATCTTTTCCTCCTAGAAATGAGCCCATAAAAAGTTTTGAGCTGAGGCCATAGTTCTGTGTTCAAATAATTAGCAAAAGAGTTGATATCAAATTGATGCTTGTTGGGGTGGAACACTTTAGGCAGCACCAGGTGTGCTAAACCTTCATTTACTGCTGTGGTTGAATCACAGCCTGATCCATGGACACAACTTCACAAGCTGCTGATCTATGTATCACTTCTCATCTTCTTGCTGCTATCAGGCAACTATTGGTATTCCTGCCAAAGCTCCTTGTCCAAAGTGACATACACTGACCCATCTTAAGATGGGAAAGTTTGCCACAAGTCTCAGTTTCCCTACTGGAAGATAAAAATAAGGATCTATATGAGAAAGAATAGAAAAGGATGTACAGTGGAGTGGGAAGAAAAGAATAACCAAAACCTGAGCATTCAACTTGCCACTGGAGGACTGTGGTTCATTAATACACACAGTGAAAAGTAGAATTAGTCTGAGAAATATGGACATTGCCAGTGCCAATGTCAGTATCTGAATAGTTTATCTATATTCCTTTCACAGGAAATCAGGATGACTGATTCATCTAACTGTAACTTAGATGTGATTAAAAGGACCATATGGATTGTGTCCTAAAAGTGCCCATTCCTTTCCATTGACCAGGAAGGAAAAAGTGTCTATCTGAACCTCAATCTGAAGGTCCCAAAAAACTTATACAAAATATTGTAGAGAAAATAGCCCTATGCAGTACTAAATTTGCATTGAGCAATCTAGCCATAGAAATGATTGGGGAACATTTGCTCCATTCTGAGTAGAGTACTACAGCTCAGCACAAAATCGTGTTCTTATGTGGACAAATCCTAGCTTGAATAAAAGGGAGATACCCTAATAACATTTTCAACCCGTGTAGTGACTTTCCCGCACACGTCTCCATCTACTTTACGCATAGTGTTTATTCTTGTAACTGTCTCAAGAGGTGAAGAAGAATTATTCCCACTTGAAAAACTGGAGATTAGGGACAGAGTTAGAACACAGGAATCCCTATTTCAATTTTTTCCTTTAATGGTTAGATTGCACTTGTACTTCTGACAAATGGAAAATTACATAGGAAAAACTTCATCTGCGAGGTTAAACTTATGCTTATGCACTAAACATAGCATCAGTTTTCCTCAGTGGTACAGAATGCTTTAAAACTTGGGGACAGGACTAAAATAAAATGATACAAACAAAGGAGGTCTCAAGATACTAACATATGTAAATTTGCTCTAAGGAGCTATTAAACAGAAGTGGACTGGGAATCAAGATCTTAATTGAGCTTTATATCTGTGAAAGGTTGGCTTATTGCTGTAATAAAGGGGTCTTAAGTTGCTTTGTAAAAATTGATAGCTACTGCCCTGAGAATATGGTACAGCTGGGAATAGAACATGCGGTGTTAATCGGAGATGACTTCCCTTTTGTGATGATCTTATCATAAAAGCATGGAACTGGAAGGTCTAAGGTTTATTTCTTGTTCTTACAGACACTGCCATTATGATCTTTGGAAGCCACTTATTCTGTCTGCACATCGCTTCCTTATTTTGTGAAATTCTGCTCCACAATGTATATAGATTCTTGTACTGCACTCAGATCCAAGTGTCTCTCAGTGCCGGGTTAAGCAAAGTGATTAATGTTAGTCCTGTATTTATTCTTGCCCATTCCTGTAAGGAAGAAATTTGTGTAGTACAGTATTTCAACCTGGTAGAGACATGGAATAGAAGAAAGGGTATGAAAGATAGAAAAAAGTAACTTTTACTTCAAAACCAGATGGTACCAACATTAATAACTGCCAGTTCTTGATTGAATAATTTCCCAGTCTTGGGCTGCCCCACATGAAAACCATTTTCTTGTAGGAAAAATCAAATCTGCCACAACATTGAAGTTGTCTGTTGTTATTTTCTGATAACACTAGGAAGGAACGGTTTTTGGAGCAAACATAAGATGGAAGTTTTCATGGGAGGTACAGACATTTTAAGCATGCTTTGGTGTATGGGGTCATACATGCTAGAGATCACAAATGTCAATAATGCTTCTGTAGGTTTACAACAGAAAAGGTATGTAAATCTGGTCTTCAGGGCATTATTTAGAGGAGACTTTCACTATGTTGAGAAATATTAAAGGTCAGGGGCCAAGGGGCACTAGCTGGGTTATGTCTACACTGCCCAGGGCTGCAGAAAATTTACCTTGTAGACAGTTAGCAGATTTCATTCGCTAACTCTTGACTCCTCCAGATTGCCCTTTGGCCAGAAATTTGTTACATAGGAAATGTGCCCAAAGCTGGTGAGTAACATTAGAAAAGGACAGATAAAGGGACTATCAACTGCTCAAATTAATCTGCTAAGCTTCTTTCATTAACACAAAACTCAAATATTTTTGGTCATGATTATGGAGTGCTTTCATGATAAAGAAGACATGATGAAGATATAGTTACTGTAGGAGGTCATGCCAAAAGATCCTGCATCATCTTTCTGAAATTAACTGAAAGTGGGTATCTGGGAAAGTGTATAGGAATGGAACAAACGTGGTTAGACTTTCTCAGTGCACTCTTGTAGTCTTTAGAAACTTGCAGCTCAAGGAATCTCTGAACAAGAGATGCTGATGAGTTTGCAGCTGATAACTGCTGATGAAAATTTCTTCCATTAACTTTTATAGTCTCCACTTGAATTTACAAACCCATTCAGCATTTTCAATGTCTTGTGGCATTAAGTTCCACAAATTACTTAGAGTGTGAAGATCCACCTTTTCTTCTTTTGAATGTCACACCTAGCTTTGATAGCCTGTGGTGCTTTCATTCAAAGCAAGAATGAACAGTCAGTCCCTAGTTATCTCTTCGCATCACTTATGAATTTATTGACTCCTGTTATACCGCCATCAGTTTTTCCCACATTTTTTTCTGTGCTGAATTTCCTGGCTTACTTACACGAAGCATTTAAAGGAACTGAACTGGATTATTATTTCTATGAGAAAGCACTGGTTACTGCAGGGAAGGTCTGATGGGCTGAAGCACTCTACCTCAGTTGAGAATACTGAAGTACTGAAGGTGTCCCTGTTTCCTAAATGTCATTGGCACTCTCTGGCTGAGCAGTGATAAATAAATGAGCCCACATCATTTTCCATCAAGACAGGTCAGAGCCTTTTGTCAGATAACAGATAGCAGAGATATTGCCAACCTGAATATAGAAGGTAGAAATATTGCTGAGCTGATTGGATTCAGTTTCAGTCACAGCTGAATCTTCACCCAACTGTTTCATTCAAGAGGTAACCCTCTCCCAGCGCTTTAATATCACAATTATAGTAATCAGATGTAGTGAAGATTAGGTAGCACTGTGTGCCTTCTGCATATAATTGGCGCTTGACTTTATATCAATGGCTGAAATTAGTCTGTGCACAGACATACACACTTGATAAAAAAGCCAAAGGACCTAAAAGAACTTGGAAACTATATTTTTACCTAGTACAAGAAAATACCTGGTGGTAAAAAGGTATATTTGTGTCTTTCTTCACGCTGTGTGCTGCTTAACGTGGATACCTATTCAATCAAGAGGGTTGCTAAATTTGAGTTTCACATTTTAAGAGAGCACAGAGTCTCCCATAACACCCTCATAGATAAGGTTAGGAAGTGGGGGTTATACAAGTGGACAAGTGAGGTGGAACCGTCTGAATGACAGAGCTCAGAGGATTGTGAACAGCGGCACAGAGTCTAGTTGGAGGCCTGTAACTAGCAGTTTTCCCCTAGGTTCAGTACTGGGTCCAGTCTTGTTCAACGTATTCCACAACTTGGATGAGGGGACAGTGTGTACCCTCAGCAAGTTTGCTGATGACACAAAACTGGGAGGGGTGGCTGACACACCAGAAAGCTGTGCCTTCATTCAGTGAGACCTGGACAGGCTGGAGAGTTGGGCAGAGAGAAACCTACTGAAATTAAACAAGGGCAAGTGTAGGGTACTGCACCTGGGGAAGAATAATCCCATGCACCAGTACAGATGAGGGGCTGACCTGCTGGAAAGCAGGTCTGCGTAGAGACACCTGGGAGTCCTCGTAGACAAGTTGACCATGAGGCAGTAATGTGCCTTCTGGCCAAGAAGGCCAGTGGTGTCCTGAGGTGCATTAAAAAGACCATGGCCAGCAGGTCAAGGGAGGTTATCCTCCCCCTCTGCCCTAGTGAGGCCACATATGGAGTACTGGTCCAGTTCTGGGCTCCCCAGATCAAGAAAGACAAGGAACTACTGGAGAGAGTCCAGCGGAGGGCTACAAAGATGACCAAGGGACTAGAGCACCTCTTTTGTGAGGAAAGGCTGAGAAACCTGGCTCTGTTTAGCCTGGAGAAGAGAAGACTGAGAGGGGATCTTATCAATGCTTATAACTATCTAAAGGTTGGGTGCCAAGAGAATGGGGCCAGACTCTTTCCAGTGGTGCCCAAAAACAGGACAAAGGGCAATGGGCACAAGCTGTAACACAGGAAATTCCATCTGAACATGAGGAAAAAATTCTTTACTTTGAAGGTGACAGAGCACTGGAACAGGCTGCCCAGAGAGGCTGTTGAGTCTCCTTCTCTGGAGAGAGTAAAAACCTGCCTGGATGCATTCCTCTACAACCTGCTGTAGGTGAACCTGCTTTGGCAGGGGGGTTGGACTAGTTCTCCAAAGGTCCCTTCCAACCCCTACTATTCTGTGATTCTGAGATTCTGTGATGCTATGAAATATCTCATGGTGGGAAACACACCTTCAGTCTTTTCAGCTGGGTTCTTGGTCAGTGTTGTAAATCCAATTATTTTTTCCCCCCATGTGTAATAGTTAAGGGATCTAAGTGAATAAGTCTACCTCCCAATAGGCAGTACAGTTCTAAAGCATCTGGGCGAATTACACCAAGTTTAAAAAAAGATACCCCTCTGAGTATTTGGATATCATTCTTGGACAGATGAGAACTATAATGAGGGTTGCTCAGTGATTCAGGAAAAGCGTAGTATAGTACTGGCAAAAACTATTATTTCATCAATAGCTTTTACAGTTTTTATACATGGACTGGCTCCAAGAACTTCTGTGTGAGTCATGGGAATAAATTGCAAATGGCCTGAGATTGCCTGGAAAATACATGAGAGTGTCTATAATTATAAAGTATTTGAGTCTCTGTAGTAGCTTCTGCCTTCACCGAAAAGTAATTAAAAGTTCTAAAAGGATGAGAGGAATTTGAGAAATATTGTGTACATCTCAGGCTGCAATTTCAGATGCTTGAGAAGGTGTTATTACCATTTAAGTCTTTAATGTGAGAAATTCAGTAATAACTATAAAAGATGGTACAACTTTCATTCTCAAATGTAAAAAAATGTTATCTAATGAAGGTATTATGGCCTTATCTCAGTGCAGTGTGCGTCATTTTTTTCAAGTTTTCCAATGCAATCTGCAGCATTGTTAAATTCAGTTTAAATGTAAGTAATGCTACGATGATAATGGTATTTATACATTGACACTAAATCAAGTACTAGGAAACAATGAAGCACTGTATTGTGGCTGTGATGTTAGCAATAATGAATGCATAAGCAAGAAATGAATAAGCCCACCTTCTGGACAGTTGTTAGTTGCTTTTTTTTTTTCTTTGAAAATCATGTCAACCTATACAAAATTATTTTTCCAAGTTTTTTTCCAAAATTCTGGTGGGTGACATATTTGACCTGTTATCACGTTTCTTGAGACAACAAATGCAACACCATATTGCAATTTACTTTTCTTCAGGAAGTATAGTGCATTAATTGGTTTTGTCCAGAAGAATAGAAATTAAAGGTTTTACCTTTTATTTTTTCAATAAACAACTCACCCAGCACATACAGTATGTCAAGTGGAAAAAAATAAAAAGGGAATCTTCCCTAAACCTTTTATATCATCAAAAGAAATTAAAAATATGCTAGTTTATGTTTCCAGAATTAATAATATCAATATTTAATATCTTTGATGAAAAATGAATCCCATATTTGGACTATGGGAATTTAGGAAGCACAGAAGTCCTTTACTATTAGTATAATAGTATTCAACTCACCAGCAGAGATTATATACAGGTTTGAGTTTGTGTTTATCATAGAATTGTAGAATAATAGAATCGTAGGATCGTAGAATCATAGAAAGGTTTAGGTTGGAAGGGACCTTAAAGATCATCTAGTTCCAACCCCCCTGCCATGGGCAAGGACACCTCCTACTAGGCCAGGTTGCTCAAAGCCTTGAACACTTGGAGGGATAGGGCCACCACAACTTCCCTGGACAACGTGTTCCACTGTCTCACAACTCTCATGGTGAAAAATTTCTTCCTGATATCTATTCTGAATCTCCCCTCTTCCAGTTTAAAATCATTACCCCTTGTCCTATCACTACATGCCCTTGTAAAATGTCCCTCTCCCGATTTCTTGTAGTCCCCCTTCAGATACTGGAGGGCTGCTATAAAGTCTCCCCAGAGCCTTCTCTTCTCCAGGCTGAAAAACTCCAACTCTCTCAGCCTCTCCTTGTAGCAGAAGTGGTCCAGCCTTCTGATCATCTTCATGGCCCTCCTCTGGACCTGCTCCAACAGGTCCATGACCTTCTTACACGGGGGGCTCCAGAGCTGGACACAGAATTCCAGGTGTGGTCTCACAAGAGCAGAGTAGAGGGGGAGAATAACCTAGTTTTTTCACCTAGTTTGAAGAATAAATCCAGATGCTGCTGTCTATACAAAAGAATCATTAGATGTTACCTTTCATCTTAAATACATGGAAGCACCAGAATTATGTCCTTCTAAACTTCAGTGACCTACAGTCACGAACGGTTTTAAGTGACTGCCTAAAGGGCTTCCTGAGAAATGATGCTTTTCTCAGTTGGGGCTAAGCTGCTTTATAATCACTATCTAGATAATCCTTGCAATATTTGGATGCAGTGAGTAAGTGTGTGAGTAATATTATCAGCATTTTATAGTTAATGAAAATGTGGCAGACCTCATGTGAGTTAAAGGCAGATTTTCAAATTGCCCTATTTCCATTAAGTGCTTAATATAAATTATTAGCTTTTCAAAACATCTCATGTTTTTTTTTGAGAACACTTATGCATACAGTGAGGGTAAAGGGAAACATTGAAGAAGTGGTACCAAATCATGAGACTTTGATGCTTAAACGAAGTTGCTTAATAGCATTTTAGTGCCTCAGCTATAAGTACATAGAGGGACAGGGTAAATTTAACCAGCTAAGTTAGAGTCGTGGTACCCATATACATTCAGTGAGGAGTGTTGCCTGTAAAAGGCTGTTTCGTAGAAACTAATTTCTCCTAGATAGTATAGGAAGTGCAAGTGACCCATCTCAAGCAAGCAGTATGGATAAGATTGCCCCAGATTTTGCACCCTTTGCCCTTCAGCACTGTCCCAGAAGGCTTTGCACCTCCAAATGCTGTCAGACAATGTGTTGGTTATGCAATACATTCACGTCTCTGTGTTTTGGGAAAACAGCTCTACTGGGCTGTAGCACAGTCCTCAAATGATTTCAAACAGTTTGAACTGAAAACAACATCCAGTCTGTCTCTTCCTCACCCAGTTTTGTCTTATGGCAGGAAAAGCACAGTTATGAAGTCAGATGACCCAAAGCTGAGACCTACGAGGTCTTGATGCAGCTGGTCTGCTGTAGAAGAGGCTAGCCATGAGCAGGGCAGGCATAACCCTGAGTAGCCCCTCTTGGACTGGGATCCCATGGTGGACATATACAGCAGCATATATGTAGCTTTAGTAAACAGTTCTGTTGAAGAAATTTATGGATGTGATGCAATGCAGTTTCAGGTTCAGGAAAAAAACAAGTATATATTACATCTAAGCGTTATATGTAATGCTGAATTTATTGTGGAATTAAATAAATGGAATTTATTGTGAAATTTTAAGGAATTTACTGCATAATCTGATAAAAAACTTTTTTGGTAATCATTGTCTCTTTTGCACGTTGCATTTATCTAGAAAAGTTATTACGAGGCACTAAGTTTGTTGGAAAGATGTTCATACAGGAATGTAAGTCTGTTAGAGTACAACTCTCTCTGCTATCCGTCCAAAACCAGAAGGTCCTTTCTTACCTAGAAAAGTCACCAAATAACTTCCTTTGCACCTTCAGCAGCCACTCCAAATATGGCAGTTGTGTACATTTTTATTCCGTGAAAGCAAGCTAATCGGTTACTGCAAGTTACTAAAAATTAAATTAGAAATAATGATGGGGAGAAAACTCATTAAGGATAATATGTTAAAAACAATGAACCAGTACCTTCCATAGTAATCAAACCATTAAACATTTTATCTCATATTAATTTTGCTTTGTATTTTGAATGAACATAAGCTAGTAACTTCTTGACAAAGCTGGGTGAGGTAAATAAATAGATCTGATATACTTCTAAAGCATTTTCTCAAGTAAAGTGAAACATTTTTACCCAGAGGATTCTAACTGCGGAACAGTGTAACAGGGGACCTGTACTGATTTTTAGCTATGGTTTAGTATTTTTCTTTTAAAAAAATGCTTCCCAGTTTATTATGTCTATGCAATGATGACGTTCCCACTTAATGCATGCATCCATTTTCAATTACGTGCATATCTTGTCATTCACACAGAAAATACTGGTACTTTTCACAGGAAATTGGACATACTTTATACTGATTATTTTAGGTAAGGTTTTTTGGAAGCAAAATAAGTCTTTGGCTTACACTAAGTAAATGATGTGAGGTGTCTATTGCATTGCATGCATTGAATATCAAATATTTACACAGTAACAGCTGATTAAGGAAAATACAACCTGTAATTCTTTCAAAACCAGTTATTGCTATTGCATTGATTTATTTGCTGTTTTAGATAAAGATCATATACAAGAATTCTTTGTAAATAAAATAAAGGTAAATAATGCAGTATTACAATTTCTGTGTTCTCATACTAAATTTTTAGTCTTGTTTCTTTCATCACTATTAGGTTATGATTGTCTGATTTAATATAAATTTATGGGGAAAAATAACACAGTTTTTAAATAATATGACATTGCCACCTTATAGAGGGCTAGCAATATTTTTTTCCAACACATATTCACTAGTGATCGGATTTCTACGTCATATATTCTGTGAAAGGAGAGAAATAAATTAACGGACTATAAGATCTGACTCATTGACAAAATGATGTAATAAAACTCCATAGAAGACATCTGGAAAATTTTATTCTAAGAGTCAGAACCTGACCCAATTCTTCTGAGATTAGTGAAAAGGAGATTCCTCTTGCTCAAGTTCTGACATCTATAATGTGTTTACATCCAAGTCTTTTAAAAAGTAAGTCTTTTAAATTCTCTTTGATTGAACAGTAATATAAATGTAAAAACAGATCAGATAACTTGAATACTTGATGTTTTCTTCTGGGCTCCATCAAGATTTTAAAGTTTTTCAATACTTTACTTTTTTTGAATGGCACCACAGTTGAATATATAAAAATATATTTTATAATAATTAATTAAGATATGATGTAAATGATATAGCATACCTAAGGGCTAGAGTTTACAGAGAAATATATCCATTCGTGAAATTCCCTTTTCAGTCAAAAAGAAAAGGCTGTTTCAATTCAATAGTTAAGCGCTAAATGGTTAAACGTTAATTCAGTATTTATTTAGAATTAATATGAATCCTCACTTTAAGAATTATAGTGTAGTAGAATTATAGTGGCAGTTAGGGGTTTTTTGTATTTGTTTATGTGCAATATTTTGCCTTTCAAAGCTAAATAAGTGTACAGTTGGAAAATTTATTTTAAATCTTGATGTCTTTTGGTGTTAGCCAGTCTTCAGGCCAATCGCTCCACTGCTTGCCATGATATAAACATCTGAAAAAAAAAATTAAAAATCAGCATTTAGTGCTAAATGCTAAGCATTTCACTGCACAATGACTATCATCACTGTATAATAACATCTGACAAATAGGCTATTACCATCAGAGGGGAGGCATTTAAATCAGGCCTTAACTACTTTTATAAAAGGCTTGGAAGGCAATCACTGAAATGTTTTTTTTTTCTTGTGTGTTTATGCTTCTGTCTGGAGTCTTTCGAGATTTGCCAGTTACAAACTATCTACTACCTGTTGTGAAATACCGGTAATGAGATAATACAAGCAATTAGAAAAGCATTGCTCACTCCTGAAGAAGTGTTATTGCCTCAAACAAATGTTTCCAAAGGGAATACACAATAGTGTTTCATTGACATTTTTTTGTTCCCATATTTTCCCAAAGACACCTTTTGTTTCTTACATATCCTGTCTAATCAGTAACTCACAGGTGGCTGCAGAATGGTGCCAATGCAGTAAATACACTCTCTTGGGAGTAAGTAACATTAAATCTCAAATCTAGAGAAAACAAGGTCAGTCTATGATCCCTTTATACGTGATGTCAAAACAGAGGATCTTAAAAATGCTTTGGGTTAGATTTAATATTATGTTTCTTAAACATTTCAAAATCTGTAGTCTGTAATTAGACTTGCCACAGTGCTGTGCACTAAGGGTGAGGATTACATGCATGGATCTCACCTCTTAGCGTCCAGATGTAAACCTGTGTATCTCCCACCCGCCATGCTGTGCTGCATGCTTTTTCCCAGCCTGAAAACCTGTGTGATGGTCCCCGCCAGCCACCCTGATCTGTGACTCACTAAGTGCTTTTCGAATGGGGAGACAAAACATAAGCTCTCATATGGCAGAGTTATGTTTGTGGCCTCTCGTAAGGCAGAGTTATGAGGTGAAGCCTACCGCTTTGCCCCCCTGGACTGCCAAGAGCTCTTCTGCTGTTTTGCCTCTTATTTCTGACAAGATAAAGTGACCCTGAAGTTTTCCAGACTGTTAGTGATTTCTAAGACAGTAGGAAGGGACCTAAAAAATGGTTACCAGAAGTAATAATGAAATAAATTTGAGAAAAACCACCACCCTCATACACACACACCCTTTAACTGTTGAGTGAGTGTCTGTCCCTGGTGGCAAGGATGATCAGTGGGCTCCTGTCCTGTTCTGGGAAGGTCTTCACCATGGAGTACATCTACTTTGGACAGTGAGTTCTGGACCCCAAGCCAGTGGAAATGAGTCCTCATGTATGTGTGCCCAAGGGCGTCTCCCCACACACAGGTTGGACACATCCATGCTGTATAGGATTTGGTTGTGCATCTCCTCTGGGTGCCAAGCGTGAGCTCTAAGACATAAAAACAAAACCACATTTGATGTGTGGCACTTTTTTTTATTTCTGTATTCAAAGTTCAACACAGCTTACCAGAGTGGTGTCTTTAACATGAAACTGAATGTGTGTTTTGCTTGGCCTTATGTCTGACGTGAAGGTGTGTGATGGCATTTGAGGAGATAAAATTTGCTGGGAAGTTAATGGAAGACAGTGTAGGAGAGGAAAAAAACCATGGCTGCTGCAGTGTTCTATCCATATCACTGAACTAAAAAGAAAGACCAATTCACAGGTAAATTTGAGTGCAAAGTTATTTGACAGTGTAGATGTACCCTTCATTTGTTTTTGAATAGGTCTACGTCTGGTTAGATTATGGCACTGGAAAACTGAAGAATAGGGTTCACGAGGGTGCCAAGCACTTTGTGTATTTTTCTTGTCTTCCTCTTCCCACAATCTGTAAAAAATATTTGCAAAGTAAATAGTCCATGTAACTCCTTTTTTTTTTACTGAAAGGCTAGGTCATCTTTACATAAGAATACTGAGAAATTCTGTTTAGGAACCAGAAGTGTTTGGGATTTATCAATAACTCTTATTTCCTGGAGGTAAAGTACGAGGAAGAGTGAGTACTGTTGCCTTTATACTCAGCCCTACAGAACATACTATACTCAAAATGAGATTCAGGAAAAAAAGGACTGCAACAGGAAGAATGTGTAATTATCACACAGACTATTTTTGAGTTGTTTGTTTGTTTTTTTTTTTAATGCACTACTTTTCTTGTAACTTGTCTTACAGCTTGTCTTAGAGTTTAAAGGGACACTATTATCAGTTTTCAGGCAAATAAAAAAGTATTTCTTGCATTCCCCTTGATGTGTTTGTTAGTTTAAGAAACTGCTGGTTTTATGCATGATATTGACTACTAAAGGCTCAATTACAACAAAAAGCAATATTTATGCCTGAAGAGTGAGAAGTTCTTAGCTATCAAAGAATGCAAATTAGTTTGCAAAATCAGGTAACGTGGTCAGACCAAGTCAAAACTCTCAAACACATTTTTCTTTCCGTTTTGATAATGTGCAAATAGAAAAGCTCTTGGCCACCACAAACTTTAAAATGAAGTAGGAACCTATATGATATACCATAAAAATTATGGTGGTTTACTTGTACTGCCACTCTGTTTTCTCCAAAAACTGATCAAAACATAAATTTATTAAAAATAATAGATTAGTATTATGTCTTACAGAAAAGAGAAGCAATAGCTGCATTTGCAGTCAATTAACACACTCTGCACGGTAAGGATACAAGTGGCATTTATCCCTTTTGAGTCTCTTGCCTTATTGATAGATTCAATGCCTGACTGGGCAAACCAGCAAAGAAATCAATGTCTAGAGACTACTTCATATTTTTTGCTACCCTTCTAGAGATGATAGCTCTTTAAGCAAACCTATGGGTGCTATTTGCCACATTAATCTCCTGCCAAATCTATTCAACAACCTACGCAGCTGAAATCAAAACGAGCTCAGCTGATGAAAAATGCAAAAGAATAATTCATGAAGAGCCTCAATTAATAAAGGGCTAAAAGGAACTTTTGCTGTTTGATCTGTAGAAACAAAATATTTCCAACAACACACACATAGAGAAGCTCTTTGCAGTCATGCATGCCTTCCTAGAGGAGATCTGTCACTAACCAGAACTTTTACATCAGAACCTTAGGTTGACTTCACCAGGAACTGAATGATGGAAAGGTTTGTCTAAATTGTGTCCTTTCCTTCATTTCCTTTAGATTTATTTTATCACCAAAAAAAAAAAAAAAAAAAAAAATTGCTTCAAGGACAAGAGTTGGCAGTTGTTGAAAAAAGGTACATCTTTGTATAGGTACATTGGGAAGCAGAGAGTGGAACCGATAGAATAAGGAGTCATATATACCATCTCCATTTTAAAAAAGAGTTAAGGAAATTTTGAGTAACAGTGGACATTTAATATAGAATTCAGCAGTGTGAATACACCAGAAACACTGATCAGTGGCAGTCTCTAGGGCACTATCCAGTAAGCAGTAATTTAATTAAATATAATCAGTATGTTTCTGGAAAAATGAGCTTATAGACAGTATTTGATTTTTTAAAAAAGAGGTAACAAAAAGCTGAGAAAGTCATAGATATAACATGTCCATGCATTAATTTACAACTGCATTTTCTGAGTACTAACACAGGCTGTTAGCTAAGCAATTCCCATTAGAGATGGCAAATGAAACCTTATTTCCTGCTTTGAAATTGTGGGTGCAAGAACACTTTTTGAAATACACCTACAAGGTTGGTGAATACATTACAGTGATGACCTACTGGTTTAGAACTCCAAGAGAGAGAAAAATGTTTAAAATAAATGGGCAGAGGAAGTGAATGACTATGGATCAGCACTAAAGCAATTCTGTTCACTTTGTAAAGCAATGACCCAGAGGAGAAGATGTGCAGTAGAGAGATAAAATTTCCTGATGCTGAAAACCAGAGAAGTATAGCATTAATTGACAGGAAAAAAAAAAAAGTACAAAATTACTTAGACCGACTAATTGCCTGAACAGATACATATAGTTCAATACTGAGAAATTTAAATTCCTGTAGCTAGAGGGACTTTCATACCAAAACCAAGAAAACATAATTTTAATGACACGTTGTGTTTTAATAACACAACAGAATTCTGAGAAGTGTCTGAAGATAATGATCGATTATAAAGAATAAACAAGCATTTTATTTTATTTATTTGCTATACAGAATCACAGTGTATCAAGCATAGTGCTGATTACTATCCATGTAATGAGACTCAAACTGCATGAATATGGTTGTTTTGGTGCCTTGGGAGTCTTACTGGCTATCCTAACGTCACTTGGCACTTTCAAGGGTGGTGGCCTAAAATTCACTCCCAGTGAGTGTCCCTGCCTGCACATTACTGTTGTGAACCTGGGGAACCAGTCTGTGTTGTAGGAAAATCAGCAATATAGCAAATCTCAATGCCAGACTTTACAGGAGAAAGTGATTTTATTTTTAAGGAAAATTGTTTTCATTCATTCACATTTACATTCTTCTACTCATATACTCCAGGATGCTTGTATGTAAGCTGCCTGTCCAGGATTCTCTTCAGTGGCCTGGAGAACAAAGGATTCCAGCTGTCAAGTCTTCCTCACATCTCATGGCTCTCACTTAGTTTGGCAGTCAAATTGTTTTGAGTATGCTTTTTCATACCTTTTAGGAGATGACAGTCTTTGGTTTCTCTGTTCTGTACCAGCTGTGTGAATTGTCAGGATTTACTCACTGTACTTTGTTTCTCAATTTGGGTGTCTGGGGTCTTGGAGACATGTAAATCTAGTGGATATCAGTGTATGCCATTCTCATAAACCTTCTCTTGGTGTTTGTTCCTTCTAGTTTTTCCACACTAGATGTTAAATTTCATCCTTCAAACATGATAATGCTAATGTTTCTATTACAATTCTCTATGCTGTTGAGTTGCTGTTGATCATATGACCTCATATCACAAGGGCAGATGGGATAGATGGACATTTTTGGTCCAAGAGCAAAAATGTCCTTCACAGTGGCAAAAAGTATGCCCTAAAGCAGGCCCCAAAGAATATGGTGCAGCGGAGGATTTCTTTCTTGCAGCACCCAGAGCCACAAAGAAGGATGTTTCACCATATCAGAAGAGCAGATGTTAGGGTTTTTGTCACTGAACTGTGTCTCAGTAGTTGTGGGATCATAAGATAATTCATGCTGGAAGGGACTTCAGGCTATAATACATCGTCTTGCTGAAAGCATGGTCAGTTACAAGGTCAGACCAGGTTGCTCAGGGCCTTATCCAGTCTGGTCTTGAAAATCTCAAAGTACAGAGAGCACACAGCCTCACTGGACAAATTCTTTTCAATGCTTAACTGTCCTTGTGGTGAAAAAGTTATTCCCAAACAAGGCAGATGATAGATATTGCTCGCTGAGTTTTGTGGATGCAAGTTTCAGATTTTCATGGTTAAAAGACATATGGCCTGATTCAGAAACAGGTAGTCATGTAACGTGGCAGAGAGACTTTATGAGTAAGACAAATGACTGTTTGGTTTCACAGGGCATTCACGGGGGTCTGATCATGTTGCAGTAAGTTCTTGCTCTCATGAAGAATTCCAGACATGTCAGTGAAGCTGTTGCATGGACATTTTCGATGGGCAACATGGATCCTAACATTAGACCCATGAAAATAGATTTCTGAATTAAACTTCATTAACTCAACATGTGAATATTGGCGCTTTGTAGGAAAAATAAGAGTAATTGTGACTCAGGAAAAAGTAATAGAGGGAGTTCCTCAGATGATGCTGAGGTAGATCTCCTGATGGTATGCCAAGATATATCCCCAGAGGAACTGGTAAACTTAAGACAAATCTAAAAGACATGATTCTGATTCCAAAGACAAACGAGGTCACAATCTGAAATGGAGTTCAAGGTGGTAAGAGGGGTAAGAGGATCTGTTTCATGGATGTGGCTGCATTAAATGATGTAGAAATTTACATATTGTTGCATGCCAGCGTCAGAAGTAGTCACATTTACAGTGCCATTAGCACTGGCAGAATATTACATGTATTTTCAGCTAATCAGAGGCCCTGTGGTTGATTTTACCTCTCTGCTTTCACAGAACAGTTAGCCTGAGTAATTTTGTGGGTTCCATGAATTCATTACATGCAGAGAGTCAATACATGCTGTGGTTGATCAGCTGCTAATTCCCACAGACCTGTCACTGTATGTCAGGCAGTCTAGTCCCAGCGTCATTCTTTCAATGCTTTCTGGGTTTTTTCAACATCCTTTATAAAACTCTTTAACTGGGAACAATATATGAAGAATAATGTAATTTAAGCTATATAAATTTACTATCACCATGGTATTTGTTTGATATTTTGCAGGATTGTACGTCTGACAGATCTGCAGCAATGACATGGGTGTTCCTTACATGTAGGAATGCATTCACCTACCTTTAGGTATCTAAACTGAAACATCTGTGCCTGGGCTAGGAATGGTACGTTCCTTTTATAACCAAACAATAAACACCTTCAAAAGGCGAGTCATTCTAAGGACAGTACTTTAGATAACTATTTCTAGAGGAGATGAATTGTCTCCTAGAAGTACCTGTTTCTTCATTGACTGTTAGGGGAGACAAGATTTTCCTTATTCTAATCCATATTTAGACATCTAATTTGGATTAGGGCAGACAACTTCTACCACAATTTTTTTGTCATTGCATTTTTATTGTGCTGCTTTCCATATAACCATTTCTAGCTTTATAAAGGTGATCTGCATTCCTTGTTCTGACATACAAATGGCCTTACCACGTGATTCAGATCTGCTTGCATACAGAAATTGATAGATTCAACACAAGATAACCAGAATGCTAAAGGGAACACAGAAACTTGGATCTCCAAGAAGAGAGAAGCTGGGTATATAACAAATGATAAGTAAATGTGCTTAGCTCCCTGAAGAAATTTCTGAAGCGCTTTGCATAACTAAGCCAGGGGATCTACATTATTACTGTTCTGTAAAAGAAGCTAGAAGAATTATGTAATTCTGCAGGTAACAAATTACTACCCACCAGCAAAGGTAGTAAACTAATGAGAAGGACAGATAAGAAAGCAAAGCTTAATTTCAGCTCGAGTGCGGCAAAAGTGATGTTCTTCACTGACAGTTTCCAGTGCCTAAGATCATTTTCTCTCTCTTGTGTTTCTTTTTTAAAAAAATTCCAGTTTATGATTTTTTTTTCTTTCTTCTTTTTTTTGTTTTTTTTTTTACTAGAAGCCTCATTTGTAGCTTTGTCAGCTCCAGCTGAGAGGTAGGAAAATCAGCACTGAGGAATTCTAAATGAGAGTTAGTTGTGGAAAATATTCCCTAGTCAACAAGGAGGGTTGGTCTGTGTCAGCTGGGTTTCACTCTTGACTCAAAACGTCATTAATACTGACATGCTGGAACTGATGCCGTGCAGTATAAAGCCTCACATAGTGCAGTATTTTCTACAGCAAGAGGTGGACACTATGATTCTGCAGTATAGGTACTCCCCAGGGCTAAGATGAAGCCCTGACTCCTCTTCTGTTAGTTGCTTGGCCAATTCCCTGACCATCTGCAGATCTCTTCTATGCCACTGTTTCATTTGCATCTTTGAGGTGAGCTCTAAGGAGAAAGAAGCAAGATGATTTCAGCCTTGCTGCATAATGTCTTAAGATCTGTTGTTCAAACAGGGCAGCCCTAATCTAGCAAGCTAAATAAAGTCCTACCTTGGATTGACTGACTAGATGGGTGGTAAATGAATATCCACGAAGAGAAGACAAAGTTCAATGCCTTTGAGAGCCTTTGAGACCTTCGATAATGTCACAGAAAGAAACAGTTGTGGCTGTTACAGCTGTGATAAACCGATGGCAGAGGAAAGAAAAAGTTTGTAGGTGGATGTAAGGAGTTTTATTTGACCAGCTAGCCAAAATGGAAAAGACTAATCAAGCTTTCAGGCATACACTTTTGAAAGAAAGAAAAAAAACTCCTTGTTGTTTCAAGGTATTTCTGTGCACAAAAGAATCTAAATTTTTCAGGTCAGTGAGAGTCATGGGCATCAGAAATGTGTTTTAAGATATACCTTAGGAGGCTCACCTGCTGATATGTTTTAGCTATCAATACAATTTGCAGAGATTTTTTTCACATGCTTCACTTTTTGAAAACGTATATGCTAGGGAAAATATTTACTGTTTTAGCCCTCACGCCAGCAGAAAAGCAATAGTCCCTATCTTAGTTCTCTGTCCCCAGCTCTGCTCTAACTGTATCACAAAAACTCAGGGAATAAAATGAATTTCCATCCTCACTTTTACTCTTTTCCTTTGTCTGTGTCTGCCTCCAGAATACTATTTTGACAACACAGCTATCTTACTTAGAAGATACATATGCAGTTAAATATAATACTTGACATTTACATGCCTGTTTTCTTTCTTAGATCTCAAAGGGAACTGTAAAGACGTGTAAACGCTCCCATTGTCACTCTGGTGTCCCAGAGAAAGCAAGATACAGGCAGAGGCAGAACTGAGAACAGAACTAAGCCTTCTTATCTCTAGACATGAGCTTCTCATTTTAGACCAATTATATTGTCTAGTTTTGGTTTTATGGGAAAAAAACTCATATAGTTGAAGCTCTAGCGTGCAATGTGTGAAACTGCATGTAGTGTCTCATTAAGAATTGCCTCTTTGCAGAAACAGCCCATCTAAAAACTCTTATTGGCCTGTACAGTCTGCTTAGAGAATTTCTGCTCAGTGAATAAATAAGAAAGGAGGTTATTTTCATGTCTTGGTTTCTGACTAAATTGCTGATAGCAGTCAAAAACATTTCAGGGGAAAAAAAAATCTTTGTTGAGAAAAGCATAAAGGAAGTTTGTACCTCCTAGACTAATTCTGTAACATTTTGGGTGTTGATCTGAATATATTTGTGAGTGAAGATGTGATTTATGCTTCAAGTGAAAAGGATGATGATAAAGATGAATTAGATCATCCAGTCCATTTGATCATCAAGTAAGCTGCAGTGGCAATTCTTTGATAGAGAACAAAATCATATTAAAATGATAAGAACAGGATTAACAGGAAACACAGAAGAAAGAAAAAATTATAAAGGAGATCATTTTAGGAGACTAAATAACAAAAAAATCTTTGAATTGTGAATAGAAAATAACTCATTGTGAAACAGAGGCTCCCAATTTGATTTTGGGAGCCTAAATATCAAACAGTGCTGTAGAGTTACGTCAGAAACAGCAGTTCCACAAGCAGGCAATTAACCACAGTTAGGATCAGGAGCAGATAGTCATGAGGCTGCATATTAAGCTCTTCCTTGATATGAAATCAGAATTTGATTTAATTACTGACATGAGTAGAACTACTGCAGGTCACATAAGGGTTCCCAGTTATACACATTGTTGTTTTCTGTTTTCATAGACCTGTTTCATCACCTTCAGAGTGAGACTAATGCATGCCTCTTTCAGAAGCATTATGAGATTTGTCAAAGAAATAAAATGTTCTATTTTTTTTTGTTCTGGTGTTTATTACAGATCTATTGTGGCACTGCTCAGAAATGTTTTCCCCTTGGGAAAAAATGACAAAAATAAAAACTGAAAATCAATTTAAAAATATTTTGTGTTTAAAGAAGAAAATATTGGAGGACTGAAGTATTTTGACTTGAAAATGAAAGCTAAAGTGAAAATCACATGGGATTTGGATCAAAACCCCACATATCCAAATTTATGAATATTGAAAAAGCAGGGAATAATTATTTTTCTTCATTCTCTGGGGTTTAAAGAGACAGCTGGGTTTCAGAAAGTTTTAACAGCTGCAACTGAAACAGTTTATATAAAATTCTTGAACAGAATAAACTGTGCTGTGCTTATTACTGAAAAACACTCTTCTTTTTATTCCAGCATTAAGGATTAGGATCTTCCTAATTTTAGAATTCTTAGAAAAGCAAAAAAACCCAACACCGAACATCTTATAGACTGTGAATTTTTCATAGCAACTACAAAAATTTAGTCCAGTATTTGGAAAACAAGTTTGCCCTTTCGATTTAATGTTACGCAGTCCTGTATTATGGCTGCCTGACTGTAACAGTTCCTCCTGAGCAGAGTGCTCCTGAATCCCTATTAGAACCTTGCCTTTCAAAGACAAAACAGAGTGGTTTATGCTGCTGTGTCAGCTGAAAATGGTGAGGTTTAGAGACATTATTTGACACTTCACAGTGAGAAGCTATTACTAATTAAACAGCCTTGTTTTGTGAAGTTTGTGAGCTTCATAAAAAGTCTAGGAAACAGTGTCAATGCTTAATGCAAACAATCTAGGGTTAGAGGCTAGGTACTTATTTACTCACAAAGCTCTTGGGCTTTCAGGACCTTTTATTTCCATTTTGTTCCGTACTTGACCACTTCAGCCTGTCTAAGATTTTTTTTTTTTTTAGTTTTTAGTTTTTTACATTACAAACTTTACAGATTCTCAAGACTAAATTAGTAATTTCTGCATGGTGTTTTTCTTTTAATGTTTGATGTTGATGTTGTGGGACATGAGTTAATACCAAGTCAATGATGAGTTCAAGTGCAGTAAATGCTTTAGAAGGGAGATGACTGAACTGCTTTGATGGAATCTGTTGGTAAAAACATACAAGGAATACACAAGGAAGACAAAGAAAAGGAGGTCAGTGAATAAATAAATGAGAAACAGCAGAGGAAAGGAGATGGTAGAAGGAGATCACAGATATATTTAATGCAGGGAGACATCACAAAGAAAGCAAAGGCCAAAGAATTCTACGCAAAAAGTGGAGCACCATCGAGTCACCTACAGCATGTGGCATTTCCATCTATCTGTTACAGCAGGACTGTCATCCATAAGCCTGGCTTTAGGCATATATCATCTTTGAATATTGTGCTTCTAGGGCACCCATTACCTATGTAAATTCCAGCTTGCAAAACCAGTCCTCCAATTCCAGTCTTTTCTATTGAGTTTCCATCAGAATTCCATTTTTACAAGTCTAGGGATGCATTTTGTAATGTTTCCTTTGTGGGGAGGAGAATTTCAAAGCAGAATGAGAGGGTAGGCACTTTCATTTGTATCTGCTTATCTACCAACTTTTACTGACCTTTTACCTTTTGGTAAAAAATGTGTTGTGTAGCTCAACACAAGCTGGAAGAAAGGTAATGCAGAGAGGAGTCTTCTTGTTGACACACTTAGCAAGCAGAATGATTTTGTTTTCACTTTTAAATTTCTTGTATTTATAATGATGGCAGGATGTGGAATTTTCTTTCATCTGAAAAGGGGGCTGTTTGGCATAGAAGTACATTTTAAAAATACCTTTTAATACACCTAGACAGCCTTGTCTCCTGGTCTCCAAAGCAGAAATCTGAGAACATTATTAATCTGTCATAGGAAATTTCAGATATTTAGCATGAGTTCCTCAGTGTTCATTCAGAAGTCCTCAGTCACATGTACAAGCCAGCCTGTTGTCTTCAGCAATTGTTATTCTGCTATTTATTTTTTCAAATTCAGTGAAGATTTCTGTATTGGTCATTTGCTTACTGTTTTGTCTAGCTTATTCATTTTTTCCTCCCCTACAAACATTCACACTTTCAAAACAGTAGATACCAATACTGTTCACTCAAAAACCTCATTACTGAATTTGGAAGTCAGAGCAGAGTTCAGTCTTTTGGAAATTTGGGCATAATATTCAAATTTTTCCTAGCATGGCAAAAATAGCATTGATGAATAACATAAAGGAGCAATTATTCAGTTTGAAACTATTTCTCCTATATAAAACTCATCTTTGTACAAGGCACTCTGTGTAGCACTGGTCTAAATATGCTTTAAGGGTAATAGCTGCTGCATTGTATAAGCCAAGACCAGCATCTTCCACAGAGTTTGCACGCAGCTTTGACTTAGATAAAGTGAAGTCAAAACAGAAGCTAATGTCATTTCTTCAAGTCACTCTTTATCTGCATTTTAGCTTGAGTAGAAAGCAGGAGGAGAAAGCCAGTCAAGTGAGATCTGGCTTATGGCACTGGCTGCTGGAGTCAGGTATTGTATTGCTTATCTCCTATTGCTACTAGAAATTTACGTCTTGAACCATGAAAGCTGAGGCACGTTTCCTCTAGGGCTTGGAAAAAGAACTGGAAAGATAATGAAAATGTTTGCTTGGGATACACACAAACTCAGTAAGCAGGTCATGGATTTTGAAGATATACTTAACAACAGCAACACTCATATACATTCTGGAGAGTAACAGTTATCTCCCA
This sequence comes from Chionis minor, assembly GCA_013398295.1. NCBI lineage: Eukaryota > Metazoa > Chordata > Aves > Charadriiformes > Chionidae > Chionis > Chionis minor. Next base: position 62,662 of record VZSF01010394.1, on the reverse strand, counting down.
TATCATTTGGAGCATGAGTTAGTCACTTTGTCATTCAGTTCAGCACAACAAAGCAAAGTGAAGGGTCATTGTCATTCAATTTCTTGGCACAGGTGCAGGGCATCATTTAGTGGCTTGTGGAAGCCAAATGTGAAGTTAGCTGCAGAGGCAGAGGGCCTCATAGATTTCCCTTTTATTGTTATTCTGTGCAATACGGTAGATAATTTCCAAAGAAAATATGCCAGTACAGCTGTTATGCTGTTGATAACTTGTCTTTCATCTGCGAAATCGCTTTTAGACTTGGTACCTGCCTTGAACATGAGCACTACATCTTTGCTACGCTGCTGGATTCATTTGAAAGATACCCTGCTGCTGTAGCTTGAAAGCAGTGCTGTTGAATATTAAGGGCTTTTTTGGACTCATGCAATGATCAGTGAGGACAGGCATCAGTGACAGTATATTTGCATTAATAGTTTTCAGAAATAGTAGTAGAAAGCAAATGTTGTAAAAGTGAGGATAAAGGGAACTTTCCTAGCACTAGCCTAACCTAAGTATCATTCAGTATTCAGTTGGATCTCCTCTAGTGTCTGTTCTAATAATACCTTCCCTGATTGCAATATTTTTAATAGAAACATGCTCAGCTAATATCTCCAAAGTAGGCAGGTATCCATCCCACTTAACAAATTAATTTGCAGAGAGATAGGTGGCAACACAAGAATTCAGATCTCTGTGCCCCCTGGGCTCATGCTTACTGCTTGAACTAAAAAGGGAGCTCTGTTATCTCAAGCCAGAAAACACGCTTTCAGGTTTTATGCACCTTTTTCAATACTATTTTAGGGTAATGTTTATCTCTAAAGAACCACATGATCTTAATTCAGAGGGACACTTACCACAGCCTTAAAAGTATATTGCAATCGCTAATGGGTCAATGCTTTTTCCAAGGTGCAAGCACCGATTAAGGAATCCAAAAAAAAGAGACAAAAGCCAATAACAGCGTGATGAATTTAACTATGATATGGGCATTGCCTTCTTTGCATGAGGGGACCATGTTGTGCATTCAGTAAGAGCTGCAATTTTTTTTTTATACTTAACGTTACATATATTGAAAAAAGTAGATTTTTAAAGAGTAATGTCTTTATTTTTTTACTTTTTCACCCCACTTCTAATAGGCAAAAATATACTGTTAAGTGGGTTTTTTCTTCTGTTCATCTTAAGAAGCTAAGGTTCTGGTTCGTTGTGTGTCTTGTAGGTCATAAGCTAAAAAAATCTGAGCTATACTAACTCCTTGTTTGTGTGTCCCCAAGTTGTCAGCAGAACTCCCTGCGGCATTCTCAGATGCCTGAAAGAGAGAGGAGGCATGGAGAGCAGTAAGATGATATTTATGCGAGCTGTATCCTTGCAGAGCGGAGAACAGGCTTCCTTTCCAAAAAAATTATCTCTTTGCCCAGATAATAAGTCTGAGCTCAAAACAGCAGGAGAAATAGTACATGCTTATTTTTGCATCTGACTGTTCACTTTACTCATGCAACGATTTAGAGACATGAGGCACTCACTTTTCCTTTTCTGGTTACCTGGAAATTAACTCATTAGTTTGAGGAGGGCAACTAGTTCTATGGTTGCACACATAAGGTTTACAGCAGTGGGCTTTTCTGTTTGGGCATGTAGGGATATGGAAACATAAATCCAGTACTTTTCTTAAGCATTTGGATAGTGTGCTCTCTTCAGACGACATTTCACACTGCTCAGGGAAGCTGCAGTTTCCTTTTGGGAGACACTTCGAGCTAAGCTACAAATGACTCTGTCTTTTATTTTGGTCTACCCACAGTATGCTGTTAGTCTCAAACAGGCAATAAGTAGTGTGAATACATGTGTTGTCTTGATATCAGGTTTTTGCCTATTAGGTTGCTTTCCTTTTAAATAAATGAAGAAAGCTGCTCTTTGGTAGCCAGCTCATTTATTCAGGTGGGCAACAGCATCTCACTTTAATGTTTGCTGTACGGTCCTGCAGCATGAAGTCTAAGATTTACCAGTCCAGTATAGTCAAACAAACAAACAAACAAACAAACAAAAACAAACCCCAAACATGTCCTGATACCAAAACTATACAATTAAAATATTCAGAAAAAAATATTAGGGTCTTTTGAAGTAATGAAAATGGCTGATACATAAAAAGACTGCAAATGCAGCCACCAAAAAGCATTATTTTTTTATTTGCCTTTTTTAAAAATACATTTTATCAATATTTTATTGGACTTTTCTGCTCTAAAGTCTTCAGACTCAGTAAAAAAGTAGGAATTGATAATGTTGTGGAACGGCAGTTGCATCTTCATACTGAAAATTTACTCGTAGCTGAAATATGAATATAATGTTCTAAATGGCAACCCCAGTAAGACAAGTCTGACATGACAGTCACTGCATCAGAACTCCTTATACTCCCTTTTGGCTTGATTATTGTGTAACTATTATACAGTCCAGCAGAGTGCAATCATCTCTAATGTGGCATTTTATATACATTACACAGGCATGAATTATTGCTAATGCAGCATGCTTTTCTTCTGCATCAGTGCTCTTCTGATTATGCTGAGGACTAATGTTAGTGTACCCTATAAGTTTTTATAATATATGTTTTGTGAAGTTCGCATTGTATAAATATAAATTGTCAAAATGGAGGTTTTTACAACAGAGTTTAAGAGCTGAAGTGATGGAACAAACTGGTATAATTGGCAGAAGGGAGGTATCACTTTTAGCAATGGGAAAACTAAGTGTTTCTCTGAAACTGCCCAGAACAGAGGTTCTCATGCTGTTGTCCTTGAATCACTGTTGCTCTTAAGGACATTCACTTTTTATATCCATTTATTCTCATTTTATGCTGCCCCTCCTTGTTTTTAAATTCTACTAAACTGCACTCAAAGATGGCTAAATGCATTCAGCACTTTCATAATATTGGCTTACTTACTTGGCCACTGGCATGCTATCTCACTGTAAACAGGAGAAACCATCCACTGGTCCTGATGGGATGCACCCACAAGCGCTGAGGGAGTTGGCAGAAGTCATTGCTGGTCCACTCTCCATCATCTTCGAAAGGTCCTGGAAAACAGGCAACATGCCTGAGGACTGGAGGAAAGCCAGTGTCACTCCAGTCTTCAAAAAGGGCAAGAAGGAGGATCCAGGAGACTACAGGCCAGTCAGCCTCACCTCCATCCCTGGAAAGACGATGGAACAGCTTGTTCTGGGCATCATCTCCAAGCATCTGGAGGAAAAGAAGGTTATCAGAAATAGTCAACATGGATTCACCAAAGGGAAGTCATGTATGACTAATCTGATAGCCTTCTACGATGGCATGACTGGATGGATAGATGAGGGGAGAGCAGTGGATGTTGTCTACCCTGACTTTAGCAAGGCCTTTGACACCATCTCCCACAGCATCCTCGTAGGCAAGCTTAGGAAATGTGGGTTAGATGAATGGACAGTGAGGTGCATTGAAAACTAGCTGGCAGGTAGATCTCAGAGGGTTGTGATCGGTGGGGCAGAGTCTAGTTGGAGGCCTGTGACTAGTGGTGTTCCTCAGGGCTCAGTGCTGGGTCCAGTCCTGTTCAATGTATTCATTGATGACCTGGATGAAGGCAGAGAGTGTACCATCAGCAAGTTTGCTGATGATGCAAAGCTGGGAGAGATGTCTGACACACCTGAAGGCTGTGCCACCATTCAACATGATCTGGACAGGCTGAAGAGTTGGGCAGAGAGAAACCTAAAGAAGTTCAACAAGGGCAAGTGTAGGGTACTGCACTTGGGGAGAAATAACCCCGTGTACCAGTACAGGGGAGGGACTGACCTCCTGAAAAGCAGCCGTGCAGAGAGGAACCTGGGAGTCCTGGTGGACAACAGGATGACCATGAGGCAGCAGTGTGCCCTTGTGGCCAAGAAGGCCAATGGCATCCTGGGGTGCATGAAGAGGAGCATGGCAAGCAGGTCGAGGGAGGTCATTCTCCCCATTTATCCTGCCTTGGTGAGGCTGCATCTGGAGTACTGTGTCCAGTTCTGGGCTCCCCAGTTTAAGAAGGACAGGGAACTGCTAGAGAGGATCCAGCAAAGGGCTACAAAGATGACTAGGGGGTCTGGAACGTCTTTCTTAAGAGTAAAGGCTGAGGGAGTTGGGTCTTTTCAGCCTGGAGAAGAGAAGGCTGAGGGGGGATCTCATAAATGTTTACAAATACTTAAAGGGAGGGTGTTGGGAGGAGGGGGCCAGTCTTTTTTCAGTGGTGCCCAGTGATAGGACAAGAGGTAATGGGCACAAATGTGACCGTAGGAAGTTCCATCTGAACATGAGGACGAACTTTCCTTTGAGGGTGGCAGAGCACTGGCACAGGCTGCCCAGAGAGGTGGTGGAGTCCCCAAATCTGGAGACATTCCAAACCCACTTGGAAGCCATCCTGTGCAACCTGCTGTAGGTGGACCTGCTCTGGCAGGGGGGTTGGACCAGATGATCTCCAGAGGTCCCTTCCAACCCCTAACATTCTATGATTCCATGATAATTGAAACCAAGAAGGAAGCTGTCCTAGCAGATGTTCTTTAAAAGGAACTTCTCCTTAAGAAGGTGATTAATCTCATCCAACATTCACCACGTATAAGGTAGGTGTCTAAGTTAGTTGTTTCTGTTCTATTTATAAACAATGAGGAGAGATAAGAATCTCTTAAACATACCTTAAAGGTGGGCTCTATCATTTTCCAGAAATGCTTGTTGCTCTCTGTTGGTCGCCAAAGAGGCCTTGATATCTAGTTTACCCTAGACATTGATTTTTTAAGCAGTTACAGTTAGGTGAGATGAAGTCCATCATCAGGTATTACAGAGTTTTGTGCAATGAATACAGTCCATTGTGACATGAATTCACTTTGTCAGTTTGCTCAGCTTAGCCAAATAAAAACCAGTTTAGAAGCAGAGGCCATTAAGAGAAGCTACCAGGGGAAGTAGCCAAGGAATATTTCAGCTCTTCTTGGGAGCACTTGAGAACCTAGTCTGTGACAATACATAGATCTGTCTTCTTATTCTCACTCTTCTGATAGAGACTCCTGGAAATCTCATATGGTAGTTATAACCAGTTGAATTAGAAAGAATGACTTAGCTTTGCATTATTATTGCAGTCACACTTTGAATTGATAGTCTTAGTTTTCATACTCAGTTTTTGCCTTTCTTGCTCCTTTTATGTTCATCTTTCCTAAAGTAGTCTCGTGCAATATACTTTGCTAGAGTCACATGCAAAATAAAGCTGCAAGCCTCTTTTGGGTGACTGTCCATGTGAGAAACTGCCTTCCAGCTCATATCTACTTTACTTTAATGACTCAGATATCTCTGGTTTATTTAATAACATGGACATATTAAAAATAAAGCATACTGATTTATTCCAAGTTTCTACTTGGAGCTACGAGCAGTGACTAAGCTCATTTGCATGGCAGAATCCCTTACACCTTCAGCATGGTTTATTTGCAGAACTGGGTTCATTGCTTGAATTTGCATCTCTAACTTAGTAGCAGTATTCAGAATTTCATTATCTGTATGCTTTAAAAACCATGCTAAAATCCTTTATTACTAAAAGGAGTTCAAAGCAATGAAACTTTAAATACAAATCCCTTGAGCTGTTATGTAAGTGTCATGTATTTCACAAAATTTAAATTAAGTAATAGTAATAGTAATAGTAATAGTAATAGTAATAGTAATAGTAACAAGAACTTGGGCATGGAACAAAGAAATTTTCTATGCTAATTTAAATTTGTTTTCTTGTGTTTAGATCTGCAACATTTCTTTGGAAAATGGGTTCACCTCCTTCTTAGCCCAGTATTGACTTAACAGCTTTAACTTGACTATCCATGTAAAATTCAGCTTTATGCTGTGGGGTTTCAACATCTTTCTATTTGGCACAAGTTACTCTGCCTTATTTCTAAATGTCTGTATAACTGTACAGTATACAGTATAAATGTACTGTATAACTGGATGAATAGTTTACTAGTAGGACACATAAATCAGAGGGGATTTGGGATTTCTGTATTCGTATCACTATTGTTTCATGTCTAATAGTTGTAAGTGTTCACTGAAGATTTAGATGGCAAATATTTAACAAGAAGACAATCTTTTCCTTTTGCTCAACCTTCACAGAAAGTTGCTTTATTTTTGTATACCCACCCATATTGTGCATATATGTGCATGTATATTTGTTTTATATATGCATTATATGCTATACATCCTCTGTCTTACTATTTACAATCTATATAAATACATATACACTATTTATGACATATATAAATATGTGCGAGAGTTAGTTGCTCCTTAAATCAAATCCAGGTGAATCCTGGTTTGGTGAATGCCATGCACCTCTTTATCTGGTTAAGTTTAGTGTAATTTTCTGAGCTTTCTATGGCTGTGTTTAAAAAATGCTTGATGAGATCCATTTGCCTACGTTAGATTTTTAAATGTTACAAGTCTACAAGCAAATCATTATCTCTTCTTTTTATAGCTAATGGGAAGGAAATAGATTAAATGAACTGACTTTTGGATATGCATATTTTTATTAAATTAAAAAAATTTGGTGTGATTAAATGAGTTGCATCCCATGTAACTGAGCTGTAGAACTAAGTCTTGGGATATTTTTGACCCCATAGAAGTCAGGTTCTGTCTCTTTACAAGATAATTCTGCCTTCTACCTCAGGTGTGACAGTCTTTACAGGCAGGTTTACAACACAGGATTGATAAAAAGATGAATTGACACAACACCTCTCCACCTTCTTTTTGTAAACCTGTTTATCCAAAATGTGTATGGCCCTACTCCTGGGTCAAATTTTTATTCAGAACATTGAGATATCTGCAGAAGGACCATTCCTGCAATGAAAATGAAAAGTTCAAAAGTAGAGCTATTGAACTCACATTCTGGTCACAGATCTTTTACTGCTAGTAATTAGCTTAACTGCATCTTTAAGTACATTTTTACTCTATATAATATGCTTTTGCGATGTTGATGAATAAAGTTACTAAGTAGAATATAACAATTTACCTTTATTCCATTTTACCCATAGAAATAATACACAGTTTTAGAGCCATAACTATAAATACAATTGACACACCTATCACAGAGGAAGTTATTTAATGATCTATTTCTTTAATTTCTTTAATTTGTTTCTAAGACAGCCTTAGATGATATGAGAATTTTGTTGCATAACCACGTTATTCTCTAGAGCAAGTTAGTACGAATTATATTTTCTGTGATTATGTAATTCCTTATCGCTGTGTATTGTGACTCTTGCATTTTGGACTGTAACCATTTTATTTTTCCTAAATTAAACTGCACTACCTAAGCTTAGGTTCCTCTAAACCATATACACTCTTGCTTCTTGTTAACTGTACTTAGAATTCACAACACTCTCAGTCATGAAGTAGGAAAGAAGCAACATTTAGTATCAGCTTGATTTCAGCACTCATTCATAAAAGCTTTTAGGTTTGACCGGAACAACCACAGTGTCAATACTTACCCTTTATGGAGTTTGCTATACAGTGAAAAAGAAGAATTTCAGTGACCTTCTCTATACTTATGTGAAATTATAAAAAAGAGAGAGAGGATGGCCTGACATTCAGTTTGGTAAGGGAGCGTGTACCACATTTTGTTGAATTAACTTTACGTAGGAGCTAGTAATAAAACTGTAGGCATTTAACATATTAACTCGTTAGCACATAGACACAAATATGTAAACCTTAAGCAGACTTGAAATCCCAGCATAGAATACTGATTCTATTATACAAATTTAAGTCCATTCTTGGACCTTTTCTTAACAGATGAACTGCTAGAACAATATGAATGCCTCTACAGTCAGCTAATTTATTTCTTCTAATGAATTTCTTTTTTCTCTGTTTATTCTACAGACATGTGAAGGTAGTCTTTACATAGGGAGCAGCAAAGGCTACTATCTTATGTCATTAGAAACATTACCAGGCAAAAATTTTTGGACTGCAAAGTACAAATGTTTTGGACAAGCTGTTTTCCCAACATGAGGCTGTTGGATAGCTGATAGTTTAATAATTTTCCAAATGTATGGAAGGGGGGTTCATGGCTAAGAGATCTAAACATATGTGACAGCTGAGATGCTGCTAGGTGCCAATTGCTAATACACATCTGCTTTCTAGTGTCTGCTGTTATAACTAAATTCAGTTATAACCGAATATACCTTTAAAGCTGTGCAAAGGATTTATAACACTATTCAATACTGTATTCTATCTCCTTTTTTTAATAGCCTGTTATTTAACCTAACATAGCTATTATTTTTTTCATTAATGAGCTTTCTGCTGGGCAACTGAGATTATCATGAGTCTCTACCCTTATTAGACAGGAAGTAAAAGTTTGGGTGTTTTTTTCAGTTAGGACCTCTTATGAGTGGTAACCTAGGGAACCAGAAACAGTACTTATCAAGAATCAGGTTTTATAGAAACAAAATCTATAGTGTATGCATAAGAATAGCCATAGATTCATGACATTGTGGATCAGATTCAATAATATATATTATCACCCGCTTTATGCTAGCATTGAAACAGAAATCTACTTCAAATCTTATTTAACAGTGCAGGCTACTAGGTCCTTGCATCATCAGAGTAGTACACAATAGTAGAGGGAGTTGATGAATTTGTTCATCGATCTTCACCAGTTCTGAGACTATAAGCTTGTGCCAATATCCAGATTTAGCAGAAAACAGAGAGCTTCTCAAAGCAAGTGATTAGTATAATACAAATATTCTGGGCTTCCTCTGTGATTAATGAACAATTTATTTCCAAACTGTGAAATAGAAGGGAGGAACTGACACATGGCTGATGTGCATAACAAGTGCTAAACTGATTTGACCTTGTTTTTTAAATAAATTATACACTTTTAAATCACTTTATCATCAGACTTAGCTCCATTCATTAGCCCAGATTTTGTTGCTAGGATAGCTACTCTCAGTAAGCTCATTCCTTAACAAAGGAGGTACTTAAAAACAAATGGAGGAGTCCTTATTTCTCAGAGGTACCTGGTTTGCTGGGGTTCCCATTTTCATAAGGGTCTTATTTCTATCCAGAATTTTCTGAAAAGAGAAGAAAAGAGAAGAAAAGAAAAAAGAAAAGAAAAGAAAAGAAAAGAAAAGAAAAGAAAAGAAAAGAAAAGAAAAGAAAAGAAAAGAAAAGAAAAGAAAAGAAAAGAAAAGAAAAAAGAAAAGAAAAAGTATATTTGTGATGTGCACTGTATGAGCAATGCTTGTTCAGCTGATAAACCGCGTGTCCTGTCATGGTAGACTTACTGTGCATATCTGAGTCACGTGTGCACCATTCATGTGTGAAACTCTGAAGCTTCCTTGTGGCGCATATATTTGTACAGGTGATATATTCTCCCTTTTGCCTTTAAGTGAAAATGGCATTTATCAAAACATCCTTTTTACCCTCAAAGACATTCTGAGACACTGCAACCTTTTCTAATTGAGGCAAAGAATTAGAGAAAAAGAACACATCGGCAACATCACGTAATGAGCTAGGAGGAACATCAGTAACTTAATCTTGATTGTGATATTGTCTTACCGTTCCTTTGTCTTATTTGCATTATATTTGCCATCAGAAAAATGGTAACCACAGCTTAAAGGTATCTTGGAAATATTAATTATTTATGACTTGCATAAATGCTTTCAGAACATGCCACAAAGAAAGTTGTCAACAACTGTAAGAGAACTGTAGAGTTAAGTAATATTTTCAGGGACAATTGTCTAAAAACTCTAGCAATAGTGATCTTTGTTGTCTCAATAGATCCTTTTGCAACAGAGCAGGTCAAACATCCAACGTGCTACCTCTACAGTTCTCACTTTGAGGGCTTTTTTCTCCCTCTTTTCCTTCTCTTTCCATGAGGTCTATTCCTATTCTTCCTACTCTCCTTTCTTTGTTGTCTCCACCTTGTGAGTTTCCCACCGTTACAGTTTTAATGCTTTCACTTGTTCCAGCAGCTTAAGTAGAAAATACTGGGGTCAGCCTGAGGCTGCAATGCTCTTTCTTGTACAGAAGTTAAGAAAACCAAACAACACTGACCTTTTTAGCACTTACATCTACATTTGCAAAAGCTGTGAAAAGGGAGGTGTGCAGACCAAGATGACACTTCGCTGCTTAATAATAATTCTCTTTATTTGTTCGCTGGTAAAAAAAGCGAATGCTTTATTGGCTGCGACTTCAAAAATCTGTAGGTGGTTAGAATAGGAAACTACAGCAGGAGAGGTTAAGTAACTTTTTTAAAAGAACTCTTTCTGCAATTCTAAATATTTCAAAGATAAGTGATACAGCATTGATTATTATTATCTATTTAAGTAGTAATGATGGTGATGATAATAATAATAAAAAATATTATTATTCAAAATTAGACAAGCAAAATTCACTATCCTAGCACTCCTAAATTTTGGGGGAAGGAAGACTGGAGGAAGGAGATTTTAGAATCCTCATAAGAAAATGAGTTTATTGTCACCATAATGACTCAACACCAAGACCTAAACTGTCTTTATTTGCCTTTCCTGACTCAGTCAGAAAATATACCTGAATTTGGTTTTCAGCCTTGCAAGGAACAGACTCAGACACAATACAGTAGTGATGCCCTCATGCTTTTCTGCTCAGTTATCTTTGCAGAAAATATGACACACTTAATGGAACCAACAGCTCAAAATCCTATCTGCCACATAAGGTGTGAAGGTTCAACCAGCAGGCTAGGGGGTCACTTCTACATTTTTCAATAATTTTTCAGCTAATTCAGAAAGAGTAACTTAAACAATAAGGACTGAAAAAATCCTGCCTTGGTATGTATGACAGGGATGTGCGCAATAGAGTACCATGGGACAAAACCCTGGAGGGAAGAGGGGCCCAAGAAAGCTGATTAATATTCAAGGATCACTCCCTCCAAGCTCAGAAGCGATGCATCCCGACAAAGAGGAAGTCAGGCAAAAACTCCAGGAGGCCTGCATAGATGAACGAGGAGCTCTTGGACAAACTCAAAGCCTACAGAGGGTGGAAGCAAGCACAAGTAGCCTGGGAGGAATACAGAGAAATTGTCTGAGCCGCCAGGGATAAGGTTAGGAAAGCTGAAGGCCTGATAGCATTAAATCTGTGCAGGGGTGTCAAGGGCAACCAGAAAGACTTCTACAGGTATGTCAGTGACAAAAGGAAGACTAGGGAAAATGTAGATCCTCTCTAGAGGGAAACCGAAGACCTGGTTACCCAGGATACGGAGAAGTCTGAGCTACTCAATGACTTTTTTTGCCTCAGTCTTCACTAGAAAGTGCTCTAGCATACCACCCAAGTCGCAGAAGGCAAAGGCAGGGACTGGGAGAATGAAGGACTGCTCACTGTAGAAGAAGATCAGGTTTGAGTGCACCTTAGGAACCCGAAGGTGCACAAATCCATGGGACTGGATGACACGAAGCCATGGTTCCTGAGGGAACTGGTAGATGAAGTTGCCAAGCCACTATCCATCATATTTGTGAAGTCGTGGCAGTCCAGTGAAGTTCCCAATCACTGCAAAAGGGGAAACATAACCCCCATATTAAAAAAGATGAAAAAAGAAAGACCCAGGGAACTACAGGATGGTCAGTCTCACCTCTGTGCCCAGCAAGATCATGGAGCAGATCCTTGTGGAAACTATGCACATGGAAAATAAGGAGAAAGTGATCAGTGATAGCCAACATGGCTTCAATAAGGGCAAATCATGCCTGACAAATTTGGTGGCCTTCTACAACAGCATTACAGCGTTAGTAGGCAAGGGAAGAGCAACCAACATAATCTACTTGGACTTGTGCAAAGTACACTGTCCCACACAACATCCTTGTCTCTAAATTGGAGAAACATGGATTTGATGGATGGATCAGTGGGTGGATAAGGAATTGGCTGGATGGTTGCACTCAAAGCATTGCTGTCAACAGCTCAATGTCCAAGTGCTGAGCAGTGATGAATGGTGTTCCTCAGGGGTCGATACTGGGACTGGTGCTGTTTAACATCTTTGTTGGTGACATGCACCCTCTAGCAGTTTGCCAATGACACCAAGCTGTGTGGAGCAGTTGACATGCTGGAGGGAATGGACCTTGACTGGCTTGAGAGGTGGACCCATGCGAACATGAAGTTCAACAAAGCCAAGTGCAAGGTTCTGCAAATCAATCAGGGCAACCCCAAGGACAAATACAGGCTGGGCACAGAATGGATTGAAAGCAGTCCTGAGGAGAAGGACTTGGGGGTGTTGGCTGTTGAGAAGCTCAACATGAACCAGTAATATGCGCCTGCAGTCCAGAAAGCCAACTGTATCTTGGGCTGCATAAAAAGAAGTATGGACAGCAGGTCGAGGGAGGTGATTCTGCCCCTCTGCTCCATACTCGTGAGACCCAACCTGGAGTATTACATTCAGCACTGGGGCATCCAACATAAGGACATGGAGTGAGTCCAGAGGAGGGCCACAAAGATGATCAGACGGCTGGAACACCTCTCCTATGAAGAGAGGCTGAGAGAGCTGGGGTTGTTCAGCCTGGAGAAGAGAAGGCTCTGAGAAGATCTTATAATGGCTTTCCAGTACCTAAAGGGAACCTACAGGAAAGATGAGGAGGGACTCTTTATCAGAGGGTGTAGTGATAGGACAAGGAATAATGCTTTTAAACTGAAAGAGGGTAGATTTAGATTAGATATTAGGAAGAAATTCTTTACTGTGAGGGTGGTGAGACATTGGAACAGGTTTCCCAGAGAAGTTGCGGATGTCTCATCTGTGGAGGTGTTCAAGGCCAGGCTGGATGGAGCTTTGAGTAACCTGATGTAGTGGAAAGTGTCCCTGCCCATGGCAGGGAGGTTGGAACGACATGATCTTTAAGGTCCTTTCCAACCCAAACCTATTCTACAATCCTATCTTTCTTTGATTCTATGTCTCATTTAGTTTAGTGTTTGAGACTCTCATCTTCAGACCCAAGCTTGAATTTACTTGGGAACTTCTGGAATGTCTATTTTTCTGTTTTAAAAAATGCTTTCTTTCCTTTAATAGTACATGGTGAGAGGTCATGTTTATAGGTAAGTCAAAAGATTTTCCGCTGTCTCAAATAGGAGGAGAAAACAAACTCTGATGTCTCGGAATCTGCAGGAGTACACTACAAGCAGGGCTGTCAAATAAAAGGGCAACAGCACTACTAACTCATGTAAACAAACTAATTATTTCATGTTTTGGAATAAGACAGTAGGAAGGAATGTTAAGTTTAGTTCTTACTGGCCTAAACAAGATAAAAAAGAAGGTTTTTTTTCAGTTTTGCTGTGAAATAAAACATTAGTACTTTCTATGGTGATGGTCAAAGGAGATCCTTAGGAAGAACCCTGCTCAGCACTCTTCTGTGGCCATCTGAGAATCTCTTCTAGAACAACTGACAAACTCTGGTAATACAGCTTGTGTACCACTCCAGTCAATGAGGACATGCTGTCAGCTCACAAATTCCTGCTGATACAATTAATCCATTAAATACACAGTTTTGTCAACAAAGTCCAGGGGAGAGAAGTACCCATGGTGAAGGAGGGTTGAACTGGAGATTAATTCAGTAAACTGGATTTATACAAATGATGCATTCAAAGGTGTTGAATAGCTGTTGAGTAGCTGGATGCTGCCATTGTAAGGCCACTATCATCTTTCAGAAGTTGTGATGACCAGGGAAATTCTCCAGTATCTTGAATAAAACAAGTATGTTCGGTCCTTGGGGAGAGGAATTCTGGGCTGCAATGGTAAAGGCAAAAGCTCCAAGAAAATGGTTATTTATCTCTCCTCAGCACTTGGGAGGAGGTCTGTGGCAGTACTGTGTCCAGAGGAGGGCTCACAGCACAAGGGGGATACTGACGAACAAGAGAGAGTTCAATGGAGGGCCACGAAGGGGTCTGGAACACTTGAAAAATGGAGTGACTAACATGGATTTCATGGAGTTATGAAATTTTTAAGTAGATACAGAAGTACAACAAAATCATTTCCCACTATCAAATTTGGTAACACTTCAGGATAATTGTTAGGAGAGCTATAACACATATGTATGCTTTGAAGTATGGAGGTACTATCTAAATAATTGTACAGAAAATGGATTCACTCAGCTCTAACTTGAAAGTCAGAATCCTATGGCACATCATGACAAAGACATAACAGAGGATTAGGACTTTCTCAAAGTATTTCTTATGCAGAAATGTGCGTGGCTGAAGTCTTCTTGCTAAAGAGAGTTTCAATGATATCTGCTGTTACATCTGCTGCTGCCATGGATCACTGGTTCTGTATGTAGCTGAATCTGAACCAAAGGGCATGTTTACAAAATGAATGGTATGGATACTATATTTTTTAATTTTAAATCTCAGAGCAGTGAAATATCATCAATACAGTTGTTGCTGGCACTATAAAGAAATGGTTTGCGATTCTGAACCAAATCTACCCCTTCCTATAAACAAACAGGTAAAGACTCATCACTCGTTGATATAGACAGAGAAAGCTAAAACCAGTCATTCTGAAGGCTGATTTTTATTTGGCCTTTAAATATTTGGCCGGACTATGTTTTTCCCTCTCCCCATTAAATTTTCTCTCTCTGTGAGAGAATTTCTTTGTCTATGACAATTTTTTTGTCTATGTGGAAAATTCTCTTAGGACCTCAGATAGTATAAATTTGCCCTTGACACAGAGACTCCTTTTCAGAGGCTACTCAGTGCAGCCTCTTGGATTAAGGGTATGAACATAGTCCCTGAATGGGTTGGTTTCCCATGCATCTTCAATACACTCTGTATACACCAAAATTTCAGTGTATCCAACTTATTTAATTTTTGTGTTGCTTAAAGCCTTCCTTCCCATCCACTCACTTTTTATATAAAGAACAATCTCTCTCTCTCTCTCTGTCTCTTCATACTCAAGTTGTTGCTAGAGACGAGAAGCAGAATACTTTTCGTGTGTGCTCAGAATACAGCACATAGCACAGTGAAGTCATATCCTCCTTTCCCTTTTCTTTTCCCTCTAAACCTGCTTCCCATTTTTATAGGCAGATACAGAAGTTTCAGAAGATAATGCAGAAGCAAACCCCAATAACAGACACTTGTAATCTTCCCCCACGCCCCCATATTACTTTGGTTTGTACTGTGGAAATAAGTACAGTTATTTATTTGCTATAAGAAAGGAAAAAAGACTGTACTAATAACAGTCCTGTCCCAAAGGTATCCTCGTTCATATCTGGAAAACAGACTGCTGATCCAAGGAAAGTAAAGCAAGAATATGAACACTGTTATAAGCAGTGCAAATATTGGAGATTAAGTAATTGAAAGTATAGAATTTATGTTATATTTTAGCTATTCGTTACCACATGCACTAAGCAAACATAAATCAAACTTCTGAGAAATGCTCTAAATGTTAACCTTTCTCCATTTTTTCTTCTACTGGCAGTGTCAGCCACAGAATAATTGAAATCTGAAGTGTAGATGCTATGCTTTTTTGATAGTCAAATTTTCATGACTTCAAAAGAAGGAAAAAGGAGGAGAAAGAGTTTCCTCAAATTTTTGATATGGAATGATTTGGGGCTAAATATATGATAAAATTTATGAACATAAGTTAAAAAATTATATCCTCTTTACCTGTCTCCTGGTCTTGGATGGGTCTAACTAGCATAGGTACTGAGGTCCAAATTTATCATGCTTAATTTTAGGCCCCAAATTTAAAAGCGTGTTGACTTATGTCTATGCTCAGTGGGGAGAGGCAGCTCAAGAGGGTGATACATCCTACCCAACATATGTAGGGAAATCCTAAATGAGCTCTAAAAAATCAAGGCTCAAATTCAGTACTTCTGACTCCCACGTGGACATCTTATCACTAGGCTACTCAGACAAGATCTCTCTTTTGTCCAGGCACTCACCGTGCAGCTTCAACAGGAGGAAGGGACACTGCTCTCTGTCACTGTAGCTTTGTGGTAATGTCATACTCCTACAATATATATTTAAGGTTCCTTCCTCCCACAGAGGTAGATGTAGAGTTAGCTCTGCACCTTAGCATTTGGCTTTCCCTTTCTACTCTGTTTCCATGAGGCTATTCTGGAGGCCAAAGCAAGGTGGTAGAAGGGTTTGTGCTGGATGTTCTCTTTATTTACTCTTTGCTCTGCAACATGCTTTGTTAAAAAAGCTGCAACTCTGTCGTGTATTTTCATTTTTGGTACTTTGATTCAAAAGAAAGTACTTGTCAGAGGGAGGCACTCTGACTTCCCAGAAGTCAGCCAAGTGAGTTCTACTGGAGAGAAGTGTCAGGAGCAGATGAAGAAGAAGCAGGGTAAGCTGTAGTTTGCAGTATCAGCAGAGACTAGGAGAGCATTGAACAGATGCCCAGACTCCAGGGGATCAGAGAGAAAAAGTATTTTTCCTGTTACTTGAGAGAACTGTGTAGAGTTTGTGCAACCCAAGAAGCTGGTAGAAGTTACTGGAGGAAGGCTGAAGGAAAAGACACACTATACAGAAACAGGGAAATGAGAGGACTTCAAAAAAATACTTGTCTTTTACACAATAAAAAACTATTTATTTAAAAGCTGGCTGTTCCTTTTTTTTTTTTCTTTTTAATCACAGTACTAGTAAGTCAAAGCCCCTTCGTTGTTCTTAGTATTTTCACTTTAAGAAAAAAATGCAGGCACATCAAGCTCACATCTCTGTCTGATACAGAGTCCTATCATGAAGCACCTTGCATTATTTACCACCTTGGTCAGCAGAGACAAAGTAAAGCAGCTTCTTGTCCTGGACATCTGCTTCAATTTCTCAGATTATTGTAGATGTTGCAGTAGTTAAACCAAAATACAGTATGATATGTACTACCCTTACAACTCACAGAGCATGATCAAGATTTACTTAAGAAGTTGTTCAGGCATGTGTAGATGTGTAGATGTTCCCAACACATTCTCCAGGATAAAAATGAACATTGCCAGGAGACCAGTAACACTTATGAGATGTTGCAAGAACACTAAGTTCCGTGCAAACGCCAAACGTTGTTTGGATGCTACGATGTAGCAAAGGAAATGGAAATTCTTAACAAAGCTTCCTATCCTTGTTAATCAAGGTGTATTAAAGATTTGAGATAGGCATGTCAGGGAGTAAGATTCACGGTCATTGGCTACTATCCAAAGACTACAAGTTTAACCAATTCACTATTATTTACACAAAATTTTCAACTTTAAAATTTATTTGTATATGCTGAATTTATATTAACTATTATGTGATGATAATAATTTCTCTTTAAGTTACATGTTGTGCTGCATGGTTTTATAATTATACGATAGCATAAATCTATACTATTAGCCACAGAATTTGTTTTGTTAAGGTCTTGCTGAGAGTTATTAAGAACCACTCAACATCAAAGAAAGCTGAGAAATTCAGAATACATTGCTTGCACATTGTCATCAATCTTTTAATAAAGTTTTTATTGCACTCAGGCTATTTATTTGATTAATATGCTCTAGGTCATGGTATAAATTTTGTTCCTAGGCAGTATGCTTAGTTGTCCTTTGCCATTTTCTTTTTTTGATTTTAAATTTTTCTTTGCTTTAGTTCAAAGAAACTTTTGACATCTGTGTATGATTGCAATGCACTGTGAAATCATATTAATCTATTTCTGAGAGTGAGAAAATACTGTCACACAGATCGTATTATCCATTGGCATAACAAAATAGTAAAATTACAAAAGTAAATGCTAAAAAAAGAAAAAGGCACGGCAACCAGGGAACTTGCACAGCTGCTCTAAAAAGGCTCCTACTAAAGTGGAGCACTATTCCTTTTGTCCTTTTTTTTTTTCCCCTCCACATGTTTTCTTTGTGGCTGGGAGATTATGCCATTCATTTCTGTAAAAATCATTGCTAATCTGATTTAATAGTTTTGTGACAAACACGTTTATGTGACTATGCCTGACATTGACATTAAAATATTTTCTGGTTAGATTTTCACAAAGTGAATTTTGTGTCATGTCAGTCTTTGTAACATTATTAAAAATTTGTAAAATAGGCCAGACCCTTTTACAGTCTTTGATGGATGCTTGGAACTGGGAAATGAGATATGACCTGTATGATACAGAGTGGAATTCAATAGAGCTAGCAGAGCTGAAGATGTCTATTTGAAAGAAAATTAAAGCACTTCCACAGCACATATCACATTTAAAAAAAAGATGAATCTCATCTTTGTGTAACTCAGCGTAGATTCATGAACACCATGAGACGTCTGTGGAGCTCTGGCTGTTAAATGAGACCTGTCAATATTAACAGCTTCAAGCTTTTGTTTTCTTTGCTTTTCAGATGGAGAGACGATTTTAAAAACAACAAAAAACACTGTCTATATTTTATTTTGTGATTGTATTACTATTTTAACACAGATACTTGAGTCTCTGATTTCAGATTTTGTTCCAGACACACTGACTATAAACAGATTAATTTATGCAATTCATTACAAATGAAGTTTCTGTGGTTTTGTGTCATGAGCAGTCTAAACAAGCTGCATGACAGTATCAAAGGTGCTTAGATCCATATCCTAGAGAAACTATTCAGATTCATGGCTGAGTGAAGAGGTCCTCTTTCTTATCCTGGGTATTCAAGAATCACCTTGAGCCTTCTTATCCACCTCTATTATAGAGGCACTAGCTGAAGTTTGCAGTTAGCTGATGAAAGCTCTGATTAATAAGAAATGGGTCATTAATGTTTAGCTAGAAAATACAAAATGATGGCTTTAGAATCCACTTTGTACAGGCATTATAAGATGCGAAAAGGAACAGAAAATAAGGTGCTTTCTCATTACCAGGTGAGCACTGAGTGCACTAAGATGAAGTCTAAGGTTTTTGAGTTGTCCAATATTCTAATACCATATTGATTCCGATACTTCAGCACCAATGCAATTCTTACCTTTATGCTCACTATATACAGGGCCATCCCATGATGAGCTAACTAATTTAAACCTAGAACCTGGCTGCTGGACAAAAAACTTGGGTTGGCCCACTATTTTTCTGTTTTAATCTTTATAACACAATTATATTTCTTTTTTTGATGGTTTCACCTCTCAGGACTAACTCTGTAATTTTTACAATTATTTTAAATGACTATACAAGCTAACTGAAAAACCCAGGGCTAATTATGCTTGGTAATTTCCTTTTAAAAAACTGAGTTCCAGGTTTATGAAAGGCTTGCTATGGCTGAAAAATTACATGCCAGCTAGCCACAGCTTGTACTTGTTGTGTGTAGTGCTCTCCCTTCAACGGCAACGCTACAGATACACTTCTAATTCACCTGCTGACATACTCATGGTGATAATGATCTTTAGACCAAGAAATCTTGATTACAAACTGTCTCCAGTTCAGTAAAGGACCTTTATTGATAGCTCACCGTACTTTTGTGTACCTTGCCGGGGGGGGGAGGGTTGGTGTAGTTCTAGCTTTTCTCCTGTATAGTTGCTGCTGCACAAACTGAAAGTGTAGCGCCTAATGTGTCTGGTTTTAATGTCATTGACCATCAAGAGAGATTTTTTGTCTTGAAAAAAATGCAGGCTGTTAGTCTTTGATCCTACAAACTCTCCCACATGAGCTACTCCAGGGTTTTAAGCAGATTGTGACAGGATTAGCATACAGATAAAGTTTTTCTGTGTTCTGAGGCTTATCTTTATTATTCCATATTGTGCAGCAAGGGAAAATGCCTGGGTAAGACCCAATCCAGTTAGGACTGAGATGTGGGTGCCAGGACAGAAGAACACCATGAGGATCTGTCAGAGATATATCAGCTTCAGTGAAAATGTCTGTTGGAAGTGTCTTGGGTAGGTTTAGTGCTTACAAGCTTTATTAGAATGCTGAGTATTTAAAAATTTTTAGTAGAAAATAAAAATCATAACAATCTATGTATACAATCACTTTAACTATATGTGTGAAGACTGTGGAGAGGAGGGTATTGCATCATAAGAAATCCTTGGGTACTGCAGCTCTAGGAAGTATCCATTTTATAATGCAGTCTTTAGTTTTTCCTACAGTTTGATAGCCTGTTTTCTTTACTGTCTTGAATTCTCTCTCTCCCTCTCCTGCTGAACTCAATATTTAGGGATTTAAAAAAAGCCAACACATATCTTATAAGGCATTAAATTTATTTATTCCTGTCTCCTACATTTTTGAGTCACAATGACTTGAGGAAAAGACAGCAGAACCATCAGAAATCTCATCTCATTTGATTTTATTAAAGTAACAATCACACTTAAATAGAAATTATTTTCTTTCCTTCATCCCTTCCTTCTTTTTTAAAAAAAAGCATGTAAAACAAACTCTCTGTCTACTCAAATGATCTGGATTACTGGGTCTGATTCAGTATTCATTTTATATGCCAGGATTTTGTATAAGAATTCTACACATAATCAGTGTCACGCTCTTTTTAGTCATATCAGGATTGACAGACTTGATGCAAAAAGAATTTTAATATGGTTCTTCAAAGCAAGTAATATGCTACTAGTTGACATGTAACTTACTGCATCAGTTGGGATTTTATGTAGTAAGACTAGTGAGCAATGACACAATACTTGTATTCACATTACACCAAGTTGTACCACATTCATACTAGATATGTGGTGAACTAATCCGTTGCAGTTTTTCTACTAGCAAATAATGATTACTTCAAAGTCATTATGATTTCAGCCTTTTGCTGACATTTGTTGTAGTCTCAGTGACATGCTATTACCCTTGTCACAATTTGGTGTAAAACATCTCTCATTCAA
This sequence comes from Chionis minor, assembly GCA_013398295.1. Taxonomy (NCBI): domain Eukaryota; kingdom Metazoa; phylum Chordata; class Aves; order Charadriiformes; family Chionidae; genus Chionis; species Chionis minor. Next base: position 41,922 of record VZSF01010394.1, on the reverse strand, counting down.
ACACCATTCATTACCCTTAGGCTAGACTTGCATTCAGTATGTGTCAGTAAAGGGGCAGGAGTTCAAATCTCAGTGAATTAGCTGTCCTCTGTGAAAAAATAACTCATCTCAGAAGATAATTTACCTCTAAATAACTGTAACATTTATATTTTTGTTGAGTTAGATTCTATTTGGCTTATATACTGAAAGACCCGCTTACAAAACACGTTCAAACTGTTTCTTGTTTCCTGGGTTGTCCCCAAATACCAATTTGTGCATACTGATCACCGAGTGACACTGACTGAATGCATAGTATTGTACTCTTAATAGCAGCTCTGAAGCCCACAGCTTGAACTGCATTTTACTCTTCTTCTTCCACCAATGGTACAGTGTGAAATTTTGTTTGGGAAAATATAGTCTCTTGGTTTTATAAACCATCTTTTTGTGCACCGAATGAAATCAATTGTCATTTGGTTATCATTTCCGAAGCCACCTGTTGGTAGAAAAAACACTGTGAATTTACACGGTGATTGTAATCCTGTCGGTGTAATTCAAACAACTGACTCATGCTGGAATTCTATGCACCTAGTTAAGTAGCACTCCTGAAATACATGCTTATGTCTTAAACTGTGGATCAGTTCCTAGCTTGTACGGATGATTATATGGAGTGGCAATCACAGTGCCCCAGATTTTTCCTCTGAAAAACTTGGGTGACCGGTCAAAAAAGAGCTCTTCGTTTTCACAGATCTTGAGTATGTGGCATAATTTCTTGCTCGGTGGCGTGGTTTCACAATGGGTTGCAGTCCCCTACAATTAGAAAATACTCCTGGATGGCAAGGTATGCTTGTTTCTGTATGGGGAGAGACTCAGACTGATTATGTTCAGTGATGATGTTACAGCTAGGTCCTGGATCTGGTGCTTCAATTCCTCTCTTGCCCCTTGGTGCTGTTGCTCATGTTGAGTTGGGAGTGCTCTCCAGAGCAATTCTCCAAAGGCAACTCTCCTCCTATCCACTTGCACAGGCTCATGTTCAGTGATCCCAGCCAACCCTCTGTGAAGACATGTGTAAATATAAGAGGAGATCAGTTCCTGCCAACTCTCTGCCCTCAGCCTGGCTCCAGCAGATATTGAAAGGAAAACACCTTGCGTGATTTGAACTCTCCAAACAAGCCTGGTCTTCCATTCACTGAGCAAGAGATCTAACTACTGGAGCATTATATTGTAAAACATGTGGCCTTACCTCTTTTGGACATATTTTTTTTAAAAAAGGGTGTGTTTTGCTAAGTTTCCTACAGGAACAGATATAGCATCTGCTCTCAGCAGAAGATGCCCTCCCTGTGCTTCTGAATCTTTGGCTGACATAGGCTTCTGCTGGCCTCCTAATGGTCTGCACTCTGCCTCAGCTTTGACTAAGAAGTGGCTAAAGACGCATGTCATTGTTCAGAAACTCCTGCTCTTTTATATGCCTATCTCTCCCCTAGCCATGAAGACAGAGGAAAAGTGACTTAATAATAATCAGATTCCAAATGAACCTGAGAGCCAGAGCATTCCTTCATATGAACCAAAAGTAGCCTTAAAATACCTATATGCCTTTTTCAGATTTGACTCTTTAACACTTACCTTGCAATGTATAATGACTTCTCTCAGACTCATTAAAAGCCATTTTGGGGGGAGCTGGTGAATTCCTTTGACACAAACCACATCCTCATTCCCTGACTTATGACTATCCCAATGAAATTAAAGTAAGACAAAAATCCAAGTTGCTTATAGAAAATATTGAACCTCATCTAAAAAACTTACAACTTTGATTCCAGATTTCAAGTTTGATATAAAAATAAATTGGATGAATCACAGAAACTTGGAAATCATAGTTCAGAGTGGAACCTGCCAGCTTTTCTACACTGTTTTTAATCAGAGGTAATTGTTGCCAACTGTGTGATCTATGCAGGTCTTAAGTTTATGAGCTGGTTGTAGGTGTGGTTATTGCTGTTGTAGCTATCGTGGAGTTGGAAATAGTTGGGTGTAATTAAGGATCTGCAGGTAATGGGAGATTTTGTGTTCTTTGAAAGGGATTTAGCAAGGATTCATGTACCGTGACATAATTTTGTTCATTAGGATAAGAAACTTTTATTCGTTTGCTGTAATCACCTCCACATGAAAGGATCAGTTCGATCCTGATTGGCTGTAGGAATGTACATGGCTCTGATGATGAGCACTGAGCATGTTTGCTTCCATGCTGTTCTCTAATAACATCACATTTTCCCACCCCATACAAGTCAACCTCATTTTTTTAAAAAAAACCACTGTGTAGATTTTTCTGTTAATTTCAGGCCAAAATGCATTATACATCATATCTTTTCATATGTAAATATACATATAATATATACTTGTATCAAGAAAAAGACATGGTTAGAAGAAAAGCTGGCTGAGTAAAGTAATAACATAATGGAAGCATACTTATCTGTAAGCATAGAAGAAATGCTGATGTGAGGTTATATACATTGATTTTTGGAAAAATCTTTGTTAATATATAAAGGGGGATTTTAAAATAAATGATTGCTATAGGATCTTACCAGTCTGTAGTCTTGACAGCCAAAAAATCATGTAGATTAGTCACAAAAGAAAACAAAACAACAGCCAAGGCACTTGAAAGTCAGAAGCTTGCCTACTGTTTTTAGGTGGCTGTAGTGTGATAGATGACCAGAGAGTCACCATCTCCTTTTTCCAGTGGAAGACAGGAGCATAGAGACATAGTGGGACCGACCACGCAGGCAGCTAGGCTATGCCTGCATATCCTTTTCCCTTGCCCCCCAAGCCGACAGCTGCCTTAGGCACCCTTCTATTCTGATTAAGCCTTGAGTCATTTTTGACTTTAGGGTACTGCATGCAGTGCATGCTGATTGTAGTTAGCTAACTTCAGAGGGTACCTACTCCTTTAGATCTTTTTCTGTGGTGTCTGTCTCACTTGTATAGAGAGCCTAAGCAAATTCCAGTGGAAGGGTGAATTGCCTATAAGTTACAGATACATAACTTGTGATACTTTGATACATAACTTAAATAACTAAACTTTTATGTGAACTGGCCTACTTTTTATACTGACCTTGTTAGGAGTTTTCCTAAAAGTTTTGTACTGTATCCCTGGAAGTGCTGCCAGAATGTAAAGCATTACTGGGATAAAAAGTGCATCATTATTTATATGCCAGCAGAAAATTAGGGTTTAAATGGCTGATGTCTCCTATTCCTGTCTGATGTCTACTGATAAGACAGGAAAGAATCACTGAAGTGGGAAACAATACCAGAGCAACCACAGAAAATCCAAAAACCTTGGAGGTTTTCAGGACTAGACAAAACCATGGCTGATCTGTCTAATGTAGGTAATAGTCCTGCTGTGAGTGGGAAATTAGGCAAGACGACTCCCAGAATTCCATTCCAACTCAGCATTTCTCCATTCTACGTTTTTTTACAGAGGTCGTAGGGATTTTTTCTGCTTTTTTCTGAAGCTTGAGTAAGAATACCAAAACCCATTAATTTCTAGGAAAGCAAATATCAGGACTTAACAAATATGTTAAATATGAGATGGTAGAAAGAAGAATTCAAGACCCATAAGGAAAAAAAATGGGGAATCTCAAAGACAAAATCATGTTTCAGGAAAAGCAGGATGGCAGGGTTTTGAAGAGGGCTAACTGGAATGGAAGTAGTTTGGATTCAGTCCTAAATGGGTGCCTGAACTTCAGGAGTGAAGGAGTTGTTAAAAGCTTTAGAGGTTGCATCATTCCTGCAATAATAAATGTGTTCACAAAGGAAAAGTTGTTAAGATAGAGGCATATATATTTGAACAGCAGCAGAGAGGAGACTTTTGTAGACTCGGGCAGTCTGTCTAAATGCTAGGCAATATTCCAGCCCTTGTATTTCAAGGAAAGGAGGGTTATCTGCTTGCCTCCTTGCAAATACAAGCTGCATGAAATTAAGTGGCCTATGAAAAACAATTTACCTGTCCAGGGGAATCATAGATGCTGACTAGATTAAATCACTACTCATAGGAACTACGAGTTGCTGAACTGAGCTCCTCCATTCTCCCTACGTCCAGAAAACTGAAGAAAAATCATGGTCGTGGAGTATACCATGAGATGACTGAACTGTTTCTCTTTGGGAGTATTCCTGAATATGGTCTAAACCTGAGACTGAACTAGTTCTTCATCATGAACAATGACAGATCTGAATTTGAGCAGACCTGTGCTTGACTGACAGTATAAACTTAACTTACAGAGTGGCTGGAAGCTTAAAAGTACCGCTTATAGTATGTAATCAAACTGCACTATCTCACCCTTAATGAGGTTATGGTAGGAGAATGAGATAGGCTTGTGTAAATGTATCAGGGGAAAATCAGTACCACTATAGAGTAGGTCCATTAACAAATGAGATGGAGAATTAAATTACTAATGACTTTGAAATGGCTGAGATAAAGAAATTCTGTGCCAAAGCTGCCTTTAACAAGAGAAGTAAAGTTAGGTCAATTAGGAATGCTGGAAAAGAACCCCACAAAACAGTGAACTCACTGTGAAAGAACAGCTAAGGAAACAAATTTCTGAACATGACTTACCACCTAATAAAATAGGATACTTAGAATCATAAAATAGAATTATAGAATAGTTTGAGTTGGAAGGGACCTTTAAAGGTTGTCTAGTCCAACCCCCCTGCAATGAGCAGGGACACCTTCCAGTAGACCAAGTTGCTCAGAGCCATGTCCAACCTGGCCTTGAATGTTTCCAGGGTTGGTGCATTTGTTCCTGTGTTTCACCACACTCTTTGCAAAAAAATTCTTTATATCAAGCCTGAATTTACCCTCTTTTAGTTTAAAGCTATTACCCCTTGTTCTGTTGCAACAGGCCCTGCTAAAAAGTTTGTCCTCATCTTTCATGAAGGCCCCCTTTAAGTACTGAAAAGGCAAAATCAAGTTTCCCTGGCATTTTCTCCAGGCTGAATAACCCCAACTCTTTCAGCTGGTCCTCATAGGAGACATGCTCCATCCCTCTGATTATTTTTGTGGCCCTCCTCTGGACCCGCTCCAGCAGGTCTGCCTTTCCTGTGCTGAGGGCTCCAGAGCTGGATGAAGTACTCCAGGTGGGGTCTCACCAGGGCAGAGTAGAGGGGCAGAATCACCTCCCTTGACCTGCTGTCCATGTTTCTTTTGATGCAGGCCAGGATACTGTTGGCCTTTTGGGCTGTGAGTGCACGTTGTCAGCTCATGTTGAGCTTTACATCCACCAGTAACCTCAAGTCCTTCTTGGTAGGGCTACTCTCAATCCCATCATCTTCCAGCCTGTATTGATACTGGGGGTTTCCCTTCTTCCTCCAGCCTGTATTGATAGTGGGGGTTGCCCTGACTCATGTGCAGGACCCTGCACTTCACCTTGTGGAACCTCATAAGTTTCACATTGACCCACTTCTCAAGCTTGTCCAGGACTCTCTGGATGGCATCCCATCCCTCAGGCACGTCAACCACACAACTCAGCTGGGTGTCATTGGCAAACTTGCTGAGGGTGCACTCGATCCCACTGTCTGTCATTGATGAAGATATTGAACAGTACTGCTCCCAAAATGGACCCCTGCGGGACACCACTTGTCAACCATCTTTATCTGGACATTGAGCCATTGACCACTACACCCTGGATGTGACCATCCAACCAATTCCTCATCCACTGAACAGTCCACACATCAAATTCATATCTCTCCAATTTAGAGAGAAAGATGTTGTTGGGTACTGTGTCAAAGGCCTTACAGAAGTCCAGATAGATGGCATCCTTAGCTCTTCTCTTGTCCACTGATGTAGTCATTCCATCATTGAAGGCCACTAGACTGGTCAGGCAGGACTTGCCCTTGGTGAAGCACAGATGGCTGTCTTGAATCACCTCCCTGTTCTCCATGTGCTTTAGCATAGCTTCTAGGAGGATCTGTTCCAGGATCTTCCTGGGCTTGGAGGCAGTTCCCAGAGTCCTCCTTTCTACCCTTTTTTAAAAAGGGATTCAATGTTTCCCTTTTTCCAGTCACCAGGGACTTCACCTGACTGCCATGACTTCTCAGATATCATGGAGAGCGATTTAGCAGCAACTACACCAGCCAATTCCCTCAGGACTCTGGGATGCATATCAGGTCACATAGACGTCTGTATGTTCAGGTTCCTGTGGTGGTCACGAATCTAATAGGTCATCTTCTCTTACAGTGGGAAGGACTTTGCTCCCCCAGTCCCTGCCTTGCAGTCCATCCACTCAGGAGGTGTGGGGAGAGAGGTTGTCAGTGAAGACTGAGGCAAAAAATTTATTGAATACCTCAGCCTTCTCGTCGTCCACTGTTACCAGTCTGCATGTCCTGCTCATTGCAGAGGTACTTTGACTTTCCTTTTCTACCTGTAGAAGCCTTTCTTATTATTCTTTGCATCCCTTGACAAGTTCAGCCTCACCCGTTGCTTGGCCTTCCTGACCCTGTCCCTACCTAACTGGTTGGTATCCCTATACTCTTCCCAGGATACCTGTCCCTGCTTCCACCGCCTGCACATTTCCTTCTTGCCCTTTTGTTTGACCAGCAGGTCTCGATCCAGTCATGCTGGTTTTGTGCCTTCCTTTTCTGATTTCTTACAACTGGGGATCGAGAGCACTTGAGCTCTAAGGAAAGTGTCCTTAAAGGTCTGACAGCTCTGTTCTGCTCCCTTGTGCCTGAGGGTAGTTTCCCCAGGGATCATATTGACCAGCTCCTTGAAGAGCTGTGAGTTTTCTTTCCTAAAATTCAGAATCCTGACTTTACTTTTCAGCTGATCCATATCTCTCAGGACTGCAAACTCCACCAGTGCGTGACCACTGCAAGCCAGGCTGCCTCCAATCTTGATGCCACCTATGAGCTCACCTGCATTGGTAGCCATTAGGTCCAGTATTGCATCCCCTCTGGTAGGGCTGTGTATTACCTAGCTTAAGAAGTTATCTTCAATGCATTCCAGGAGCCTCCTGAATTGCCTACAGCTCGCTGTGCTAATTTTCCAGCAGATGTAGGGGTGGTTGAAGTCCCTCAGCAGGAAGAGAGCCTGCCTGCAAGTGTGATACCTCCTGTAGCTGAAGTAAGAAGGGACACTCTCTAGTGTGCCTGCAACACTAAAATACCTTTTACCCTCTGCACTGGTTAATACTGGGACTGTAATTCCAAAACCAACTTAAATTGTTAATTCTGTCAAAAGAAATTGCTCAACCCTAGCTTGGCCTCTAGATTTTCTCACTTACTCATAGTTTTTTCTTGCCCTGTCCTCCTCCCCTTTTTGACAGAAGTGTTTTCACTGTCTTACGGCTAACTGCATTTTTGTAATTTTGCACTGGGACAAATAACTTCTACAGAGTAACAACTTTTATTAGCCTGACTGAAGGTAACTCAACCATATTGCTTCCATTAAACAAACTTGTCAGCTCAGGTATGTCTTCATGGCACAGCATTCATTGTACTGTTTAGATTCACTCTAATTAGATATTAAGCTGAAGATTTCTCACTGTCACTGGAGTTGGCACTGCCATCTTTGCTTTTCTCAGGTTTTCTTCTAGATATTTCTTCCATATCTTGCCTTTCCTTTTCTCCTTTTCTGCTTGGATCATTAAATCCTACCTGAGTGATCTTATCCTCCCATTCATACTTCTACCTTTCATACACAAATTTTAACACTCTCTTCTTTTTGAGGAATGTGGTACATTAGGAAGGTTCATTTGGAAATGAAGTGGCCACCTTTTTCATCATATTTTTTCATACTCATAACAAATATAAAGTGCATTGGGTTAATGTAATCTTCAAACAATCACCCTGAGAGGTGTAAAATGTCTCTATTGAGAGTTTCCTCTTTGAATAACAAGGTGATTAATGATTGTAAGGGTCAGCAATTTAGCAGAACCATTTGGATGAGAGGTTATTTTATAATCCTCAATTTTTGACGCTGAAAGACCAAACTATTAGCTATTCAAATGCAAATGTTTCCAAGCTGCTTTTTTGGCAACTATATTAGTTCTGTTGTTCAGGGTAAACAAAATGAGCTGAATGATGAAAACCAGAAATGTTATGGCCAACACAGACAGTCATACTTTCCTACAGTAGAACCAGAAATGGAACAAACGTTAACTTTATTGCAGTATTTATCAGTATGTTGAACTCAAGGTTTTTAATTTACAAGGATCTTTCACACTATTCTAATTCTACCACAGAGATGTTCCAATGAAAGCAGGGAGTCATAAATCAGAAGCAGAGAATGATCGTTCCAGAAGAAGATTTAAAAGAAAAAAAATCAGAGAAACCAAAAAACAGCCATGGGGAGCCTCATTTTTCTGCCTCCCAGAACATTTATTTTGTTTCTAAGACACTTTCTGAGCCATATTCATTAGCGATTCCTCATCTGGTATTCCTGTTCCATTTCACCTCCCTCAGAAGCACTATTATTTCACACCAAGAAATGGTTGCTGATTAGGGAGAGAAAATCAGAAGATGAGAGGCTGCAAACATTGCCATTCTGCACCCAGGTATGGGGAAAGGATGCCAGATGGTGAGGAATCCTTTCCTTGGAAACTCAGTGATGGATAGAAGGACTAAAACAGTATCAAATACTGAGAATTTTCTGGGACCAGAATGGGAAAAGAAATGGTTTTCCAATCACCTTAGAAACAGTAGTGTGATACTCTGCATATGAATTTCAGTAACCTCCCTGTGAATTCAAAGATATTGTGCGTTGCATACTTTGTTGAATATTCTGACAACCTACAAAAAATTACTTGACTATCCCAAATCAAGAACAGCACCTAGATATGTCATTAATAAAACATTTTGTATCTGATGTGAGATCTAATGACATCTGATGAATGACAGAGAATGATCAGTAAAAGGTGAGACAAAAACTTTGCAAATGTTAAGCACATTATTCTGGCTTCTCATTTGCATTTAGAGTTCTATGAATTTACATTCCTCTTTACAATTGCTTTACATTAAAGTGATGGTGTAAGGCAGCCTTATTATAAATGAAAAAATGGCATACGCTCTATAGCTTACTGTTTAAAATACTGCTAATATAATGATGCCAGGGAGGGATGTCTAAGGAAAATGATAATCAGATCTTTACTGAATCTGACAGAAATCTAAGAAACATGTGGGTTTATAAAAATGAAGCTCCTGAATTTGACTGAAGCACTTTGATAATCTCCTTAAAGAAGTGAAGATCAGTAAAATGTTCCTAAGAAAAAATCCCTAAATACCAGAACTCAGGTCAGCACTGAAGTTTGTAATCAGTATCTGGCTCTTCAATCAGTCAGATTTACCTTGTCAGAAGAATGACGGTGTATCATATACATCACCTTAATGAAATTATAGCTTGTTTGGAACAAACCTATTAATAATCATGTTTTAGAACTATATAAATGTTCTATTCACTGAAGCAAGAGCAAATCATGTTAAAACACAGTGAAAGCACTGCTTGCACAGGCTTGCAAGCAGCAAATTTAACCTGTAACTCCCATTCTGAAGGAGGATTGCTATGAATAGCAAAGGAAAACATAGAAGTTTCCTTCCAATATGTATTAAAATATTTGTCAGAAACTAATTACATGCATGTTGTTGAAAATTCATTTTTTAAATTTCTTTAGCAGCTTTGATAGTAAGAAGAGGTAGAAAAAAGTTTTGTCACAGATTTCAGAATGTCAGACTAAAAATTAATTTTAGTTTTATGTTTATTTAGTCTTCAAAGACAAGAGAGTTGTAGGAGTACACTCACTCATGGAAATCAAATGTACTTATCTAAATTCATACTAATTATGTGTATTACTAAAACCAGACTGTTTTTCTGTAAATGTATCTATGCCTATTAAGGCTCTTCAGCATTATTTCATACACAAAGAGAATTATACTAAATGCTCATCCTCACTGCTGTCTCTTTAGAGATTTAACATGGTAAAGCTATACTAACATTACTAATGCTTTTTGTTGAAATGTGAGAAGCAGCTCATGCAAACTCATTTATTTATGTTTGTATCTATCCAGCCATAGGAAAAAATTCCTTGATGAAATTTCTCTTTTATTTATTGTTCACATATTATGCAACTACTTAAGTGAAAACTATGACTTTTTTTAAATTTCTTTTTTTTCCCAGACAAAAAAATTCAAGCTTTAGAATGTAACTTTGATCCTATACAATAAATGACAGAAAGGTAAACAACCTTTGAATCTCTGTGATGTAACGGTACAGACAAATAATTTTTGAAATGACAGAAATTTCAATACCTAGCATATTTGTTGTCACAATACCACACGCGTGATACCAACATATCGCAATACCACAATCCAGAACTGAATTAATACTGTCACTTTGGTTTTATTACTTTTGCTGGTTTACCCACATATTCAAAAAGTCTTACTCTTTTCAGCATAATTTCACTTGAATTCCTGCTCATTCACACCATGTACCGTTGCAAGCCTGACTTTTGAAATCCACCCAATATTGATTTAAAACTGACTTCAGAAAGACTGTAATTGATTGCAATCATAAAGTGCAGATGTGTACAGGAAAAAAAACAAACCAAAACACAACCCCCTTGTCTTTTACAAAAAAATGATTTAAAATTTAATCAAGAGCTGTAGCCATTCTAATTATATTAAAATTTATCCACCTGTTTAACTAATAGAAAACAAGATAAACATTTCCTTATAATTCAAATGCAGTAATATTTTGATTTAAAATATGAAACAATATTAAGTATTACACAGAGCAGGATAGGGTTTACAGCTTGAGACACCTAGATACAGTTGTCCGCATGCAATATATCTGTATGTCAGCTGGGTCAAACATGCCAGTCCCGTGCATATGTCATGTGTACTGCTGGATATTGCAGGTAGTAGAAGGTGACTTTTTTCTTGGCAACTGAAACTCGACCATATCCAGTTCAATTAATTTGTCCTGGATAATGGTTCAGCTGTCCAGCCACCAGACATCTGGTTTAGGGTGAAATTAAATAGCTCTATCGGGCTCATCTGCGACATCATAGAGAATCTGAGACATCGTATTAGAGCTGCAGACATACCACAGGCCATACTGAAGACTGTGGGCAGTTGGGAATACCTTAGAACACCTCAGATGGCATTAGAGCATTAGATGCTTATCTGTGGGCAGTTGAATTAAGCATTCAGGCCCCACCAACTGTATTAACTAGAGTCTTGATTTAGTTGCCCACACATAAGGAGTGTAGAGGTGGTATTTATTTGCCAAAACATAGGTGACGTGTCTTATGAGATGCCCTAAGGTATGTCCCCATACCTCTGGATACTACTCTACAAGGGTATGGCTTCGGAGTCCTCACCAGGGGGATATCTCAGGTAAATGGAGGCATCTCAGATGACACTAGATGCTAGAACTTAATGTCACTTGAGACACCTCAGACATCTGCATTGGCCTGGAAAATATGACAGAAGTAGGGGAGACTCATACCCTTAGGGAATAGCGGCTAGAGGACAGATGAGATGCCTTTTCACTGGTGCTAGAATTGGTGCTTTAGATCACCAATAAAACCTCCAGACATCCACTAGTTATAATGAGAATTTATACACTTAAGTCTCAGGTAGAAACTTGTATGTAGATGTCTAAACACAGGTGTCTTAACCTTGTGATCTGAATTCTGTTTAAAAGGATGTCTAAAAATATAATAAAAATGGTGGAAATCACATAACCACAGAAAGTTAAGGGTTGGAAGGGACCTCTAGAGATCATAATCAAAGATTATTAGTATTTAGAAGCAGGGAATATAATTCTTTATACCCTGCAATAGTAGCTTAGGACTGCAGTTTGTAGTCATTAATTTAAAAATTAGCTAATAAAATATTATGCTAACTTCTTTTAAGATTACTTCCAACCAGTTTACAGTCTTTCTACAGATTTGTCTCTGTTGATGTCTTTTCTACCATAACTTCACTTGTAATTTTTTTTATCTACAAAATAAAGCCAAAACCTCTCCTCCTTTGAAAAGTATTTTGGCTATATCTGAAAGTTAACTCTAAATTAATACATATTAAATGTCTCTGGCTCCCTTCAGCCTAGTCATTATGTTTGCTAAGATTTTGTAAGTTCAACTGGTCTAGCTCACCCTAAGGAAGAATAGCAGGGAATTGTGAGTCTCCTTGTGATGCTTTTTGTCAGGAGCAAAGGCGAAGGAAGCATAAAATGGTATACTTGGTTTCTTACTGCATGTCCACAAACATCATAATTTTGGATAAGCTTGGCATTTCCTCACATTTCTCTTGCTTACATTTGGTCAGGCTTTATAGTTTTGTCGTCCTCGTCCACAGGCACGCCTGGTGTGGTAGACATATATGTATACTGTTAAACTGATGATGTCCAAAGGGCAGGCTGTGACACAGGACCCTCATTTGGTCTGTATGTGTAGGTGTTAGCCCACTCCACAGATCAGTTTTGGTCTGCTTCCACTAGACTTTGCCAAAATACGCTGCTTTAAAGGAAATTAGCCCTAAGCAATGTAGATGTATGCCAGTTGGCGTCTGTTGTTGCTGGAACCAGAGGTTAGTTCATGGCCCTCTTTTGTTTAATGGTGTAGCATATAACCACAGTGACTCTGATCTCTTTTGAAATACTCTCCCTTTCACCAGGACAGTCTTTCTAAGCTTTGCTACAATTCATAATAGTACTTCCTTTCTTCGCAATTCAGCTGTCAGAATAACATTTTTGGTGAGCGTATTATGGCATCTACAGTTGACAAGGATTGAAAAGCCACAGCACAATGATATGAAGGCTATCTCCTGATATTTGGGTGCAGTGTAAGTTTACCTGTACGCTTATGTAATTGAACCTGAGGTAGTTCACATATGTCCAAGCTGAGGTGTATCTGCTCTGTGCTACCTTAAAGGTGCTAAGTATGCTCTTCAGTGATGTGGCCAAAATCTAATTTTGCAATTTCTACCATAACTTCAGCCACATGATTGTATTAATGGCACAGTTTAGCTCCATTGTCCCATAGCAATCCATAAAATCTCTCTAAGCAAATCCATATTCCCTTGGGTTTGGAGATAAGATAGATGGAATCAGCTTAGAAGAATGTGTAACTGCTGAAGTATATGTGGCTTAAAAGGATATGTATAAAAATTGCCTGTAGTGGAGAAAGAAGATCCTATAATTACTCTTTTGCCTAAGATATTGAACAGCAACCATAAATTTCTGTTTCATTGCGTCACTTGAAATGGTCACTCTGACACTTGATCAAGGAGGGATGGCACCTTTCTCTGGTGAATTTTTTTATGCAGAGCCAAGTTACTTGAGAAATTAAGAAAATTGTATTTCATATATTTAAAAACACTACAGGCCCAGACTTAATTTAGTTTTGTTTGGGACCCAAGACAATTAACTCTGTAATCAATCTATTTTAAAGAAAATATTTTCAGCTGCAGCTGCAGGCAGCTTTTTCTGTTTCAGATACAATAGCCATAGTTAATTATCCAGTCAACAACAATTCCATTTAGTCTGGGGGGAAAAAAAAATCTGGTTTTAATTGTCAAGCTTTAAATCAGCAGACACTGGAACTTAATCAGTGATTGTCTAATGAGAAATTAAGCAATGTCCTTAGAAAATAGATTTCACTCCTGTCTTCTAGGGCTAAAATTTAGATTTAAACTTGCCTTAAGAAAAAAAGCAAATTGTAGTTTTGGTAGCTACAAGGAAAGTGATATGAGGCTAGGCTGGGAAAGATCACGCATTACAAAAGATCACACTTGGTGTGGAAACACCTTGAGAGATTTCAGGTGGAAAAGCAGACACAAAACAGAAGGACACCAGTCTGTCTCATTATAAAAAATGAAAAAATGGTGATTCTTGTTATTTTTTAAGTACATTGGTTCTGGGGTGTAATAAAAGCATGTGCTTTTAGAAGGGAACATACATGCGCCAGCTGGCCATAGAGCTCAAATTTATGTCCAAAATTTTGGGAAAAATCCTTACAAGAGGAGTTAACCTAAGGTAAAATATTATTTTCATAATACTAGAAAAGTGAGTGTCACTAGGTATATGCTCTGCTTTAGACCTTCAAGTTAGACTGACAAATATTGTTTTCACCTGCATAGCTGACATTTCAGAACATGATCTTCTTTCAGTCATTTGTACATATCAGTGCTAATTAGAATTGCTCCAGTTGAGACATTACCTTGGTTGGTTTATGCACTTTTTGGATTAGTAAAACTCAAAAGCAGTTTGCAGTTAGAAATTAGTCTGTAACTTGGATTAGAGCTGAATTGTTTGAATAACATGAAATAATCCATTTGGCCTATATATAAAAAAAAAAATACTGTTGTATGTTAGCTATTTTTTGAAAGCGATTTTGAATATACATACCTGCTCTGCATATACTGATATATAAATTAAGGGGATTATATTTTAGGGGTTTTGTTTTGTTTTTTAATATAGGAGCTATTGCCAAATGGGTAATAATAGCTCAAAGTACAAAAAGAGTTACAGTTTATTGCATCAATGATCTGTGGATTGAAGACTCCCCAAGCACATATTCATAAGATAAAGCAAATGACTCCTATGGAGTCAGACTAGGCTATCACGACAATGAACTGTAGACGAAAGATCACTTGGAATAGTTACAATTGCAGTGGAGCAAACATAATGGGTTTGCTATTGCCAAAGTATTCTCAATTAGAGTTTTATTTTCTGTTTATTCAAAAAATAGCAAAATAAATTGAAGGTGAGTGTAAAGACTCTCAATTTAGATGAAGGTATTGAGGTGACATGGAAGATTTGAGCTAGGTCAAAATCACATTCAACCTAGTTACTGAATATATAAAAAGACTGGAGAGAATGAGAAAGCATTTCAGGTGTATCAGGATTCCACTGATTACACTGATCCACTGATTAACAAAGAGTAAGTAGTTCAGACCAGTGGCAGAAAAGAATGACATTTAGAGACTATCAATTTAGCATGAGGAAAAAGAGTCCTTTCCACCCATGAAAGGCTTTGGTTCTCATTTTTATAACACAAATGTCCCAAGCACTGCCCCAGTGTGAAGACAGAGCAGAAACGGAGGCCAAGAGCAACCACAGAAGCCTGGGAATGAGCCACGGGTACACATAGCCTCCACAGTCCACAAGGAAGAATGGACACACAGGCAAGAAGGTAGATCAGAATTTCAGTCACTGAAAAAGATTTAGTACATTTACATGTATTATAAGAAGTGATGAATAATATTTTATAGCAGTGAACTGGACAATCATGACTGGTCTATTAAAAATACAGAAGATTAGCTGGTTTAATCTATGTAAAAATGCAGAGGGAGTTTCTTCTAGTAAGTTAATTACGTTATGTGAAAGTTACATGGACAAATTTCAAGACCTAAAGGTCCTTCATTTACAATCAGATCTACGTCCTACAGCAAATCATAACAATCATAACATTTTTGTTTATTTAGTAGTAAGTATAGCAACAGAATGAACATGTCAGGTGTTATGTTTCTGTACATGGTGTAGTAAAAAAAACCCCAAATATTCACATTTGGGATATTTCCTGTCTGTTTATCATCCATTCTGTGGACCCATATACCAAAAAGCTAAGTTTTCAGAGAAAAATAGGAAACCAGAGCCATATAACATTAAAAGTGCGGATAAATAATTTTTAGATTTAAGGAAACAACTCACAGTATTAGATTAGACAGCAGTAATCTATCTTAAAATTTGTCACATTGAAGTCTTTTAATCTGTGTATATATGCAAGCATGTATTTAAATCCTGTTGAAATCAGAGATGCTTACATCATCTCTGTTTTCATGATCCAAGACCTTGTATTCATTGCAGTGTGATGGAGCATGTCCAATGGAAAATCTTTTTTGATAGTCATGGCAGCAGATAAAATAATATGTATAAAGGAATATTTTCTAAAGGGAACTAGCAGAAGTTCCTTGAGCACTGATTGTTTCACTGAGTACAGTAAACATCATTAGTTAATGTACTAAAAGTGCAGTATATGAAGCGTATTAGGAACAAAAGGATTACCTAATATAATAGTTTGTATTATAGGCATAACACAGACTTACAGACTCATAGACTTTGCATGGATTTCTTACAAAAATGGAGATCTGCTTGAGATTTTTAATTTTTTTTAAAGTGATTTGATGCTGTATGGGAAAAAAAGGAAATATCTAAAGTCATGATTTATTTTTGCTTCAGGCTAATTGAGGAAAATGAGACAGTAAGTTTTGTAATTTGTGAATATTGGCTTGCATGGTCAATCAAGGGGAAAGAAAGCTGAGACTTTGTAAAACACAGGCCATCTGTCTTCTTTGCAGAGATAATTAAGTATAGTACAACCTGTGGCAAAACGACAAAAGTGTAGATATTTAGTATGGGGATATTAAAGAAACCTGATTTTTAAGTTAGTAGTTGGTTAATATTTCTTTTTCATACAGCATTCAGATCATATTTCTTTTCAGTTGAAATCTATTGCCCAAGGATATACTATTGAATGGAAGGTAGAATTCAAGAAAAGATTATATTTCTATTATGCCTACAATTGAACTCCTATGAAAATCTTCCATTGTTTGAAATAAAAGCCCATTAAATAAGTTTTCATAGCTCAACAAGATAATTAATAAAGAAGTTTTTTATAGTTAATAATATTAAGTATTTGTCAAAATTGGCTCACATTGAAATACCCTTTCAGAATAGAGAGAAATTAATAAAGCAGATATATATAACTATTTACTTGACTATGTTAGAGTAGTGCCTAGTCACCCTAAAAGACATTAAGACTTGTCTGAAATACTGTTGATTTTTTAAAGCTTTTAAAAGTTCTGGACTTTTTTAACTTTTTTTTTTAAATATATATGCATAAAAATATACTGTATCCAGCTCTGGAGCCCCCAGCATAAGAAGGACATGGACCTGTTGGAGCGAGTCCAGAGAAGGACCACGAAGATGATCATAGGGTTACCTCATCTCTGCTATGAGGACAGGCTGAGAGAGTTGGCTGAGAGAGCTGGGATTGTTCAACCTGGAGAAGAGAAGGCTCCGGGGAGACCTTATAGCAGCCTTCCAGTACTTAAAGAAATCTGGAGAGGAACTTTTTACAAGGGCATGTAGCAATAGAATGAGGGGTAGTGATTTTAAACTGGAAGAAGGGAGATTTAGAATAGATCTCAGGAATAAATTTTTCACTCTGGGGTTGGTGAGGCACTGGAACAGATTGCCCAGGGAAGCTGCAGAGGCCTCATCCCTGGAAGTGTTCAAGGCCAGGCTGGATGATGTTTTGAGTAAGCTGGTCTAGTGGAAGGTGTCCCTGCCCATGGCAGGGGGGTTGGAAGAACATGATCTTTAAGGTCCCTTCCAGCCTAAACCATTCTACTGTTCTGTGATTCTACGTTTAACAAGTTGATGCGTAATGACCCTGTGAGGTCATTAAGGTATAGTCATGTTGATCCTGGGGTATTGAATGTTACAGCCCAGCACGTTTCATGACACAAATTTATTTGATCATATTTTCCTCTGTGGGATCTTTGAAGACCAAGCGAAGGTGCTCATACTGTTTTCTATGTAGTTAAAGCTCAGGTGCCCTACATAGTTCTCCTGCCTTCGTTGTAAGGAACACCAGGGCCTTTCTGCCACCTTATGAGAAGTTTATCGCTATTTTGTTGAAGTCCTGCTAAGTTCTGCTGTAAATGAGTTAGGCCCCGGTTTTGCTGAGATCACTCCTGCTAGTGAGCTTTCAACTCTAAGTTTTTTAAACATTACTGTAGCACATTAAAAATATACATAGTCCATCTGAAAATCCCAGGTAATCTCTGAGATGACCAGTAAGTAATTCAATTGAAGATAAATGTGTGAACAGCAGGCAGAAAAGTAACTGAAGCAGAATTGTGGATCTACAGAAACTGGCTACACTAAATGTGCCTAAGTCTTTGACATATGAATCATCACAGTAATATATAAAGCGTAAAGGAAATGCAATTAAATTTGAAGTGGAAAAGTTGGGTATATGCTCAGTCAGTATTTACAGTCAATTAGGTTTTTCTCAATGTTACAGCAGTATCCCTCGAAAGCATTTAATTTGCTACTTAAACTTTAAAACCACAAAGACAAAGCATTACAAGGTGGCTTGGATGATTGACCCTCATTAGTCATTGATGAAATACTTCGTGCTGGTCACTGCATTTCTAGGCATTAGTTAGTGACTTGCATTTTTCTGCAGAGCTCTTTTGGCTTTGTCATCTTATTTTCATATGCATTGCATCCCCATTCATCTCGTTTGAATACTTCCTGAATAATATGCAAGTCTTAGATTGCATTACATAATAGATCATACACATATTGCAGTAGCAACTTTTTTAAATCTTGCATTTTTCTCTGTGTTATCTAATAGAATACAGCCATATCTTGGAGATCATAGTCACTCTCATTTATAAAGAAAGTTTTGATGTATTTGCAAATAAGTAATTCCTTGCTTCCAAAAGAAATAAAACAAAATAAAACTCCACACCCCCTAACTACATCCTTTGAAAGCTCTGAGAAAACTTAAGCTCAACTGTCTCTGGCTTTTAGGGGCAAATTGAAGGTTATTCAATTGAAATAGATAGGTATTTTATTGGCAGTCTCTTGGAAATAACAATCAGCACTTCCTCTGGGTGTGTGGAGACATACAGAATTAACTTTTTAACTGCTTTTCAGACTGATGTCAGCTATTGCAGCTCTGTGTAGATGCCAAAACCAGCCAAAATACAGAATACTAATAAATTTATTCTCTTTTCTGCAGTACTACAAATCACAAGCTTGGTGCATACATGGTGATGGTGTGCCTTTATTGCGTTCTCTCATCTTGTACTGCTGTGAGTGAGCTCTTCATTACTTCTGTAAATTAATAGACTCTTGACTATTCAGAAAACACGTGAACTATTTAAGATTTGTACACAAGAACAGGCTCTCCTGATGAGACTAGTGATTCTTCTAGAAAAGTATCCAGGCTCTGAAGGTAGCAGCACCTAGCTGATTCAGATGAAGGTATAAAATCACACATAGTGACAACTACGGAATACTTTTTCTGCAAGGGAAGGTACTTTGCATTATTTGTGCCTAATCTGTAGGATTTAACATGTCACGATGTAGTTCTGAGATGGAAATCAGGCTAGTAAGCTTTTGTGGGTTCTGTCACTACTACAGTCATATCACATTTACCTTATGGGGTAACGCTCATCCATTTTAGATATCTTCCATTTAGGAGACAGTCAGTGCAATTCTTTTCCAGAAATCATTACAGAGTCCTGCTAAATCTGCAGTTCTTTCAAGTATACCTTACAGAAGGTTTATATAAGAAGAAGATTGTTGCATGGGGAGGAGATCACCAGCTCCCATGGAGTGTACTAAGTAAAGAGTTAATCACACAGCATGCTAAAGGGTTACCACACTCAGGCCAAATCATCTCTGTCTTTTAAAATAAGATATATCATCGCTGACTTATTAAAGTTTTTTCTATTCACCTGAATAGTCTTTTATTGACTCAGACAATCCTTTGTACTTTCCCAGCATGAAATTATAATAAAAGGTTGAGTCTTACAGATGTCTAAAATGTCCTTGAAATGAAAAGGGAAAATGGCTCAGGCTGCATTTCAAAAGTGAATATATATCACTCATCACAGAAAAATGAATTGACTTTGTATTCATTAGATGACCTGTGAAATAATCTACAATTAAACAGACAATAGATTTCTAGTTCCTACAAAGATACAACTTTAATCTCACATGGATTTCTTTTCCTTTCTTTCTTTCCATTATCAAAATTGTGTTTAGTATTCATTCCTACAGAAACTGTTGTTGTTAAGATAGGGAGCAGAAATAGTATAGAAAAGCAGCCATAACAGAGCTCTCAGAAACAGCATCATCACCAACACAGTTTTACGTCTGTTTTGGCAGTTTCAGAACCAAGGCAAGATTTAGTTGGGCAGATAGATTAACATAATCCCATAGATATCGTATTTCCCATTTATGGCAGTTTATACCTTTAGGACGTGATCTAATGAACCTTTACAATGCACACATAGGGGAAGAAGGGTGGCAGCATTTATATGGCTTTACTTGGCTCAAATCTGTCGAGTTTAAGGAAGATTATCTAAATTTCTCTTCAGCCTTTACCTGTACTACAATGATTATTTGAATTACGAAAGTGTCAACAGGCTCAGACATGAGTCTTACAGATGTCTAAAATCTTCTTTTTGTTAGATACCGTGTAAATACATGAGGTCTGTATCTCCAAAAACTTGCACAATAAGACAGCATTGAAGGATGCTAAAGCCAGATACTGTGAGGTGCAGGGGAAAATAAAGCATGGTGTATCAACAAACACAGATCAGACCTTGAAGACATCAGACACATTCAAAACTCACTAAAATGTGAAATGTCTGCCTCATGGGATAGGACGCAAATGATTTTGCAAGGAGGGGACATTAAACTACTGAGCGTTCAAAGGGCAGAACTGAAGCCGAAAGATGTTTGTTTTAGTAAAGTGAAAGCAGAGCTGCTGTTTTTCCCTAGGAGAAGCAAAGTAGAAGACAGCACAAAAATAGCGGAAAAATCAGGGAGTATAGCTTGTGTACAAGAAATGCGGCCCAAATTTGAGCACTGCCCTCCAGGATATTTTAGACTGAAACTGAAACTGTCTGTGAATGTGGCCCATGCTTCCTTATGCAAAGGTGCTATGGAAACTTTTCCTGCTCCTCAAGTTCCCTAGGCTTCTTTTCCAAAGTGCTCCCTGTGCTCTCTGTCAGAGGGAGAGGCCCTTCATGCCCTGGGAGCTCAGTCATTACCCTCTATTACTAGATCAAAATGAATAGTGAACATTAATGATAGTTATATTCATGTCATGTCTCTAAGCATATTAGCAGTATTTTGTGTACTCAGCATTTCCCTCTATCTTTATTCAGTAGTTGCTGTGGAATCATCACTGCATTAGTACAAATAATGGCAGTGTCTAGTAGAATGGGAACTGCTTCCATTAGAAAATAGCAATCCCGTATTTCTTGCATTGCTCCCTTCGCAGCTGGTAGCCATAATCTTTTCTTGTTTTGCTTCTACAACATGGTATTTGCCCAAGACTTTGCACTGAAACAACGACTGAAAATAAACCCCTCACCTTAATACTATGCTTTCACTCAGTTAGTGTAAGAGTTTAAGGACATTGTCTGCACAGTGCAGATTTCATTTCTGAGACTACGTGTTCTGTTTCTGTCTGACAAATTGCAAACTTTATTTTGACTGTAAAGACAATGATTGCTTTCCTGCAGTAGTTTAGCCTGAACCTTAACTAAAATTCGTAAAGATTTCTGATCCAGGGCTAACAGTAGTACTGCTGGCTTAAAATGTATCACTGAAACGTAATGGCTCTGATAATAATTTAACTCCTACAGAGGAGAATTGTTTTGTCACCTTGGCAATAAAGTAATTTGGAAGGGATCAGAGAACATCTTGTAGGGCTGAGAAGGGATTCACCAGGCAGAGTAGCTAGATAGTTAGAAAAAGGAAAGCAAGTAAGTTGTTTGATCTGCTTTAGTCTTCTTCAGTGGCTAAGGATGAAGGAAAGCTGTGTGCCCCAGGGGCATAATAAAGCGGAGAAAGCCAGAGCATAAGTAGGTTCTAAAGGGATTCCAGGGAAGTGATGAGCCAAAATAAAAGACCTCATGTTTGGAAAGTATGTTGAAAAGTATGCATTTTTCTTTAATTTCTTTATAATTTCTTTTGTTTAATTCTTTAAGTAAAAACAATAGTATGCTTAGAAACTCTGGTCCAAAAAAAAAAAATAATCTTCTTATTTAGTGAGTTACTTCCACCTCAGGCATTCTTTGATCTCCAAACTGTATTAAAGGTGTTCAGTTCTGGGGCAAATATTGGAGAAAATATGTTGATGGCATGGGGGGGCATTAGTCCCCCCAAAAAGAATATTTGGGTTTTGAAAAAAAACCTTAAAAGGAAAAAAAAAAAAGTTTTTAAGTGTGTGTCTGAGACATGATGGAGGAAAAGGCCAAGGAGAAAAAGATACAATATAAAACATTATTTGTGGTTTTCTTTTTATGCCCCAAATGAAGAATCCTTTTCTTGACCCTGAGTTCAGTCTGTATTATGCAGACTTTGTGTTTTTCACTCCAGAAAATAAAAACAACTGCATCAACTACGGTTTTTGTCTCTGTGGAGGCATTTTCAATCTCTCTAAAAAAACAAAAAACATGATTTTTCTTCCTAACAAAGGACATCATGGGCTTATTCATCTGATTTTTAATAAGCTTTAGATGACAATGCAAAAGTCTCATGTCATTTGAATCAAGTGTTTCCAAACCTTAAATGACTACACCAGACTCCTTCCCTTTCCTTACGATGTTTTCCTGAATATTTTCAAGCATATCCAGCCCAGTTTCCAGTTGTTGAAAAACAACTCAGTAATTCGTCATGTCTAACAACTCAAGTCACTAATGATGAGTCAACAGCACCTGATTTTCTTCCGTGCTGAGACCAATTCCCCCAGCTAATGCTCACTTTAGAATCACTTGTGCGGAAGAAAAAGCCAGAACTCTCTTTTCCATCATCTAGATTTCTGCTGCATTTAGAATTAGGTAAGTGTATGTGTCTTCGCAAATTTTTCAGGAGCTGCAAATGACAGTTTAAAGGAACAGGCAATGAGAATTTCAGGGCTTTTTTCCCCCTCACTTCTTTATTTCATTCTAAATATCTCTATTTATATCTAACTACCTTTCCCTTTGACTGATATACTTCCATGTGATTTTTCAATTTTGATGTCTTTACCAAAACACTTCATGTAATCATAAGCTCATGTTCTTTCAAAAGCTGATTTAAAAAAAAAATCAAAAACCCCCAATCAAGCTATAAAATATGCAGTTCAGAGGCAGCAATATCCAAAACAAGCCAAGACATGGCCAAAACCAAGCAGCAAGCTCTGAGTAGAATTAGGTCATATTTTTAAAAGGATTTTTTTTAAGTTTCTCTCAGTTTGTTTTAAATAGTCAAAGATTTCAGCATCAATCCTAAATCTTTGTGCATGTCTCAACCTTCTCAAACTATTTTCCATGAGATATACACTAACTGATGATATTAATAGTAAAAGAAATTTAATTAATTAGTAAGAGTTTCTGCAACACGCTACTGGAACTTCATCTTGAAGTATGCGAGATAATTATCCTGTACTCCTGGTTTTAATAATTTAACTTATTTTGGATATCACAAAAAGAAAATATAAGCCTTAGAAGTACTTTAAGGGGGGGGGGGGGGGGGCTAGAGTGTGCAGCTCTTCATGTACAGCCATGGCATCTGCATTTATTTACATTAAGCACAACAAACACCTGAACTTATCACTGTCTGAGGCAGGATTCTGTACTTTCAAGAGATAGTAGAACTACATGGGTCACAGATAGAGCGCTATGCTACACACAATTTATATTGTGATTTTGGAGATCTTCACACTTCATTCATTTTCACCTTTTAATTTTTTCCCCATGCTTTCATTTTCACATGACGGTATGTTTTGTTTTGTTTTATTTTGTTTTGGTTTTCAATTATTCACATTTCTATACTTAGAAAGACCTTGGAACACCTTAGAAATAGCAGTCACATTTTAATAAAGAGGTACATAAAACCACAAATGCAAATGACATATAAACCTTAGGATCCCTTTTGGTGTTCTCAGTGCTTGCATTTCATCCCAATTACACGGTGACTCGTTCATCTTAATAGGCTGATATGATTTTCAGAAAACAAATTAGGTAGTACATTACCTGCATCAGTACATTTGACTACAGTTATTTGCTTTCATTCAGGACAACTAGAGAAGCAAGCTTTAACTCATGTCAAAAGCCTAGTCTTAAAATACAAATTTTGAATGCCCTGAGCAATATCTTGCAGAAGTATGGCACTATTCATGAAGTATTGTGCAAAAGAGTCCAGGGGGAGACCATGGAATTATGGACTGTGAACTATAGGATCAATTATCTGTCTTTGTCAGCTTTATGCCTTTTCAATTAGTTGATTAAATAAATCACTCAGAAGGGCTTGGATGCTGATGCATATTTTATTCCTATTGGCAAGCTGGCTGCTGGAAATCCTCTTTTCATTCTACAGTAATTACTTCTTTTTTCCCCCCTACTTCAGAAGATTTCAGCCCATAGAGATGTACTCTTTGGTTGCTGACAGGGTTGCCAAACTTTAGGAAGTGCTGAACAACAGTTACTGTATTTTATTTTTTGATATCTACATCAATTATTTAGCTTATATGCAGTATATGTCATATACTTATCTTGATAGATTTCCTGATGAAGTCAGTGCTAGGAGTCCCAAGGACTTGATCAGATAGTCAGTATGTGCATTGCCAGAGGACCCCATGTTGCAAAATACACAGATTACTTATTTGTATCACATTTGAAAATTTTGATTAGGTATGTAATGTCCTTTGAATTCAGGTTGGCACTTAAACAGTTTTGAGCACTAAGCCTTAACGTCATTCTGGGAAACATGGCAGAATTGTCAGTGGCTCAGTCACAAAGATACATGCAGTACTCCAAAAACAGGGCTAAATGATCATTCTGAAAAGAGGAAGTTTCTTCTCAGTTTCTGTTATGCTTGAATTTTGGGTGACTACTGCTTATGGAGCCTCTTCACAGCTGTTTGTCAACAGATCTTCAGAGCTGAAAGATATGCTGCTAATATGCAAGAGCTGATACCTTCTGTTCAAGGTACCCCACCAAAAATGGCTTGGTTTCTTTCATCATGAAGAATTATCATCACTGTTGCAAGACCCAATAATGACTTGGAAAACAAGTTTGTCTGTGTGGGGTTAGATGCCTAAGAAATAGCAAACACGAAGATTGATGTTTTCAGCTGTCCTGTGTGAAACTCTCAGGACAAAGGCAGGGATAGATCTGATCTTCTTCTGGAGATCTCCTTTCTCCTTTCAGATAACTCCTCAGTTCCTCAAGTCCTTGCTCCTCTGAATGTCATTAATTCAGTTTCCAAGCTCTCTTTAGAATTAAACAAACTGAGATGTAATTTTTAGAGATTGTTCACTCCAAGGATTGCTTGCTATAGGTAATACAGTTGAAAGGGTACCGGATATGGCACCCCCTGATATACATAGTCCTCCAATACCGTCCCACCTGACAGCTTAGGAAGCAATCTAAAGCCCTGATCTCAGCGCATGCTGTATCTCTTGCCATATCTCATCAGTTTCCTGCTGCAAAAACACCTGTCTGGTGAGCTTCAACACAACCCTCCAATTATTTCAAGCGTTTTGAATAGCAAAAGAAACAAAATAATAATAGTAATTTTGACCAAGATGACATGGCACCAGATAGAACTAGCAGGAAATCACAGCCAAGTGTATGAAGTGAATGTGAGCAGTCCTCTACAGAGGGAGCCAGCTTCTTGTTATTTGGCTTGGGGGCCAAAAATCACTCCCTGTAGCACATCGTTTTTGCAGTGTAGATGTTGCTACAGTACCAAACACTACTTAGCAATTTTAACCAACAGTTTAAAATAAAGTGTTTAAATAGATCCCTGAAAATGAGCTTTCTCTCCCAAAGGCCTAGCAACTAGACTGACAATCACAACTTCCTTGTTCAATATATCTGGCCCTTGTATAACCATTATTTTTTCTAATCAAAATAGAATATTTTCAGTAAGAAACCCTATAAATATTTGCAAGGAGTATAGGATAGCATTGGTCTGAATTATAGCTGAGAACTGTTATAAAAAAACAATACATTCATTATAAAGGAATTAAAAAACCCCAAACCACACCCCCCAAAAAAACCAACCAAACAAACAAACAAAACCAAAAACCCAGCCCAAACCATTTGTGAATGTAAGTGAAGAATGAAAAAAATATCAAAACCACATGGAATAAATAGTTTCCAAATTAAATCAATTGTTTTAGAAGATCTAATAAACTGTCTTTCCATTTCCGTAAAGGATTGAAATTTTACTTTAAAATGATTGAGATTTTTGAGATTTTACTTTAAAATGGCTTTCTATTTACTAAATGGGAAAACAACATTTACAGAGTTATGTAACAAGAAAATATAATATATTTTGGTTCGTTTCAAGCAGAATGTTTTTTGCTGATCCACAATTAAATTTTCAGGTCTTCTGATTCCTAAACAAATGCTTTAGCAATTGTGAGGTTATATAGAGTTGGGTAGCAGTATTTTTTTTCTCTAGATTTCCTTTAAAAGAAGAGTGTTCCTTATTCACCACTTCGTAGAAAGTAGGTAAACTCATCTTCAGCAGCGCTACCATTCAGTAGATCCTGAGTCAATGAAAGTGTCAGACATTTACTGAAAGTATTTAAAATATTTAAGATAAACTACTTACTGTGTGTACATTTTTGGGCTAGCTTTAAGATGCTGCACTGTAAATTTTCTATTTTAGTTCTACCTCCTCCTCTTAAAAAAAAGGGCCATATGCAACTCCATTCTGTGCCTAGTTAGCAGTGATGATGGCAACATAAATAGATAGAACTTAGATTATAGTAAAACAGACCACCAGGAGTCAGATTTTTAAATAAATCAGTAGAAATTCACAGAGTTTTCTTGAAATGAATGTTGGGGCTCAATATGTTTGCTGATATCCACAATGTAAACTACGTCACATCATTTACCCTGGTGGTTTATCCTTGCAACAGAATAATAGCCTGAATTTGATGATTAATTCAAAACAGAAAAAAACACTTCATGTGGTTTCTAAAAGGGTTAAAAATACAGCGGATAAGCTGCACTCACCATTACTTCCAAGCCTTCTGCAGACAGTAAGTAAAGTAAACCAGTATTTTCTTCTATAAAGGTAAATTTGTTAACGGATAATCTTGCCTAAACCTATGTGAGATCTAGAAACTAGAAAAAGGGCACCTCAGCTCTCTGGGATCCAAACTGATGATGCATTTTCTACATTAGGCATGCCAAGATCTTCAGAGCCCTCAGAGGGAGTTTTAATTGCAATTTTGCTTGTACGTGGTAGCCACTGCAGGAAGACAGACCCGGTCATTTGTGAGGACTATCGAAATGTCCAAGATTTAGAAGCCTGGATTTAGTGCCGGTGTAGGCAGGGAGGATATGATGCTACAAGTGAGTCTAGGTACCTCTTGTTTGGACTAGTTGTTGGCTTCTTTTGCTGAAGATAATCTACTTTTCAAGAAAGAGTATGAGACCTGCAGGGCTTGAAAGGCACCAAAAAAAAGCATTAGTTGAGTAAATGTGCCATTTGCCACAGAAAAGATCATCCTGAGCTTTGAACCTTGCAAATTCACTTTATATTAAATAGCCACTGGCTAAAAGGCAGAAATAATCCTGGGAGTGGGGAACCGGACAATGGGTCCCCATTCTCAGCTAAATGCTGTATGGAAGTAGCTAAAAGGTCTATTGTCCCTTTTTCCATCTTGTAAAAGTTAAATAATATTTCATTTCTTTTTCTCATAGCATTATGGAGATACATATATATCTATCATAATATATAATGGCTTGTAAAATGATTTCATTTTTAGTGAAGTAGCTGCAAGCTCTGCTATGAAAGAACTCATCTTTCAGTCACACAAATCTTTGTTGTTTGGTTAGATGAAGTGAGCAATGCCAAGAAGCTCATGTCCTTTGATCAAGGAGCAAATTCATTTTGTATTGCCATGCTTAGTCAACACCTGGTGAAAAAACGAATGAAAAACTGAACAGCAAATGGGATTTTCCAGAAATAATGCATTAAAACTATCTGAAGTATATTCCTCAAAAACCAATTACTGAAAACTGAAATAAAAGATACAAAAGTTGCATAAGGTTTTTTCTTTGTACCTATACATTATTTATACGCAGGTATGTACATACACACATACACATATCATAACTTCTTTTCTCACTAAGACTTATAAATTTAATTTGTTTTGACCTAAGGGACACACCAGAGTGGTTATTGAAGGTAGCCTTTGATTTTCTTTCTTTTCAGAGGAATAATGAAGAGCTAAAATTACATAAAAATAGTATTTTTGTTTGTTATTCAGTGCTTTGCCCCGTTTTTCCTTTTATCAACTTCTACAGTATTTTTACAAGTATATAACAATGGGTGTGTTGGGTTCATTCATCCTTAAAGCCTGCATCTGACAATGATCGATTGATATTTAGGAAAAGAGTACAAGAACAAGGCAATTTGATAGCTTCTGGCTATCTGCTGTTCAGGGACTTCCTCAGCTGGAGGTTATGCCCATTTTCTTTCATTTAGAATTATTCTAATAACTTTAAAATCTCACTTAAACTTTTTTTGTGGCAAAAGTTCCACAGTTTAACTTTGTGTCATGTAGGAAGATTTTATTGGGTTTAAAGTTCTGTCTGAAATTTCAGCAGCATGTCCCCTGCTCTTCATATTAGGAAAACA
Organism: Chionis minor; assembly: GCA_013398295.1. Lineage (NCBI taxonomy): Eukaryota > Metazoa > Chordata > Aves > Charadriiformes > Chionidae > Chionis > Chionis minor. Next base: position 13,496 of record VZSF01010394.1, on the reverse strand, counting down.
GTAAATAATAGCTACTTCTTCACTTTTACTGTATCATCAATGAATATGTATCTTCAAGGTATTTGAACTTCACTAATATTTCTTTGTACAGAAGAGGTTCAATTACTTTTGATCTTCCTTACTGCACTTCTTGATACCTTTTCTTAACCTAATCTGCCTTGCTTGAGTTGGGGCAGCATCAGGAATGCACATCTTATACATGAAATAAGTGCATCCTGGATTAATACACTGACATAATGCTGTTTTGTTCTCTATTTTCAGTTACATTAGCCTTTTTACCAGTGGCAAGCATTAAGATGATGTTTTCATCAAAAAAATCCTCCGTATGTGTGAGTGGGAGTCAATAATTTAAAACCCTTTGTGTCTTTGTAGTTAGAGATGATGAATGCATTCAAGACCTACATCACCACCGGAGAAGTATGGATGCTATGATTAACACTCATATTGTTTTGATCACCTGGAACACAGGGGTGTTTGGCAGGGTTCTTTCCAGAGAAGGCATAAAATTCAAAGCAGCCAGGGTACTAGTGTGCCTGATGGTTTTCTTCATGCCCACCACTACTGTGGGTCATGCACATGCAATTTAACCTTATAGACATTGGAGGCTCCCAGTAGGGAGGCTCCCAGGCTCCCAGTAGGGTTTCAGCTAAGTGTGCTTCAGTTTAACCTTTACCACAAATTGAAGAACTTTAGTAGACTGATCATACAAGCCTGATAACATCACTTTAGCTTTGTATTTGCTGCACAGCCTACAAACTGGTCTACCCAGATGAGTAGCGGAAGGACAAGAGCACCTACTTTTCATGACACAGGCTGGCACTGTTGGTTACAGTGATGCTTTCCCACTATTTGTGGACTATTACTGCTGAAAGTGATGAAACAGGATTAATACATTTAAGACAGACTATTTGGTAAACAACTAAACATTACTATACACTGAGATCAGGTCCCGATTTTCTCACCTTTGACGGTAGGGAGGTATATTTGTGTTCAAAAACGTGTATATGAAGCTGCTACAATCTAACTGTCCTTTCTTGGCATGTTTTTCAGGAATGAATGAAGATGTGTCGATAATTCTTGAAACTCACTGTCTGTTGGGATGTTTGATTTATTTCTGTGCTATTACATTACTGTCTTTTGAAGTAAGTGGGAAGGTGGGTGAGGGACTTTTGTGTTCTCACTTGTTTTCACACTTCAATCAAATTTTTCAAAGTCTCAGAAAGCACTACCTAGCTTTCAATCACGCTTATGTAGTCCCTGGATATGACTGGTAAAAGGAAATACTGATGTTGTGGGGTTGGGTTTTTTTTGCTCCTTTGGTGTGAATGTAAAAAGATTATTGGATTTGTCTTCTTTAACAAATTAATTTTAAAACTAGAAATAGATCTTGCATAAGATGTTATTTCAACTGTTTACTTACATTTTTAAAGTCATACTGATGGTTATCTTAAGAAAATGAGACAACTCTTCAGACAGGGAACTTTTTGATGCTGTATTTTTTTTTTCAGTCATCACATTTAAGATATTACCATTAATGTGTATCATATATATCTGTGTAATAAGGATCAAACTGCTGATGCAAGAGCACTCTTGAAATAAGACACACCTTGAAATAAGTATTCAAGGTATTTTAAATTAATCAAGATGAGTGAAATACCAGCTACACTAGAGATGTTATTAATCAATACAAATGTTTATAATGTGGACCAAAATCTTATTAACTTTATGGATTTACATAGCCATATTTAACATTTTTGAAAGTTTAATTTGAAAATCTTCCCCAGACAACAGTGTCAGATGCCTTCTGTCGCAAGAACAGCAAGCTAAGAAGGCTAGAATTAAAGATATCTCTGTCACCTCATAAGTTTGTATATCCTAATAGTACCTTCTCATTGTTTTAAATCTGAAATTTTATTTAATTAAGAAGATAGTTTTTTGAACATTATTTATATTTACAGAGCAATTTACCTGACATGGCAAGACTGAATATTATTTCTTAAAGTATTCCACCAAGCAGACACCCGACTGAGCAGAGTAAACTTTTTTTTTCCTTTCTGTGTTCTCTCCCTGTTGGATTTCATTAACACACAATGGCTTAATTTTAAGCAGGGGATTTATTTTCACTTAGTTGAGGATTATTTGCTAAAACATACCTAGGGCATTCAAATTTAGAATGTACATATCCCATACAACAGTAAATAATCTAACAGCTCATTTACTTTCAGATCCACCTACATACCTAATATCTTTTTGCTTGTGTATGCAGTTAATTTTGTTATAAGCACTCACACATATTTCTGTACTAAGGAAGAAATTGTTTTCTGAAGACAGCATCCTTGGGTTTTGATTCCTACATATGTTAGCTCTGAGTGAGGGGATAAAAAACAGCAAAAGGGATGTATGGAAAAAGTACCGAGGAAAAGAGAGACTGCAAGGAACACAGAATAAATTAGGTAAGAAACTTTCTTGTGGAATATGCTAGTTTGCATTTGATGGCTCTCTAAAACACACACATATGTATAAAACAAATTCTAATCAACACTTGTACAATTCAGCCTTTCACTTCTGAAGCATGGAACAATTATAATTTTATACAATAATTTGCAGTGATTTGCTGATTGAAGACCTAGGGCTTTTGATTGTCTACATGGATTTTTAATGATTTTTTTCCAGTAAGTTTGACTGCCAGTTCTCATTTTCTATGTTGGTGTTATTCTAGAAGGCAATAATAAAATGTCATGAAGATGGAGGCTTTGATAGTTTCTTTTGCATAGCTTGAAAGACCTTTTTTTTTCCCCCTTGAATTCTGTGAAATGTTACATGTTCTTTACTTCTCAAACTTGAAACGTTAAATGCTTTTGTGTGCTATGGTGGATTTACCTTGGCTGGCCGCCAGACCCCAGCTGTTCTCCCTCTGCCCCTCCTCAACAAAGCAAGGGGAGAAAATAAGACGAAAAGCTGGTGGGTCAAGGTAAAGACACGGAGATCACTTACCAGTTACCTTCACAGGCAAAAGAGGCTTGACGTTGAGAAAATGAACTTAATTTCTCACCAATTAAAATAGATTTGGATGGTGAAAAACAAAGGCAACGATTAAAACACCTTCCCTCCCCTCTGCCCCTTTTTCCAAGTATCTCCTTCATTCCTGAATTGCTCACCTGAGCAGTGCAGGGGGATGGAGAATCGGGGGTTGTGGTCCGTCCATAACAGCTCCTCTCCACTGCTCCTTCCTCCTCACTTTTTTCCCCTACCCTGAGTGGGCTCTCCACAGGCAGCAGTTTCCTTCAGGTCACATCCACCTGCCTTGGTGTGGGGTCCTCCACAGGCTGCAGTGTGGATTTCTGGTCCAACGTGACCCTTTCCGTAGGCTGCTGGGAAATACCTGCTCCACCTGGGCTTGCTCCCACAGCCTGCAGAGGAACCTTTTCTCCAGCAGGTACCGGGAATAACTCCACAGCCTCCATTGTTTTCCCCTCATTGCATGAAGGTTTTTTTTACCCTTTCATAAACTTGTTTTCCCACCACCATGGCTGTGGGACTCAGCCCTGCCTTGTGGAGGGTTGGTTAGAACCGGCTAGCGCCAGCTGGAACTGGCTAGAACCAGCTGGAACCAGCTAGAACCAGCTGTGTCTGGCACAGGACAGCCCTGGGCTGCCCTCACAGAGGCTGCCCATGCAGCACTCACCCCACGGCTGCCAGCACCTAGGCACCCGCAGCTGGTACATGTGCAAAAATTCATGGAAACTATTTAAATCAATAAATGACAGAGGAAAGTAACAACCGTAGATGTCAGTTAAGCAGTACTCTTTGAAGGTTTCACTCTATCAACTCAAGAGAAGGATATTTTGAAGCGTGTTTCTAATGGTGCTTAAGAGGTAAGTGAAATAACAATTTAGAGACTGCCTAATGCTTTTAAGCGTAAAACATAGCGTCTAATTTTCCCTAAACGCATCCATTATAGATAAGGAATCTGTATCAGCAAAATTAAAGATAAGTAGCCTACATTTTTTAGAGAAACCGGCTTTGCCTTTTTGTCTGTATTCTCCTCTTGCCCAATTAGCATCAGTAACATGTTTTGAAAAGTATTTTTGGGAATTGCTGTGGCTATTTTCATTTTTAACCTACTAAGAAGAAAATTCATGGCTTTTTTTGATTCATTGCATTGTTGGAGAGGTATTTGGGGTATCTTGATAACTTCAAAGGCAACAGGACCAGATTTTCATTTTAAAGGTGAGGGAAGGCCTGACAAGGTCTTCTGAAATGTTTGTGCTCACCCTGGCTCTTGAAAGGTCTGGATTGTTTACAGGCAGGTACAAAGCCAACCAAAGCCAAAACATGTTAATGGAAATACATACATTTATTTAAATGAATTTAAGGAAGCGTTCTCACTGAAGATTTTCCTGACCATGATCACTCATGTGAATTAAACCATGAGGATATGCAGCAGTAGTAAATATCTAATTCTAATATTTAAATCAATTACTTTCAGACACTAACTATATCTGTGCCAACCACAAGCTCTTTGTGGATTTAGCAACCGGGATTTAAAGTTATATTAAACTTAACTGTAGCTCACCTGTGTTGCTTGATTAAAAGAAGAATCCCCCTTTTTTGTTTTTTCCTGTGATACAAATCTTTCTGAACATGTTAATAAGAACTGTGGCCACCTAATAACATCTCATGTTATCTCTATGTCAGTGAGGGTAATGCAACACTAACAGATTATTTCTTCTGTGGCAGCTGAGGCCCCTTTTGTGTGAATTTTTGGATACCATTTTCTGAAATATGCCTTCATCTCCAGATTTTTTGATTTGTATTTCCTTCAGCTCAGAAAAAGAAATATTTTGCCCAGTGGTGATTTAGTATTTTGGTCTTATTTAATTTTTTTTTTTTTATTCTCTACATTGTGTCTTCAACATTAATGTAATCTGGTGGAAAGAAAACCAGTAGGCTGCAGCATGATATGTATTTACTTCTTCCTCGACAGTTGCTCTTTTAATAAGATTATTGAACAAAATCTTACAGCAGCATTCCTAGACCAGGAACTAGTAGGAGGGAACCTTAGTAGAGCTGAACTTTAACTTATATATACCCAACAAAAAAACAGTTTAGGGATGTGTATTGGGCTATATTGAAGTGTTTTCGGAGAAGTTATGCTATAATTTGGAAGCAGTCTTTTTTTGCAAATTCTAGGTCAGTTACAGATTTAGGTTCATGGCTTTTCCAATATCCTAAATTAGATGTTGCAAATATAGAAGCATAGATGTATTAAATCTCAAAGATTCCTCTGCAGAAACAGTCATATATTCAGCCTCGGTAATTTCTCATTTCACAGTGTTCAAAATGGGCAGAATATAAAGACCTGAACGCTGGAAATGTAATTGTCTTAGTCGGAGTACTTAAGAATGAAAAGGCTCAACAATAATTTAACCACGTTATGTAAAGCATCTGGGATATGGGAATTTCAGTTATTTAATTACAGCTATCACTGGGCAAATCAGTTTATAGAGGATACATGAGTCTGGAAGACTGAGATAAGTCTCTGTGTTTAACCTTTGCTGTCTGAAAAGTTGATGCGTTGAGTAGAAGGCTAGCTGAATACTAATTATTCTGTGGTGTCTTGCAAGGTAGGCTGGTTGATATTTTGGCTTTGGACGTGACTTACCTAAATTATGAGACTGGCAACCCACCTACTTTCAGTTGCACCCATGCACACTGGAGGAAATACATGAATAGTTGTTCTTATTCCCAGGTGTTCACTGCTGTTTTCAGCAGAGATCCCAAACTTTTAAACTGGTACCTTGCCAGAAATTCAAATTCTGGACATTATTTGCATACCGCAAAGCAGATGGCAGGTGCCCTCATTGCTAATTTAGAGGTTTACCTTCAGAGGACTACAGTTCTGGCTTAAAATATTCCATCTAGATGTTAGCACTTTGGAAAAACTCACCTTTTGTCTATGGCCAAAAGACTGTCTGTTTTGGTACAATTTCTATATGTGCAGTTTATGGATATACAGGTAGACATATGCAAAAGCCCACATATATCTTATGAAGTATTGTGCCATTCATGTTTGTAGTTATGTGCATTTTAATATGTATATCTATAATATTTTTAATAAACTAATGAAATTATTATGTTACAAGAATTACTGACAAAATATATGGCCACTTTCAAGGCTTGCTAGTCTTGATCTAAATGTAAATGACTGAACCATGTCTTCATTATATCTAAAAATTACTTTTTTCTGTACTGCTGCAAATTGATTTTGAGCAGAAATGGATTCCATCTGTGCCAAGTAAGCAACTGTTCATAATTTACACTTCAGGGTGGACTAAACTCTGCCTGTTGGCTGTGAGAATGAGAGCATCAGAGCAAAATAGTAGTTCAGACAGAATAAAATATCTTCTGTGAAGTATAGTATCTTGGAGAGGCACGATGAAATCTATGATACATCTAGCTAATTGTACATCAAGCCATTTGAGGTCAAAATAAACTCCTGATTCCTGCTAGAGTTATCTTAAATACTTAATTTAAAATCCTTAATAATATGATTGATTATTTCTGTTAGCCTCATTTGTGGCATATATCATTGAAAGTAAAACAAAAAAAAAACAACCAAAAACAAAAAATCAAAACCAAACCAAACCCAAGTGGATTTGTTCTTTTTTTTTTTTCCTTCCTTTTGATCCCTTCTTCTGTGTTTGGCTTCTAAATCTTAGTGCATTACAGTTGTCCGTTATACAAAACACATGAAGATTGCATCGTTAACAAACTGTCACAGTGCAGGTATTTCCAGCAGTAAAACATCAAGACTATGACCTTAAACATAATTTATTTCTCATCAGATTCATTGGAGAACATGAGATTTCCTGCTTTGACTGTCGACGTAATATTGAAAAGCACACATAAACACGTATGTCCACATTTTGGCATACTTGCTCTGTGTAGAGCCTGGTGCTAATATCATAAAACAAAATTACCAACACTCATAGTAAAATCAATAAAGTCAATAGAGATACGCCAATTTACCTGAAATGAAGTTTTGTTCCAGTATCAAGTATCTCTTTTCTTGCCTGGCAATAAAAATACAGTAAAACATAAGATGCAGACTGAAGACTTAAAGCACACTTGTAAAATATTCTGACAAGAAATACAATGAGATAAATCAGGAAATGTAAGAAATCTCTGGAGAATAGCTGTTAGGAGATTTCAAGCTCACTACATGTTTGGCATCTACTTTTTGTGTTCAAGACCAAAAGGGACCATGATAATTTGCTTGAACTTTCTGAATATAAACCAGGTCTACCACTCTGAGTAGTTCTACATCAATTTTTGGATGTATTTTTTAACTGAACTACAGTGGCTCACCCACCAACATTAATAAGAGGATTTTGCACATTTCCAGTGTATATTCTGAAAGTGCCTTCATCAGGAACTGACATTTCTATTTGCTATAATTTTAAATTACAACTCGATTCTACGTGAGGTTTTTGTTTTTCTTTTTTTTTTTTTTTAAAGTGCTTTAATATCTTTTGCAAGATGCTAACATTGAAGGACACTGTATGTTTGTACTTCATTAGTCATCCTTAAGAGCACAGGCAAGTTGGATAAATGCAAGAATGAAAATCCCCAAACAACCTTTAGTTGCTATGGTACATAAATCTCCATAAACAGAAATCACTCAAGTTATGAATTTTACGATTTTATTCCCTTCAGTTAAGCAATCAAAGAAATAGCCATAAAGTCTGAAACCATGAAAACAAAAATATGTCTTGATGTAATGAGCCAGACAGCATACTAATAAAATCATCAAATACAATCATTCGGTCAATAAAAATACAACAACATTTTGCAACACAATTCACATGAAACTGAACCTTTTTCCCAGTATGTGACAAGGAGTTGCTGTGGTTTGATACTGTGTTCAATTTTGGGCCCCTCACTGCAAGAAAGACACTGAAATTCTGGAGAGTGTCCAGAGAAGGGCAACAAAGCTGGTGAGGGGTCTAGAGCACAAGTCTATGAGGAGCTGGGGTTGTTCAGCCTGGAGAAAAGGAGGCTGAGGAGAGACCTTATCACTCTGTACAACTACCTGAAAGGAGGTTGTAGCGAGGAGGAGTCGGTCTCTTTTCACAAGTAACAAGCATTAGGACAAGTGGAAATGTCCTCAAGTTGCACCAGGGAAGGTTTAGATTGGATATTAGGAAAAATTTCTTCACCAAAAGGGTTATCAAGCATTGGAACAGGCTGCCCAGGGAAGTGGCTGTCACCATCCTTGGAGGTATTTAAAAGACAGGTAGATGTGCTGCTTAGAGACATGGTCTAGCAATGTTTTTGGCAGTAAGGCTGATGTTGGGACTCGATGATCTTAAGGGTCTCTTCCAACCTATGTGATTCTATGATACGGCAGGGATTTCAGTACTTCAAAATTATCTTGCTTTTTATTTGTTATTACATCCAAAGATAATATATAAAAAAACCTCTGCACCAATAAATAGGAGACTATAATTATTCTCCATTTATTCACTTCCTTATAATTTGCCACTTTCAATAGCTTTTCCCAATTAATCCTCTTTTATTCAGAAAGGGATTCACTGTAGATGTTGCATATGATCCAGTCATCTCCATCCTTTCAAAAGACAATAGTAAGGGGTATGCACCCCCAAAGACTAGCAATTAGTCCATGAGACTTCTGCTTGAGGAACAGATGGATCATCTTCTATAGATGTCTTCTTCATCTGTCAACTATAGATAGAATCCTGTGAGGATGTGTGGAAGGAGAATGCCTGCTCCTTTAATGGTATCTGATAAAAGAAGCTGTAAACAAGATCGTACAGAGACAAACTTGGCCAACATGTGATAAGGGAGGTCTTGTTATGAACAAACCCGGTCAGTCACACTAATTGGTAAGGACAGGTGGACTGTGAGGATGTTAATTTTCTCAGTTGGGAAGATAAGGAAAGGGAGGGAAACAAACACAGATGTAAAACACGATCAATTAGAGTTAACAAAGATCATAACCAGAAACAAATCTGGTTAGTCACACTAATTGATGGACGAGCAAGAACCTGCAGGTGAGCCAGGACTTTAGCACTGGTAAGGATGCAAATCTGAGGGTCCAGAATATTGGAGGGAGGTCAGTGGGACTATGCCAACTGATAAAGCAATGTGCAGAGGAAGGGGGAGCAGGGAGGAATGAAAAGAGGTAGACAGCAAGGTGTATAAAATAAAAGGGTCTGACTGCATGTAAAATGGGGCTGGTCAGTATGCTTGTCTGTCTGAGCACCCTGCTCCTCATCACCCCAGTCTTGTCCTGCCTTAAATCCTTTTTTAACAATCTCGCTGCATAATCCCAGTCTCTGTCCCATGTGTGTCAGCGCTGCAAGGGCTCAGTGCCAGCTACTGGGGGGGAACAGGCGTGAGTAAGGTGAGTGAGGGGCTCAGGGACCGTGGCTGGAGCAGGACTGTGGGTCACAGCCTGTATGTTGGGTGCTGGCTGTTGGTGGAGGGTGTCTCTACCTGCCCAAAACTGGGCATGCGTGTGGATTCACTGGCAAACTCCAAGCTGGACCAACCTGGGAGCAGGTGGCCCTTGGTCCAGGCAGGGGTATCAGGTAGGCAGAGGGTCTCTGCTGGTATTCGGGGGGACCTGTGAGGGTGGGATACCTGTGGGATGAGTGTGTGAGTGCTGTGTGTGTGCAGCCAGCACCCAGCTGGACCAGCCAATGAGCCGGGGACCTGTGGGGTGGGTAAAGGGGTTCAGGATCCGGGAAAGGTTTCCAGGTGGGCAGAGTAGCCACATTGGTGCTTGGGGGATCCACAAATGTGCATGTGCTTGTGAACCTGGGGAGTGTGGTGTGTGTGCTGCACTGGTGACCTTCCTCCTCTGCCAGCCCCAGAGGAGGAGGGGACGTGGCTGTCTGTGCCTGTGTCTGGTGTGAGTCCTGAATGTAGATGCTGCTGAGGCAGTGCCTTGTCTGTGGCTGGCTGTGTGACCAGCTGTGTCCGTGTCCTCTGTCACCACCCCCCTTTTCCCCATGTGTGTTTGTCTGGGATCTGTGCTCAACTTCACTATGGGTTGAACCTACAGATGGGAAAGTGGTAGTTGTGTCCTTCAGCGTGACCCCAGGGCTCCAGGCGCTGGGCTGGGCACCAGCAGATGGGTGGGAGAGTCCTGAGCTGGCACTGCTGGAGGAGGCGGCTGCTTGTAGCATCCCTTAACAAAGCTTGGGTGAATTTTTCATTCTGCATGAATGAAATGAATGAACAAGAGAAGAAAACGAAATGCTACGCCTTCATTTCAACACGTTTCTTAACTGTACGCTAAGGAATTAAAGATCAAACATGGAGGTATGCAGTTACAGGTAGTCAGTCTTCAGTAAGGTGATTTAAAATCTACTACTGAACTTGCTGACCTTTCCTTCCCCCCTTTCTCCTTCCTTTCTGCTGATTCTAGCCTACAGTTTACTGCCAATACTTAAGATCACCTTAGAGTCTTGTTATTTTTCCTAGACTTGGAAAAACATCTTCTGTGCCAGTAGATGTTTTTCTGCCCAAAGCTATTTTCCATGCAGTCGTCCTGGGACAAGATTTGAGTTTGCAAGGAAATTAATCCAGTGTAAGCATCACTATAAGAAACCAGAAATTTATCTTTGGGCTGAAGAGAGTACACTGATTTTGGCCAACTGTGTATGGCACTCTGTCTCCAAGTAGATTCAGATTCCATTTTGCCTGCAGCTACACTGCACATGGAGCCTGTCCATGAGGAGACTGAGACCTTTGCAGGAGGGCAGTGTGGTCTCCTCTACAGACTCCAGGACAAGACCTGGAGTGATATATTTTCCATGGATTTCTGGGATCTTTTGGTACTTTATTTGCCCTGAGGCTGCAGCTATGAACACATGTAGGCAACAGTTCCTTAGACTATGAGGAGGTGTCAAGCTCTCTGACATGAGATCTCTACTAGACATGTATTATCTTAAAAGGGATTGTGCTTTGGATGATCAATAAAGCATGCCTGCATCTGTGTAAAGTGACTTCACAATGACTCTGGTGAACTGCAGCTGCTTCACAACGTAGTGTTTGACTGATGCCAGGGGAAAGTGGACAGAGTTTCCTAGGGGTCAGGAGGATTATTTGCTTAAAGCAAGGAAAGAAAACAATATTGTGGCTTCTTCATGTAGTACAGTTGTGGTAGGACATGACGGATGTGAACAAGCAGATGCATTTGGCAGAGACAGACAAAGAGACCCAGTGCTCTTCCTTGTAAGGGTGGGAGGGGAGAAAGTCTGCTGTTGAAAAGAGGTCTGGACAGAATTTTGCAGTAAACACGAGGGAACGTGCTCAGTCAGTGCAGCCTATGTAATTGAAGGTAATGAAGGGTTTGATATGATATGTTACCACCCAAAAATAAAAGATGCGAAAGAAAACACCTTCTGAAAATATTGGTATCTTATTACCTTGACAAATTAGAGCTTCAGCTCCTTTTTCTGCTCTTGGCAGAAAAGGAACTGAAGGCCTTGATGGACAAAAAGTTGCCCATAAACCAGCAATGTGACCTTGTGGCAAGTAAGTCCAACAGCTTCCTGGCTGCATTTAGAGGAGTGTTATAGTACGTTGAGGGTGGGGATCCTTCCTCTCTGTTCAGTACTTCTGAGACAAATCTGGAGTGCTGGGTCCAGTTCTGTGCTCACCAGTACAAGGGAGACATGGAGTTACTGGAATGTGGCCCCATTGGAAAACCATGAAAATCACTAAGGGTTTGGAGCATCTGTCATATGAGGAGAGGCTGAGAGAGAGATGGGGCTGTTCAGCCTGGAGAACACTCAGGAGGGGTCTTATCAATGCGCATAATTAACTGGTAATGGGGCAGGGGAAGTAAAAGAGGTGGAGACAGGGTCTTCTCACCAGTGCCTAGCAAAAGCACAACAAGCAATTGGCACAAATTGAAATACAGGAAATACCCTTTAAACAAAGAAACAAACAAACAAATCCGAACTGTTTATGCAGTCTCCCTCCTTGGAGACATTCAAAACCCAGATGGACAGAGCCCTGAGCAGTTTGCTCTAGATGACCCTGTTTTGAGCAGGCAGACTGGACTAGGGGATCTCCAGATGTGCCCTCCAACCTCAACTATTCGGCCGTTCTGTGAAACTGCAACGCTTCCATGGCAGCTCACTGTGATGGAGACATTTTTTGACAATCAGTGATTTGTTGCAGAGAGTGATACCGAGCTTCTTGTGAAGAAGTGAGTGATGCCTAACTTTGCTGCCCAGCTATCGGCTTTTAAGAACATGTACTGGTCTCTCCAGTCCAAAAATTTGTGCTGAACCGAGTGTAGGCTAGAGTAGGTTGCAGCTGGAGAGGTTGTTACGCAATACTCTGTGAAATATTCATAAAGTTTTTTAGCACTGTGTCCCACAGCTTTCTCAGTTGGAAGCTAAGGAAGTATGGACTGTCAGATGATGTGGAATTTGGGTAGACAACTGAGCTTAAAGGGTAGTCATCAACAATGTAAAGTCCAGCTAGCAGCTAACAACACAACATCAATACTGGACCTGTAATTTTCAGGATCTTTATCCACCCCGGTGGATGCGGGCACAGCATACATCCTCAGTGGATTTGTGGATCAGACTAAGGGAGGGTGACTGACACAGAGAGTGGTAGAGCTTCTGTCAGAGTGAGACTGATAATCTTGAAGATTCAGCCAACAGAGACCTCATGAGTATCAGTGAGGAGAAAGGCAGAGCTCTCCCTCTTGGATAGAATAACCTTACACAGTAATGGAGGCTGAGGAGGAACTGCTGCGTCGGAGTTCTGCTGAAGATGACCGGGGGCTGTGGTGGATGCCAGGTCAAATATGAGCCAACAACACACTCCTTTCAAATAAAGCACACTGCATGCTACTACTCTATATTACAAGAGAGGTGGCTATCAAAGGCGTCAGCACTAGTGAGGCTGCATTTGGAATATTGTGTCTGGTTTTAGGTCCTCCAATCTCCACTTGAAGAGGGATGTGGAGAAACTGGAGAGAATCCACTGGTGGGTTACCAAGATAGTCAAGGGCCTGTTGTATTACATATCATATGTTGTGAAGATACTGCTCTAAATCATGTCTCAGTACATTATAGATATATTAAGGCAACCTTCCATTCTGGAAAATTTGGATTCCCTATGCTGTGGAAAACAATTCCCAGAAACCAGACTTTTGCCTTATTGCCTACTTCATGTATTCTGGCAAAAGGAGGAGAATTAGCCTAGGACAGGTTCCTTACTGATGGGCCTTTCTTGGTTTGCTGAGGGCAGTGACATCAGCAAGCAACATAGTTGTGCTCATGAGCTAGAAGTGGAGCCTGGGAGCAGGGGCAGCTGTCTACCCTTCTGTAATTGCCAGAGGTTTGCATGAGACAGGTGAATTCTGAAAGGTGTGCAGACCTGATGGCCTGGATTGGCAAGTGCAATGTCACTAGGAAGATGTCGTGGTTTGGCCTCAG